>CM046879.1:413615724-414125724 GCA_025667525.1 Glebionis coronaria | reverse complement strand
TCATTGGCCGACTAATCCACGGGATTTAATAACTATATATATATATATATATATATTAATGTATAAAAAATATATATACATTTATATAATTTTGGTTTTTGGGTCCGATTGCCAAATGTATATCCAACCGAAAATCATATTTGTAGTTCGGTTCGGTTCGGTTATGACCCAAAATCCGAATTCTATTTTCGGTTCGGTTCTAGTTCAGGTTCGATTCAGTTCGGTTTTCGGTTTTTATGGGTCAAACGCAAATTACCCCTATATCCAACTCAAAAACCAAATATGTAGTTCGGTTCGGTTCGGTTATGACCCACAACCCGAATTTTATTTTCGGTTCGATTTTTATTCGGACTCGGATTCGGTTCGGTTTTCAGTTTTCGTGGGTTAAACCCAAACAATGAACATCCCTAAATAAAGTATTAGTTACACATAGCAGTTAGTGGGTTTTAATTGCCACCAAAAACTATGGATATAAGAATAAAACAATCGTGTTAATGTAAATATATGTATAGTTATTATAGCTATTTAAGAGGTAACTTTGAATCAAAACTATATATAACAAGGATGGTTAATCCGCGCTTCGCTGCGTCGGGACTTCTTTAAGCCACAACGTAACTCACAACGTAACTCACGTAACTTGCACAACATAACTCGTATGTTATCAAGGTTTTTTTTGTTTTCTTTAGGGTAAAAGCTTTAAATTACCCACGAACTTTTCGTGTTGTCCATGATTAACCTACGCACTCCATTAAATACCAGATTGCCCATTGTACTAAAATTTTTTGTGTCAAAATCACCCTTTTGGCAACCTGGTACCGGTTTAACAGGTAAACCTATCAATCCCATCTCTTTTATCACAACATTCTTTGACCCTTTTAGTCAAACTTGACACCAAACCAAAAAACCAATCGAAAATCATATATCAGTTTTGCAAACCATTCAAAATCCTTTCTGGGTTTTGTTAATCAATGATTTGTTTTTGGTTTGTTTTAGTATATCGTCTTCACATAATAATCATATAATCAACATTAAAACACAAATCCAAACACCCACGTGACTTACAGAACGAGAGATAACCTATGAGAGAGAAGGGATTCCCAATGCTTTCATGAAAGCAGAAACCTTTACTTTAACCGTTGTTTTTTTTTCATCAGTGAGTTCACACAAGCAAAAAAGATCGATTATATACTCAACAAGCTTTTTGTCATCACACCAACACACGAGTCCAAATGATGGATGTAAAGAAACCCCTTTTGGGATCTTCACTAGCAACAATTAATTTGGTGTTTTTGATTAGTGGTAGGGTTTATAAATTTTTTGGGCAAAAACTGTGTGTTTATGAAACACAGTCGAGAGCTGGAAGAAGGGTAACACTGGACAAAACACAAACATAGCTGACATGGCAGTGCTGATGTGTATATTTTATCCAACGTGGATCCAACGTAGCGGCTAGGTGGCATAGAACCGGTTTCAGTGGTTAATCTAGAACAACTAAAGAAGTTTCAAGGGGTAATCTGGTATTTAACATAGTACATAGGTTAATCATAGACAAAATGGAAAGTTCATGGGTAATTTAAAGCTTTTACCCTTTACTTTAAGGTATAACATTAGACTTAATCCTGAAAATAAAATGTAATAAAAGAAATACACACCACATGTAAAATGTTTGTATTGCTTGAAGACATGTATCTTAATGAACTCCTTTATAGAGATACATACAATATTATCAACAATCATTAGAAAACATAACACATAACACATTCTTCCTCTCTACCAGCCCCTACATTGGACAAATACTTTGTCGCAACATGACCTTGTATATAGAGGGGTTAAAAACAAAAAAAATGACCAACCCATCAGACATGATACACCTTTCTGTAAACTAAACAAAACCCAACTCTCAGTACCAGGTGGATCTGACTATACCTGACATGTGACCAAACTTGAGTGTTCCAACATACACCTATAATCTCCTATACATCGAAACAAAAACTATGTCAGACCTTGATAATGACTGTAAATATGCAATTGTAGCATGCTTCAGAATGGTTCTTGTAACACCCCACCGGCCATGTCTAAGTTATCGAGAGTCTCGGGCTCGGGATAAGACGTTGATCGAGTGCACATACACCTGCAAAAGAACTAACAAAGCAGTTATATTTTTGGTTTTTTATGTTTTTTTAATTTTTTTTTTGTATTTTTGAAAATTTTATATTTTTTTGGATTTTTGAAAATTTGAAAGCAAGGAAAATAACGTTCAAAGATGAACGGATCCTAAAATCCAACGCGTCTCTCACTAAAAACCGTTAATCTTAACGAAAAGAGCCTGCAGCGGCGCCATTTAATACCAGAGATTTAGCTAGGTTGAAAGTTTGTTTCTCGGTATCTTCTCGAATTGATCACGACTCTAAGTGGAACTATTGTTCTTGGTTACTAAAAAGGGGATTGGTTTTCTATGCTACTAAAAAGGTAAATGCGTGAAGTAAATAAAGATAAGCTAAAAGCAATTACTGAAAATAAAACTCGAATTAAAATTAAACAGTAAAAGTCCTTAACTTGAATAAAATTGCTTGATCCGGAATAAATTAAACAGAAACCTTCATTCAGAATAATTCTATTGACTCGGAATAAGCTTCGTGCGGAATAATTTATGCTCGTTCGGAATACTTGCTTCATCAAGAATAATCAAAACAAACAGGCTCATTCGGAATAAACTGCTCACTCGGAATATTAGGCTGATCCGGAATAATGTGCTTCATCCGGAATAAAGTTGCTCATTCGGAATGTAAGCAGATCCGGAATAAAGATGACTCATTCGGAATACTTAACTGGTTCGGAATATTGGTTCACTCGGAATTAGTTGCTTGATCTGGAATATCAACTCGTTCGGAATAATAAAACTGATTCGGAATATTTTGAAAATCCTTGATTCGGAATAATGACTGATCCAGAATAAATCTGTTTATTCGGAATAATTCATCCGGAATAACTGTTGGTTCAGAATACTTTTGCTCATGCGGAATAATGAAAGAAAACTACTGGTTCGTAATGAATGCTTTATCCGGAATATTTTCACTACACGCCTTGGTTCGGAATAATCGTTGGTTCGGAATGTTTAAAGTAAAAGGCTTCGTTCGGAATAACTTGTTTATGCGGAATAACTTAAAACGAAATGCTCATCCGGAATATTTGAAGTTGGTTCGGAATGTTTCTGGGCAACTAAATACGCGAAGAACAGGGAAACACCATAACACGAATTTCAACCAAAATCCACCAAGTTTTTAACCAAAACATAAACCAATTTAACCACGAATCATCTACTAATGATAAACATCAAATCAAATCAACAAAAACATAAAACCCACTTACTTTTGAAGATCAAACTCAACAAAATAAAAACTTAAGACTTTGAATCAAAAAGAAAAAGATGAACAAGATTAAAGGAAAGATGATATTAAATGATTGAGGTTTAAACAATCAAAAGTAAAGGTTAAACTTACAAGAACTTGGAGAAATCAAAAGAAAATAAAAATCACCAGACACCCTAGTGGTGTTGGTTTTGCTACGAACCAAAAAGAGAGAAAACAGGAAAAAATAAAAACTAGTCTCCAAGTTGTGAAGGGAAATCCTGTTTATAGGAAATGTGGTTGGTTGGTGAGTGGGCTTTCTTCTTTCTTTTTGTCTTCTCGTCTTTTCAGTAAAGTTGACGATTTCGATTATGATTCGGGATTTGTCGATGAATAAATTCAACTCGTTTTTAAATTCTTCGTTTAATGGACTTGAGTTCTTCGACATATGTAAATCTTCCATCTTTGGTCCTTTTCTTCGATAAATCTTCAAATAGGCCCATTGACTTCAAATCTTTTGCATCTCTTGGACTATAGACTTCGTCTTTTCGTCTTTTTCTTCGATAAAACCCGTGCAATCCCATGTTTTTTTCAATATTTATCCGGTTGGCTCTGAAAACACAACAAACACACAAACCACGCATAATTCCAAACAAATGACATTAAATACGTGTTTTGGTCTTGTTTTAGCAAGAAATAAGTGGTAAAAGGATGGGTGTTTTCACACCTATCAAATCCCCTACACTTAACCATTGCAATGCCCTCATGCAATGCATTAATTTTAAAGCACGGTTTACATTTCTCATCATAAATAACCCACCTTGGCCTTTATTAAATTCTAAACACTAAGGAAACCAAAAGAATAAAACAAGTAAAGAATTCAAAGACTTACATTGGGGTTTTAGGTTGTCATGAATGTTCATCATTCTCAAGTTTCACGTTCCCCATACCAAGCTTAAAAACGAGATCATTGTTATTATAAGTTAGCAAACTAACACGAACTCATGTGGCCCAATTATTCACTTAGACTCCCTTATTCCTAGGTGTATCTCTTATATTTTAATATTGTCTTAAATGATCACGAGGATGCATTGTTTGACTTATTTCGATAGTTATTTAGGCTGAAAACAAAGTGGGATGATTTAATCAATAGTTAGCTAAAGGACAAAATCTTTTAAAACTTCTTCTCGGGACCTCATAAAGTTCATATCTTGGCATAACTCGCTTCACGATTTGAGACCTTTCTCGGACCGATATTTGGCAGCGACTTCATACTTCAAATCTTTGAGAGACGTTCTTGAAATTATGGTCTTCTCTTCATAGTAGGAATTTCTTCACTTGAAGTTTTGAGAGATTTTTCATATTTGGACCACGACTTCTTCATTTTTCTCCAATCTTTATTTTGGACTTTGATATACAACGATCCGCCTCCTTTTAGGACTTGGATCTATTTATCCTCATACCTAGCTAGGGTCTTTTCGGATAGACTTCTCCATGATCTTTTGGGGAGTTCTTGCTTTTCGTCGTGTGTCTCGATCCTTCATATTGATCTTTGATAAATAATTCTTCACATCAATTTTGGATCTTTAGCAACAAAATGTAGCCCTCATGCCTTGTTAGGGCCTTTTCGGACTCGCCAATCTTCGTATCCCGCTTCAATAAGTTATGCCTTGGCTATGGACTCTAATTAATACCGAGCAACTTTTAAACGATCTTGGGCTAGAAGCTAAGTAACTTTTCAAATCGTACAACCTTATTTATTGTAGATAAATTTATTAGCAAGCGATGGGAGAATAGGCTTATAATCAACTCACATAAATTCACGAAAGAATACCAAACTTATAATTGACTCTATCATCTCTCGTTATCCACAATTTAAAATCTCAAGGAATGAGACTCGTGGATGCTTAGCCAATTAAGTCAAAGTTTTGGGTTTTCGAGTCATCTATAGGATCTTGCAAATTCTTAGACTTTTTCAAGTTTAGAAATCGCATTTTAAAGTTCCCTTCATAAACGACTCTCTAGGATCAATTATAGGAACTTGCGAAAAGTTCTTGTTCTTAACCCGTGAGAGTTAAGACTTTCGCGTTTTAAAGTTCCCTATATAAAAGCCTAGCAAAACTTGACTTAAACACGTTAAGGATACTAGCTAGAGTAAACTTAGATAAGTAAACTCGGGTTGAGTCAAATTATTCACGACTTTGAAAAATTTAAAACCGCTTTATTGAAAATTTATTCTAGCAAGGAAAGAAAATAACCATAACGAAGGAAAATACAACTATACAACTAGGCCAAAATAGATTAAAATTTTTGAAAAATGTCGAAAAATCGAATTTTCCGGTTAAAATGAGGACAAATTCACATTTAATACCAGAGATTTAGCTAGGTTGAAAGTTCGTTTTTCGGTATCTTCTCGAATTGTTCACGGCACTAAGTGGAACTATTGTTCTTGTTTACTAAAAAGGGGATTGGTTTTCTATGCTACTAAAAAGGTAAATGCGTGAAGTAAATAAAGATAAGCTAAAAGAAATTACTGAAAAAAAACTCGAATTAAAATTAAACAGTAAAAGACCTTAACTTGAATAAAATGCTTGATCCGGAATAAATTAAACTTCATTCGGAATAATTCTACTGACTCGGAATAAGCTTCATGCGGAATAATTTGTGCTCGTTTGAAATACTTGCTTCATTCGGAATAATCAAAACAAACAGGCTCATTCGGAATAAACTGCTCACTCGGAATATTAGGCTGATCCGAAATAATGTGCTTCATCCGGAATAAAGTTGCTCATTCGGAATGTAAGCTGATCCGGAATAAAGATGACTCATTCGGAATACTTAACTGGTTCGGAATATTGTTTCACTTGGAATAAGTTGCTTGATCCGGAATATCAACTCGTTCGAAATAATAAAAGTGATTCGGAATATTTTGAAAATCCTTGATTCGGAATAATGACTGATCCGGAATAAATCTGTTTATTCGGAATAATTCATCCGGGATAACTGTTGGTTCGGAATACTTTTGCTCATGCGGAATAATGAAAGAAAACTACTGGTTCGGAATGAATGCTTTATCCGGAATATTTTCACTACACGCCTTGGTTCGGAATAATTGTTGGTTCGGAATGTTTAAAGTAAAAGGCTTCGTTCGGAATAACTTGTTTATGCGGAATAACTTAAAACGAAATGCTCATCCGGAATATTTGAAGTTGGTTTGGAATGTTTCTGGGCAACTAAATACGCGAAGAACAGGGAAACACCATAACACGAATTTCAACCAAAATCCACCAAGTTTTTAACCAAAACTTAAACCAATTTAACCACGAATCATCTACTAATGATAAACATCAAATCAAATCAAGAAAAACATAAAACCCACTTACTTTTGAAGATCAAACTCAACAAAATAAAAACTTAAGACTTTGAATCAAAAAGAAAAAGATGAACAAGATTAAAGGAAAGATGATATTAAATGATTAAGGTTTAAACAATCAAAAGTAAAGATTAAACTTACAAGAACTTGGAGAAATCAAAAGAAAATAAAAATCACCAAACACCCTAATGGTGTTTGTTTTGCTATGAACCAAAAAGAGAGAAAACAGGAAAAAATAAAAACTAGTCTCCAAGTTGTGAAGGGAAATCCTATTTATAGGAGATGTGGTTGGTTGGTGAGTGGGCTTTCTTCTTTCTTTTTGTCTTCTCGTCTTTCAGTAAAGTTGACGATTTCGATTCTGATTCGGGATTTGTCGATGAATAAATTCAACTCGTCTTTTAATTTCTTCGTTTAATGGACTTGAGTTCTTCGACATATGTAAATCTTCCATCTTTGGTCATTTTCTTCGATAAATCTTCAAATAGGCCCATTGACTTCAAATCTTTTGCATCTCTTGGACTATAGACTTCGTCTTTTCGTCTTTTTCTTCAATAAAACCCGTGCAATCCCATGTTTTCTTCAATATTTATCCGGTTGGCTCTGAAAACACAACAAACACACAAACCACACATAATTCCAAATAAATGACATTAAATACGCGTTTTGGTCTTGTTTTAGCAAGAAATAAGTGGTGAAAGGATGGGTGTTTTCACACCTATCACACCCCGCCTCGGCGAAAACGCGAGGTGAAACTTCATGGAAATCGTCACAAGACAATGGCGTCACAATAGAGAATAAAATAAAAGATGACATATCTAAATAGGGCGTGTTATGACAATGCCATAAACATTCAACAATCTCATATAGTGCACAACATCAAATAAACAAATAAACAAATAAACATAAGCTCCGCAATGCAAGCCTACGGTCTCTCTAATCTTTCGCTCTCTAAAGCTTTTATCATCGCTAAGCAAACCTGAAAATGATGTTAAAACACGTCAATATAAAGTTGGTGAGAGTCATAGGTTTAAGACACACAAATATAGTTCATTGTTGTGCTCGTTACAAATCAAAATCATATCATTTATCATTTTGGAAAACAATTACTACATGTAAACAAGCAAACATAAAAACATACACTGAGACGTCACGTGTCTCTCCGCTCCACAAACCACAATTAAACTAGGTAGGCGTACCCATCCGTTCTTCACATTAAATCACACAGGATAGCGTACCCATCCGCTCCCACAATATCACATACCAAACAAGTCACATACTAGCACATTGATGTCCATACACTTTAATACAACATTTCACAACAGATATTTGTACAAGCATCATTTCCATCCCTTACTATATTAAAACCATTTAAGAGACAAGGGACTTTGAAACTCACCTGAAAGCATAACTACGCAAGTCCTCGCAAAGCAATTATATCAAACAACAAACATGTTACCATCCATTGGTCGAAATCTAAATGATGTAACATTCATATGATGGACTCAATAAATCTAAATCCTTCCTCTAAACCAAATCCCTAAGCTTTAACACATCTATCTCTCCCATAATACATCCAAACCTTTCTCATTACTTTTCTGAAAACTTGTGAATTTTACCCGCCCAAAACGAATGAAAAAGCCAGACTTAACCATGTCCAATATTTTTGCCAAATTTTCTAGGTCGTCAGGTATGTATCTAGATATCCCAAATCAAATATTAGGTCTTAAGTCCTTGTATAATAATTCAAATAATGCTATGACCACAACTAGCTCTAGTTTTCTGACTCAACCTAGACCTTCCAAATGTTTACCCATTAACGACCAACCTAAACATCATAAATTTTGCCCTAATTAACAAAGTACTTCTTATATATCATAAATAAGTTGTTCCCAGGTGGACTTGAAAAAAATTAGTTCATTTGATAAGGTTTTTGCCCTCAAAACTTAAACCTTAAATTCAAATTTTAAAATCCCAGTTCTGACCACGAATCTTGTAAATTCATAAAAAGTGACTTCGAGACATCCAATTTTCTTGAAACCAACGCCATTGGAAAGCTAACTCTCTGAACTTAAATTTTTAAAAAAAATATTCTTCTAACTCTTTTTTATGACCAAGAGTTTACCTCTACAAGTCGACTTAAAATTTTGGTCAGAATGCAGTTCAAATTTTAAACACAATTAAACCTTTTAATCATCATCAAACCCCATAATGACCTAATTAATTGAATATTAAGAACCCTAATATTATTAATTACAAAATTATCATCCATAGTTTGAAACCCTAATAAAAAAATCATAAATTCTAAACCCTAATCCATCATACTAGGTTACATACGTAAATTTAACGTTAATCGAGCTAGTTTAATTACGTACCTTTCACCCTTATGTAAGATTTCGGTTTTGATCTTCCCCATGGATGTTTCAACTGATATTAGGTATATTCTAGTGTTATGGGTCGTTTTTAGGGGTCTAGGGGTGTTTATATAGGCTTTGGTAACCTATTTAACAAGTTTGAGCCCAAAAAGGACTCTTCATGGGCCTTTCCTACCCGTTTCCTTTCCTTAGTCGGCCATAACAGCCCATCTACGAATCACCCCCTTAACTCTGGGTTATTTACACTCTCCCCCTTCTTTTTTATGTTTACCTATACTTCTATACACTTCTGGGTCGAAACCGGACACCCTTTCGCTAATTTTTGACTTTTTGCGTAATTTTAGATCTTAACTTTATTTTCAAAAATTTCCTAAAATAGAAAACTATTATAATACATAGAATATATATAATATATATCTAATGTACATACATCACGTATGATACATACACAAAATCCTACGAAAACGATAATTCAACTTTCACGAAACGTTCGCGTGATCTCATTTCATTTCACTTCATTTCACTTTCATTTCCATTTATTTCAAACATGTAACATGATTAATCAGTTATGTAATTTATCTCACTCATTCTTCATCACATTATAACACTTAAGAACACACCAAGCACATAATTCAAGAAATTCTATACACAAATTAAAGTTCTACGGGTGACAACTGACCCGTCAGAACCATAGTTGTCATAATTCTAGTTAGACCTTCTTTATTAGCACTCTGTCTACCGCTTCTCCATTCTTGAGAAATATAAATGCTGTAGGCATTGTATCTAATGATAATTCCCCAAAAACACTCTACACATGGACCAAAAAGAGTTGTTTTATAGTTTATCTGCTTCTTAATTTGAGATATAATCGCATAAAAATATTCATCCCGACTACCCCCTCTTATATTAATTTGCTAGCCATACGTGGCTGTTGTTATAAGGGTCTGTTTAAATGGCATGTTATTAGAGGGTATTATTGGCTAGGAATTTACGACCGTTATCTCCCCCTCGAATAAGTTGCTTGCAAGAGAAGCTACGAATAACAACATTTCTTTTTCGATTCTACACTTTGTCAAGATTTAAGGATTATGGTACCTTTGTTGTGTTGCCGAGCTTCTTTGAGCCATTGCCTCCATCACAACTTCCTGCAACCATTTAGAAATTAAAACAATTACAACAATAGTTAAGAAAAGTCACCTTGTGCTCGGAGGGGATCAGAGGATGATTGACCTCCTTTTTTTAGAATAAGTGACTAAACTAATTACATGGGTTTTTAGAGGAAGTACTTCTTCCTTTTCCGACAACGAAGTTGCTAAAATTGTAGCCCTTAATAACACGTCATCGTCGCAAAATGAAATAGAAAAGTCAAACGACTTGAGAAATAACATACCCTCCATTTTTTATACGGGCGACTTACATTCTACTACAAAATATATATAACAAACACCATATTCTCATAACAATCATACTTCAAATTCAATAAACTTAACTGGAATAAGAACTCAAGTTACCTAATATCTATACGCCATGATTTCAGCAATCTTATTAACCGTATCGCAGCTCCGTATCACTTTTTCAATTATATATTTTATATAATTGTCAAGAAAATTCTACCATTGTTGGAAGGGTGACGACTGGGCGATTCCAAACTTACTGTGTGTCCAGTTAGTACTGCAATACAATGTTTTTCTTGCAACTTCCATATCTTGATATGTACAAATACCACACAAAACAATGCATATCATGAGTGAATTGCGTGTATAAACAAACTTCTTGGAAACTCTAAAACGTTAATTAGTATCAAATTATCTTTCCCAACTTCCTACAAATTTTAAATAAGCAGCTTTGTAACACCCAATTTTGATAAATGAAATATCACAGGATAATAATGGCATGCCATCAAAGCATGCAAGGTAAATGTACTAAAATATACATGACCAAGGGATAACCGGAATCAAACATCGGTTCCCAAAGATAAGCGCAAAACATAAATAAAGTAAAAGAACTAAAGAAGGACTAAACAAGCATAAGTAAATGAAGGCAAAAGGAGAAGAAGTCTAAGGTAGCTTCCATCCTATGCACGTCCTCCAAAAGCTCAAGTCTGACCTTGGGTACCTGCCGTTTTTGGACATGGAAGAAAAGTAACGGCTGAGCAATACGCTCAGTGGACGAACATATGATATAGCATGAAATGAATAACTTAATGAAGATACAATAAGCATGTAAAGTATGAATAGCAGCGGAAATGATTAAGTCCTGGAAAACTTGGAATATCTATGACTGGTTTTATATTCTGAAAAATAGCTTATGTTTACTTATGAAAATCTATATTTAATTTATAGCCAAAAGCCAATATAGGTCATGAGGTAATCAACGTGCATGAATACTTAGAGGGGTGACCTCATCATGCTATTTGTTGGGAATCTAAACTTGTTAGATTACCTGCTCATAGATTTAAACATAATTAGGCTGTTAGATAGTCCCTTGCCTGTGCCTAGGAGGTAGGCAAGTTTCGCAAGACTCACAGAGATTCAAGTCTCTGTGAGCAACCTCAGAGGAGTCCATGTCAGAGACATTGTCAAGGAAGTCAAAGATTACTTGAAGACATACTCATTGGCTGTGATGGATAACAGCCAAGATGTATCAGGGACTCTGAGGGGTTGAGGGTTAACAGGGGTGGCAATACCCTGTTAACACTCAGCACACTTTGGACATGCCATTTGTGTGTTCGAGACTATGAAGAAAAAGGAAACTGTTTTAACAACTGTTTCCTTAAAGCATAATGGAAGACTACCAAGAATAGAAGGACATCATGTGACTGATGTGGGAACTTGTAAAAGCTTGTGTAGTCACCATCAAGTACTATTTAGGTCAATCTCGTAACACTATAAATAGGATGTGTATCCATGCATTAATGTTTAACACTTTGAGATATTCATAACATTATTGCATATAAATTAGTGAATCAAACAGCTACGACTGTATTCATAAGTTAGGGTTTATAGTTGTTCAAAGTGTGCACAACACATTGTCATCAAACTGTGTTATCCATAACACTTGTAATTCTTTATTATACAATAATAAGATTACGTTTGAAAAGTAATACCTTGTGTTGATTAAGTTAAGATTAGGGTTTCTTGCATTGATTAGGGATTTTCAATTGGTATCAGAGCAGTGTTTGATATTAAAACCTTCAAGAAACATCGTTCTCAGTTTTATAATCAAGATCCACCATGCCAGAAACTTCTAACCCACCACAATCACCTTCCACAAACCCATCTTCACCAAGACTCAACCCTCCTGCCAATGACGATGATCTACCCCAACTTCTTGACTCAAGAGGTGGATCACACGTCACAAGTGTACCAGTCTTTGATGAAGAAGATTTTGCCAGTTGGAAGAGTCAATTTCTTGTATATCTTGATGGGCTTGAACCTTTTCTTCTAGAAATTTTAGAAAATGGTCCTTATATTCCCATGGCGCTTACATCCACTGAAGAAAACCCTCTTCCCAAACCTCTCAAACAATAAACTCCAGCTGATAGGAAATTGGCAAACCAAGATAAACGTCTCAAAAGCATCATAATATCCTGCCTTCCCAAGCATATCATGAAGTCTGTCATTCAGTGTCCCACAGCTAAACGAATGTGGACATACCTCATCCTTGGCCATGAAGGACCCTCTGAAACAAGAGAGACAAAGATTCAGGCACTCAGACTTCAGTTCAATGCCTTCAAGTCGCTTGAAGGTGAAAAGGTTCAGCAAACCTATACTAGGCTGAAGATTCTTCTCAATGACCTAGCAATGAATGATGTCACTATTGGTCAAGCTGAGATCAATGCTACTTTTGTCAATAGCCTTCCAAGAAAGTGGCTGAGCATGAATCAGACTCAGAGAGCTAACAACTCGATCAAAAATGATACCCTTGCTCAGCTCTATGGAAAGTACAATTATGAAGAAGGGCTGATTGATACTATTTACAAGTCAGAGACTGAAAGATTTGTAGTCCAAGGAGCATCTTCCAAAGCTTTGATATCTGCAACACATCCTCATGACAGCGATTCTGATGTTGAAGAAGATACCCGTAGCAGCCAAGAGTTCTTGACAGACCTTAATGCAGAGTTCCATGAAAGAGCCTTGCTAGCCAACCAAAGAAGATACTTCAAAAGATCAGGAAGAGTAGGATCAGCTAGTAAACCAACTGACAGGTCAAAAGAAACTTGTTTTGCCTGTGGAAAGCTTGGACATTTCCAAAAAGATTGTCCTTCCACCAAGACATCCTCACCCTCTTATCCATCATCTTCATCCAAACCTTACAAGTTCAAACAACATAATAACTCATCTCAATCCAATTCATCAGACACTGAGAAGAAGGATTACAAAAATAAGTACAAGGCACTTAAAGCTGAGTTAGAACAAATGAACTTGAAGATTGAAGCTCTGTCCAAGAAGAAGGGTAGTGAGAAAAAGACAGAGAAAGGATTAGTTGCTGAAACATATGATTGGAATGATGAACCACTGACTTCAGATGAAGAAGATACCACCAGAGTCAGGGCTTTCATGGAGATAGCTGAGGATGAACCAACTGTTGGAAAAGGTGATGCAAGATCAGGACAATGGGTTGACATCACAATGAAAAAGGTACACAGGCTCTTATCCATGTCTGATAGTGATGAACGTAAGCATGTCCTTGATTACACCATTGTTGATTTACACTTTGTTGAGGAACAAAGAAAGAACCTACTTGATAAGTTTCACTCTGTTAAATCTGAAATGCTAAATGCTAAAGCTGAATGTGAAACTCTCAGATGGGTTAATTTAGAGAAAATATCCCTGCAAAATGAAGTAGCTAGATTAACCTTGAAAAACATTGCTTTAAATGATCAAGTCTCTGAATTAAACAAGGTTATTGAAAAATGGCTGTGTGCTAGGTTTACTATAGATCAATTGCTTAGGGATGAAGTGCCTGCTGACTTAAAAAGGGATATATCTGCTAAGAAAAATAAGCTGAGAATTCTCACCAAACCCAAAGACATTGTCTTTAAATCTACAGAGACTATTCATATGTCAGATACCACTTTGACTAATGACCCTGTCTCTGTAGATGTGGCTGAGCTACCACCCTTGCCCAAACTCTCTGGAGTTGAACCCAGCAGTTCTTCTAGATCTGCTAAGGGTGAACTTAGGACAGATATTGAGAATCCTACAGCTAAAGTTTTTCATGTGCCTGCTAAACAAACTGGCAAACAAGTAGCTTTTAAGCCTGTTGCTACTAAAGCTGTGAATAAGGTTGACCCTACCACTGAAGATCGCCTGTTGTCTCTTATGAAAGAAGTAGAACTCTTGAAACAACACATTAAGCCTTTCGCTGAATGCTCTACTTCTCATGAACCTAAGTCAGTCCTAGGTGAACCTAAAGGGGAAAGGTTAATCAAACCTTATTGCAATGTATGTAAAAACTCTCACCATACGACCTTAGATCATGACAGACACATGGCAGCAAAAAGAGCTCAGACACCCTCTAGGGACAGACCACAGAGTTCCAAAAGACAACAGGGAAATTACAAACCTTATCCTCCCTGTAAATTCTGTGGGTTCACAGACCATCACTCAGACGAGTGTGGTGACTTCCCTGGGTGTGATATCTGTGGAAGTTATAACCATGAAACAATGAACTGTCCCTCTCAACGCCAAAAGTTTTTCAGGAACACAAGAGTTTCTAATAAGCAATTCAGGGAACCCACTGGAAAGTGGGTTCACCATAGGAACTAATCTGTTTCTATGTATCTGTGCAGAAATATCTCAAGGAATCGGTATGGTATCTAGATAGTTGCTGTTCTAGACACATGACAGGGATTCAACAATACCTGCACAGATACTCAAAGGAGCCAGGTCCTAAAGTGGTGTTTGGAGATAACTCTTCAGGTGACACAGAATGATATGGCTCAGTGAACTGCAATGGGATTACATTTACAAGGGTTGCATATGTGAATGGTCTTAAACACAATCTTATTAGCATCAGCCAATTGTGTGATGCTGACTATAAGGTTTTGTTTACTAAGAATCAGGGAACCATATTCAACAAAAACAATGATGTTGTGCTGATTACACCTAGAAGGAGAGATGTTTATGTCATCAACATGGCTGTGTGCTCTAAAGACAGCTCAAATTGTTTTCTTGCTAAAGCCTCTGAAAGTGTCAATTGGCTGTGGCACAAAAGACTGTCTCATCTCAACTTCAAGAACATCAACAAGATAGCCACTCAAAACTTGGTTGCTGGTCTACCTTCAGTAATGTTTTCTAAAGACAAGACTTGTTCTGCCTGTGTTAAAGGAAAGCATCACAGGTCTTCGTTCAAGACTAGGCAATCATTCTCTATTGACAAGTGCTTACATCTCCTTCACATGGATTTGTTTGGGCCTGTCAAACCTCGGACCATTAATCACAACAAATACACCTTGGTCATAGTTGATGAATTTTCAAGATACACATGGGTGTTCTTCCTCAGAAGGAAAAGTGATGCAGCTGAAACCATCATTTCCTTCATCAGACAGGTTGAAAATATGAATGATGTTAGAGTCAAAGCTCTAAGAAGTGATAATGGTACTGAATTCAAGAATCATTAACTTGAATCTTTTTGTGATGAAAAAGGGATTTCACAGAACTTCTCTTCAGCTGGCACCCCTGAACAAAATGGTGTGACTGAAAGAAGAAACAGGACTTTGATTGAAGCAGCAAGAACTATGTTAAATGGTGCAGCCTTACCAAAGCAATTTTGGGGAGAAGCTGTTCACACTGCCTGCTACACACAAAACAGATCAATCATTGTCAAAAGACATGGTAAAACTTCCTATGAAGTTTTCAGAAAAAGATCTCTAGATGTCAGCTATTTTCATGTGTTTGGATGCCCTGTGTTTATTTATAACTACAGGGATAAACTTGGAAAGTTTGATGACAAAGCTGATGATGGTTTCTTCTTGGGATACTCTCCAACAGCTAAAGCCTTCAGAGTATTCAACATCAGAAGACAAGAAGTAGAAGAAACATTCCATGTTAGATTTAATGAAGATGATGAAGTCATACAGAGAACAGGAACAGAGGGTGATGAAATTGATTTTAATGAAAATGTATGTTTCCCAAGTGATGAGTTCTCAGAACCCAGACCTACCAGTCATCATCACTCCAACACTCTCACTCCTTATGTCCCTGCCTTTGACCCTCTGTCTACTCACAACATAGAAGTTCCTACCTCTTAGGAACTTGATGAAGAAGAACCTCAAACCTCTGGTGGTCCTTCTCCTTCTAATGCTATTGATGACTCACAAATTCTTCAAATCCCTGAAGACTCTCCGGCTGATAATGAAATAGCACCCCTTGATATGGCTGAGGAAGACTCTGACACTGAAGTAGTCTTTGAAGAAAGCCCTCCTAGTCAGCAGGATGAAACTCATATTGTACCAGCTGTGCCCACAAGTGTTCCTGTCCTTGAGTCCCCAGCTCCTCAAAATAAGTGGTCAAGAGATCAACACATTCTTCTTGTCAACATTATTGGGGAACCTAATGCAGGGGTCACAACTAGACAGCGAATCCAAGACTCAGAGTCAGCCTCAGCAAATGAATGTCTCTTTGCTAAATTTCTCTCACAAATTGAACCTAAAAGAGTAGCTGAAGCTCTGGTAGAAGAAGGACGGGTAGCTGCTATGCAAGAAGAGATCAATCAGTTCAAAAGGAACAAAGTATGGACACTAGTGCCAGCTCCTCCTGGAAAGAATATCACAGGCACTAGATGGATCTATAGAAATAAGATGGATGAAATTGGGAACATCATCAAGAACAAGGCCAGACTGGTGGCACAGGGGTTCTCTCAGACTGAAGGAATTGATTATGATGAAACATTTGCTCCACTTGCTAGACTTGAAGCCATTAGAATCTTCCTTGCTTATGCTGCCTATATGAACATCACTGTATATCAGATGGATGTAAAAAGTGCATTCCTCAATGGTGATTTGGCTGAGGAAGTGTATGTTGCACAACCTGAAGGATTTGAGAACAGCGAGTTTCCCAACCATGTGTACAGATTTCACAAGGCAATGTATGGGCTGAAACAAGCTCCAAGAGCATGGTATGAAACTCTTTCCAATTTCTTAACTGAAAATAAATTTGTAAGGGGTTCTATTGATAAAACACTCTTTACCTTCAAGGATAAGAGTGATTTCATCATTGTGCAGATTTATGTGGATGACATCATCTTTGGGTCAACAAATGTCAATCTTAGTAAACGTTTTGCTAAATTAATGACCAAGAAATATGAGATGAGTATGATGGGTGAATTAACTTACTTTTTGGGCTTTAAAATTAAACAATGTCCTAAGGGAATTTCAATTTGTCAAGAAAAGTATGTTAAGGATTTACTTAAAAAATATGACTTAGCTGATTGTGCATCAGTGAAATGCCCCATGCTTCCACCCAACAACTTGGGCCCTGATGAGTCAGGGGTCTCTGTTAATGAGACTTTATATAGAGGCATGATTGGGTCACTCATGTATCTAACAGCTAGTCGTCCAGATATCCAATTCTCCACATGTCTCTGTGAAAGGTACCAAGCTAACCCAAAAGAATCCCATCTAGTGGCTGTTAGGAGATATTTCAGGTATCTCAAAGGAACACCATCCCTAGGCCTATGGTATCCAAAGGAATCAGGCTTTAATCTCAAGGCCTATTCAGATTCAGATTATGCTGGATGCTGTATTGACAGGAAAAGCACTTCAGGCAGCTATCAAATCCTAGGAGGAAAATTGGTTGGATGGAGTGCTAAGAAGCAAAACTCTATGGCTATGTCTTCAGCTGAAGCAGAATATGTCGCTACAGCCAGCTGTTGTACTTAGGTGCTCTGGATGAAAAGTCAATTGGCTGACTATGAAATTTTGTATGACAAAGTGCCAATCTTTTGTGACAACACCAGCGCCATAGCCATATCCAACAACCCTGTTCTTCACTCTCGTACCAAACACATTGATATCAGGTATCATTTTATCAGGGTTCATATAATGAAGGGAGATATTGAGCTGCATTTTGTTCCCACAGAGCTGCACTAGCTGATATCTTTACAAAGCCTTTGGCTGAACCTTCGTTCAACAGGCTAGTTGCTGAGCTAGGGATGCTCAATATCTCAAAGCCTGTGGCTTGATATTAAATGTACTCATTAAATGATTGATTCTATATTAAATGTTTTTCACATGAATCTAGGTAGTTACTTTCCAAGTAAATGCAAAAAACATTCTCAAATATTTAATCATTTATTTTTCGAATAACAAGGAGACAAACAAGTTTTGAACGGTCAAGGGGACCCACTTGAGCAGTCATTTTCGCACCTTGCATTTAATGCGGTTGAATAACTGTTCACTTAGTTTGAATATATATTGTCTCTTTTCTCTTCTCACCCACCACCATTCTCATTTCTCAAATCTACTTCTCTCTCTAAGAACCTCTCTCTCTTAACCCATTCTCCATTTTCTTTCACCTTCGACCTCAAATCCATGGCGTTTTCAGTCCCCAAAGCAGCACATGTTAACTTCGAGATCAACGAAGGCATCCTCGCCTCCAACAACGCCATTGGATGGATAAAGGCTCCCAATAGCACCTATTCAGATCTGGTCAGTTTCATGCAGAATTGTGACCTAAGTGAAGCCTTCACCAAATCCCCATCCACCTTTTACCAAGAATACCTTAGGGAATTCTGGTATTCTGCTGAAGTGGTAGAAGACACTATAACATTTAGCCTTTCATGCAATGAACAGCCTTTCGCCTTCTCCCTTAAAGATTTCTCAAGTGTGGCTGGATTGAAGCATGGAGATGAATGCCTGAAGGTAGTTGATAAAAAGGTTGTCAAAGAAGCCATGGCCACACTCAAACCATGCCATGATGTAAACCCTGCCCTCACACCAGCTGAGGTCCTCTCCAAATCTCCCCTGAAGATCAAGTATTTCACTCCCATGTGGCGTGTCCTCTTCACCCACATTGTTAAATCCCTGGGAGGAATGCAGGGATCCCAAGATCAGATGTCTTTCAACCATCAGGCTATCGCATATGGATTAATCTGGGGAGCTGATGTTGATGTTGGAAGCATTCTCTTCTCCAACCTTGTAGAGCAGCTGAAGGGAAGGAATCAAGTCAGGGAAAAGAATATCTGCTATGTGCGCTTCCTGTCTCTGATCTTCGAAAGTCTGCTGGGAGACAACTACCACAACAATGCTTTGACTGCTCTTAAGCCCTACCGCATCACAGGTGCCATCTAGAAAGAAATAGGAGCTGAAGATGTCCCTGTCACCGCTCATATGATGAATGTGGCCAACCAACTACCAACAGCTGAGAAGCCCTTGCTCCCTTCTTCTGAGAAGGTGAATACTTCTAGTGTGTCTGGCAAGTCTAAGTCTTTGACCTCTGGGCAGCACACTACCAAGTCCAAGGCTTCTTCTGGCCAACAGCCTAAGAAGAAGAAAATCCCTCTTCTTCCCACACCAAAGCTGTTTCTAAGGCCAAAGGAAAGAAGACTGACACCTCCTCTGGTCCAGATACTCATGTGGATTCAGATACATCTGCTGACAAACAACAAGAGTCTAGTGTCTCAAAGTCAGCTGAGACGATAGGAAACCAGCCTGATCCAGCTGATATCTCACAGGTAATCAGTGTACATTTTTAGAGGTTCACAAGCAACCACTCTCATTTGTCTTTAGGAGAGAGTGGTGAAGTTAGGGTAATCCTCGACCCATAGAAGTCTGTCAAGGCACTTAGAATCCTTTTAGACTTCTGTACACCCTGTCTTTGCACCAGGGAATGATTCATTTGTGTTTATAAAGCACCCCGATGACCCTGCACCCTCTAGACAGTATTCAGGCTAACAACAACCTGAATACACTAATGTCTCAACCTTGATCAGCTGTACCTCACACAGCCTCTTGGTTCCCTCCTTAAAAGAGTCCCAAAGGATTTATCCTTTCAGGGGGAGCTGAATCATCACCCTCAGCTTTCCTAGGGGCAGCGAATGTCGATCCATAACCAACATATGTCTTACAATCAAAAGAGTCCCAAAGGTTTTAACCTTTTGGGGGGGCTGAATAATCACACTCAGCTTTCCTAGGGGCAGCGAATGGCGATCATTAACCATATTTTTTCCCACTTAAAAGAATCCCAAGGATTCATCCTTGGAAGTGGTTGAGTAATCACCCTCAGCCTCTCTGGGACAGCGAAATGGCGACCATTCCCCTTATCTTTTTCCCTGTTACTAACTGAAACAATTTGCAGGCTGAAATTGTACAGCCAGTCATCGAATCTCAGGTACAACAAGAAAAGGAGGCTGATACAATGACTCAAGACAAACCCAATGATGAAGAGCCTCTGTTACATGCTGATGAAGAAATGCTATCATTCGAGGATTATGTCTCTGATATTGAGTCCATGCCTGAAGATGAAATCCCTGAAGGGATGTTTGATGAGGAGGATGAAGAAGATGAGGAAGACCAGCTGTCTGTCTCTCCTCCCAAAGAAATAGTTGTGTCCACACCAGCTGGCGATAAGACTTCTCCTCCCAAGGATGCTGTTGATACTCCAAACTCTGCTACATCAACAACAACAGTTTTCCAACGCCCAGCCTATGATCCAACATCGGAGTTTCTCTTGTTTGATCATCCTGCCCAGACGAACTTTGATATCTTACCAAGGGGGGATGACTATGCTCAGCAAAGCCTCAACATCAAGAATCTTCAGCCTGTTCACCATCAGTCAGACATTGAACGTTTATCAAGAAAGCTGGATGTGATCAAGTCTGAAATGCACAACTTCACTGTTACATTCCCTGGGATCATACAAAAGGCTGTGGCTGAGGCGGTTACTGAGCCAATCAAGGATGGTGCCAGAAAAGGTGTTGCCCAAGGACTAAGTCACCTGTCTACTAGAGTGAAGGATGTCATTGACACAGAGGTCCCTGCCATGTTTCATGAACATGAGCTAACCATGCACAGGCAATTTGATGCGGTTCGCAACAGGCAATACCGTCATGCTAATTTTATTGTCAGTCGTGTTCAGGCCAATACCAATGCAAATGGCAACCTCCTGCTGAAGATTGCCAGGGCTTCAAGGAAAAGGCAACGTTCTATGGCTGCCTCTGTCGAACAGATTGCAAGGCATTTTCAAGCACGTTCATCCAAACGTCTTCGAAGCCTGGATGAACGTGAGGGAGAGAAAGATACATCACTCAGCCTTGCATCTGCTAAACAAGGCTCATCATCAGCTAACCCCACCATTACACCTGTTCCTCTCCAAGTCATCACACCTGTTATAATACCTGATGATGAGGATAATACTCAGGGGGAGCAACACACTCAAGATGGAGCTGACTCATCAAAGTTTCTGGTTTTTGTTAACACTAGCAAGCCTGGGGATGATGATGAACCAACTACCAAGAAGTTAAAGTTCACTGTCAGCTCCCTCCCCAAAGCAATTCAAACTCAGACTCAGACAGCATTTATCAGAAGAGCTGATGTTTTGAAAAACATAAGTGTGGAGTCCTCTGTCTCGAAGAAAGGAAAGGAGATAGTTTTGGTTGACACAGACACCAAACTCAAGAAGATAGCTGCGATGCTAAAGACAGGAGGATCCACCACAGACCTTTCCCAATTCTCAACCTTTACACCTTCCAATGAGATTCCTTTAACCCCTGAAGAAATAGAGAAACAGGATGAGGAATGCAAGAGATTAAATGAACTCAAAACAACCAAAGAATTGAATGAAGCTACTCTGAGGAAGATGACACCACCTGAAAGAGAAAAGCAAAAACAAAGTTTGAGGGAAATGGAAGCAAAACACGCTGAGGCACTAAGGAAAGTCAAAGCTGACTATGACGCCTGCGTGAACAACAGATATGCCCCTGGCAAGATAACCAAGTTTAAATACACCATTCATAAATCCACAAACACCCCACAAATGATCTTATGGAGGGATAACCAACAGGGAAATATGAATGTGTTTGACAACTTCAGGCTAAAGACACTTGGGTTATCAGAATGGTTCGAACTTGAAGCCTTAGCTGCCAAAAGAAATGGACAGGCAAATTTCCTTCTGCTGAAGACTATTAAGGCCAAGTTTACCTGGATCAGGGAAACAGCTGCTAAACTTAAGATTGATCCCCCACCATAGCTTTTTGAACAAGAACCCCCAAAGACTGGCAACAAAAGAAGAAGAATTTCTCAAATTATCAATGAAACTTTTGTTACTGAAGATGTTCAAGTGGATGGCATGCACAGGGATTTGATCCTCCCCAATGGTATTGTTGGCCCAGTTGATGGTCAGACATATACAGAGCCTGAAAGAGGAATGGCATTCATGAACAGGGCTTGTCAGTATGCTTTTCAAAGGGAAGATGAGCTGTGCTTAGCTTCAACTATTCAGCTACTTTGTCACAAGAAGTCACTCAAGATCAACACAGAGTATTCCAAGAAGTTTGCCAAGACTTTGCAGGATGAACTAGATAACAGATTGGACTTGGCTGAAGCTGAAGAAAGGATTAAAAATGATGACTATTGAAGATGTTCACAGCCCTTTTTACCTTCATCTTTTATTTTACTTATGTAATGTACTTGTAATTTTTCTTTAAGTATTAATAAAATCATGAGGTATGTTTGTTTAGATCTGTTATGAGTAAGAAGAAGCTGTTAACTCACTTACCTTAACTTAGTTAGATCTAGCATTATTTATGTTTAAATAGGGGGAGATTGTTGGGAATCTAAACTTGTTAGATTCCCTGATCATAGATTTAAACATAATTAGGCTGTTAGATAGTCCCTTGCCTGTGCCTAGGAGGCAGGCAAGTTTTGCAGGACTCACAGAGATTCAAGTCTCTGTGAGCAACCTCAGAGGAGTCCATGTTAGAGACATTGTCAAGGAAGTCAAAGATTACTTGAAGACATACTCATTGGCTGTGATGGATAACAACCAAGATGTATCAGGAACTCTGAGGGGTTGAGGGTTAACAGGTGTGGCAATACCCTGTTAACACTCAGCACACTTTGGACATGCCATTTGTGTGTTTGAGACTATGAAGAAAAAGGAAACTGTTTTGAAAACTGTTTCCTTAAAGCATAATGGAAGACTACCAAGAATAGAAGGACATCATGTGACTGATGTGGGAACTTGTAAAAGCTTGTGTAGTCACCATCAAGTACTATTTAGGTCAATATCGTAACACTATAAATAGGATGTGTATCCATGCATTAATGTTTAACACTTTGAGATATTCACAACATTATTGCATATAACTTAGTGAATCAAACAACTACGACTGTATTCATAAGTTAGGGTTTATAGTTGTTCAAAGTGTGCACAACACATTGTCATCAAACTGTGTTATCCATAACACTTGTAATTCTTTATTATACAATAATAAGATTACGTTTGAAAAGTAATACCTTGTGTTGATTAAGTTAAGATTAGGGTTTCTTGCATTGATTAGGGACTTTCACTATTAGTGTGAGATCTCGTATTTTTCTAGTAATTATTTTACTCTTATTAATTATTTTAATCATTGTTAATACTTATTCGAAATTATAAAATTATTTTTATTTATTTTATAATTCCATATTTATTTAAATCAAATATTTTTTATTTAAAATCACCCGCGTGCATTTTTACAAAAGTTTACTTGAATCAACGGTACGAGAATCGAAGGCTAAATATTTCGATCTAAAGATGTTAATCTTTACATTGTATTAAGTCTAGACCGATAACGGGCACTGTTTAATCATTTTATTTCACATTTTTACTGTCAATTGTTTCAATGTTCGATGTTTTCGATGTTTTCTTTTAATGACGCGTTAAGTCGAGTCAGGAGTTTATATTATCTTATTTTGGGTGCGTTTTAACTTTTGAGAAGTATTTTTACGAAACCCGAACCCCGTAAATATTTGTAAAATTGACTAATAGTCATTTCCCACTTTTTAACTAAAGTATTTATTTTCTAGTCCTAAAAGTTTCAAAAGTTGCAAGTTTAACCCTCCGCTTAACTAGAACTATATAAACCATTTTATTTACTTCCACTATACACATATAACCATTTTTATAAAAAAATCACAGACACCACCTTCTCCTTGCCTCTTTGCCGTGAAACCCACCACAAAACCCCCAAAAATCATCATCATCTAACTTGTTTAAGCCAAAACAAATTGAAAACCACCTCTTAGATTTTTAAGGTGCTTCTAAACATACAAAAATTATACACATGCAACCACTTTTCATGATTTGATGATTTATAGGTTGGGTTGATGCTTGATCATCATATGATGATCATGGCTAAATTTTATTGTTTTAATGTTTAAAAATCAAAGTTTTTGATTTTGATCTTTTGATTTTGATGCATGCAAGGGTTTAGGTTGTTAGAGGATAATTATAGGATGATTTTATGAGTAGAAAAATGGTTGGATTGTGTTGAAAAAGTGTTTTTATATGATTTTTATAATGGTGATTTTAGGCAGAAAGTTGAGGTTGGTTCTGGGTACCTTAAGGTTAGTTATTATTAAACTAATAAGATAGAGATGTAGAGATTTTTAATACCTTCGATTTGATATAAATTAGAGCTTCTAACACTAAACGAGGGTGAAGTTATGCTAGTTTGATTATTCGTGTACCGGGAGACGAGTATCGGCACAATTTAAAGTAGTTGTCGATATTTGGATCGAATCTCGGGGACTATAAGTTGAGTTTTAAAAATAGTCAAAGGCTGTTCTTGGGCTCTAAACCTAGGGTTGTGAGTCTATGTTCAAACTCAAGTGTCGGTCTTGAAAACAATATTGATTAGAAAGGTCAAAATGGTTTTACAAGTTAAAGACGTAAATCTGTCCGATTTTTGTAGTTCGAAGATGTGTCGGGCAGTGGCTCTTAGAAGTATAAAATTTTGACAAGCTTTTTAGAGGGCTTTCCATAGATAGTAAATGAGCTTCTCAGTTAGTACTATAAACTTTTGACGTGTCCAAGTGAGGTAAATCAGCCCGTACATTCGGTATGTGCCGACAGATTTTTTATCGAAAGCATTTTATAGTAAAAGTATACTTTTAGATGGAGTCTAGAAGTACCCCTTGCATGGTTTTTCTCATGTGTCATAATTTGGTTATGTACTCATTTAATTCAAGTGTTTTCTAAACATTTATTTTCATATCTTCTAAACTTTCGCGTCCCATTATCGTAGGTCTCGGATGACTTAACGTTGCTTGATATTCCATTGTTACTATTGAGTCCTCCAGTTTCGTGTTGATTCCACCTTATAGCTAAGGTGAGTTCATAGCCCCTTTTTACTTGCACATTATTTCTAAACGTGGGGTGAGATTATCATGTTAGAACACAATCTTTTAAACTGTATGCTATCCAGAACTGTATGCTGTCATATGAATTCAATGATATTATTTCATTTAAACATTAGCCTTAAGTTTCCTCTATTAATCATGAACCGTTAATTGTCCCGTATGCTTTGCGCTAAGCGCGAATGTTGTGAGTGGATCCATCGGGATTGACAATCCTCGTCCTAATTACCTTGACGCACTTACATTTGTTTATACATGAGTATTTAGGCTGAATACTCCCTAGAGGAACTTACATTGAGTTAAGCTTCGGTTCATGAAACTAAATAGCAATAATATACATCGTGACTATGGACAATGTACATAGTTATTCCCCCCCCATTACGTGTTTTACAAATTCTATTGTGTTGCATTACTTAGTTTACTAAACCTATGAATATCACTCAACTTTATGTTGACGGGTTTTACATGTTTTAATCTTAGGTAATAATGCTTAATGTGCTTGGATGAGGTACCGCAGGATGTTGGCAGCTTGGAAAGATCTGTGTTGTGATATATTTATGCTTTTGTTATAAATGAAGATGTCAAAGTCTTTCGCTTATCTCTTGTTATCTTAAAACTCTAAAACTGTGATGTTATGGTATTTTGTTATGTTATAAAACTTGTGGGACCTATGTTTTTAAACTCTGATATAATGTGATGTAATATATAAGTCTTTTATTGCGTCATTTTTGTGTCATTTATAACTCATTGTTACTTGTACCTTGACGTGTGATCCCCTCGTTGCCTAGTTGTTCCATGTCAGATTCTGGGGGTCTCACATATTGGTATCAGAGCGATGGTTATAGGGAACTGAGTCATTTTCAAAACTTGGTCTATAACTAAATTTCAAAACATTTCATGTATTACTAGTGTCAAACACAGAATCTGCCAAGGTTGTTCAATATATGCACGGGTAACTCTTTAATCCTTATTGTTTACCTTAATTATTCTTATAATATTTCATACCTTGATTTCATTTTGAAATATTATATTGATTTCACTGTGATACTTATTACCTCCTTCCAAAGCCCCCTTGCTTATTATATATATATATATATATATATATATATATATATATATATATATATATATATATATATATATATATATATATATATATATATATTCCGCTCCTTAGTGTTGCATTCCTTGTTGACAATCAGTTATGCATATCTAAAATCTCTTCTTATTCTATTTTCTCCATTGTTCATGAATCTTGAGATAGCATATTTATACAAGTTCACATTGAATTTTGTATTATGTTGTTGACAGAAACATGCCGCCGACTAGAATTCGTAGAGCTGATGGACCTAGGAGATCTCGCCGGGCTACTAAGGAAAGAATCATTGCAAAAAGGGTAAAGAAAGCAGTTGCTGAATACGAAAAGAGCCGAGAGACTTAAACTAAAGCTGAAGGTTTTTCAAGCACAAAAGGATGTTCGCACAAGACCTTCATGTCTGGAAAGCCACACTCCTTCAAAGGGACCGTAGGCGTTGTTGGGTTGACAAGTTTGTTTGAAAAGATGGAGCAAGTGTTTGGAACTTGCAAATGTGTTGGAAATATGTTTTTACGTATTTAGAAAGGATCGGTCACTCCAATGATATTGGGCTCGTGATCCAATATAGTCCATATAGCCCACATGTAGGGTGGGCTATATAAACCCCCTCCTAGCATGTTAGGAGGGGTTGGTCACTTTGTATTTCACACACATTTCACATAATAAATCTTTCTTCTTATTTCTCTCCTTTCTCTCTCTTCTTTCTCTCTCTTCTTTCTCTCTCTAAGTTATTCCCTTCCATTCATTCAATAGATAATCTATAACATTGTTCAATCCTTAGAAAATACGATCCTACAATTGGTATCAAGAGCTTGGTTGATTCTTTGGATTGACATAGTTTTATCTATTGTTTTGGGGGTAAAATTTTTCTTCTTTCTTGATTTGTGTTTCTTTTCACAAGTTATTTAAAAAGTTACTTATCAGTTTCTTTTAATTCTTTCTTATACTTTCTTATCAACTTTTATCTGAATCTTTAAACAGTCTCAAATATTTTGTCTCACAAGTTATTTAATTATTTAAACAGTCTCAAATATTTAAGGTTGTATCTGAATCTGTGTCTTTGATTGGTATTTCGATTTGTGTCTCTTTTTTCTTTTATAACGTTTTTTTTTGTCCTATTCTGATTGAAAGGGATTTGCATTCCGACACACATTCGGATCCTTTTTCCTACAGATACGTATTCCGATACATTTTCAGTATTTTTTTCCCGACGGTCTCAAGTTTCGCACATTCTGATCGCAATAACCCTCGGGTTCTACTTTGCGATCAATTTTTCAGATACCCTTATTTCGACGTGTATTCCGATCGTACTTTGCGATCGTGGATTACGACGGGTTTAAGGTACATTGAGACGAAACTCTACCCAAATTTTTATAGACACATTCCGATGGTTTATTGTTGAGATTGCGATGGCATTGTAAAAAAGTTTGATATTCCGATGGAGTAAGTATAAGATATTGCGTTGGCTGTTTTCAAATATTGCGATGGAATTTTTTTTAACATTGCGATGGTTTGAATATTGACACAAAACAAACTCATCTCTCGACTAGACTCCAATCTTTTCTCACGTTGACTAGGACTCGACACAACAAACAATCCCTCACCCACACCCTAGACTCTAAACAGACCCTCGTCTAATACTTACTCACCAAAAGACTCAA
Source organism: Glebionis coronaria (assembly GCA_025667525.1). NCBI lineage: Eukaryota > Viridiplantae > Streptophyta > Magnoliopsida > Asterales > Asteraceae > Glebionis > Glebionis coronaria. Next base: position 414,097,533 of record CM046879.1, on the reverse strand, counting down.
CTCCAAATCCACACACACTCATACTCAACTCGAACCAAAACTCACACCCATAACACCACCCTCACCCTCGACTCCCTCAAACAAAAACCTCAACATTAAACTCATAAGACCAAGCACTCGACTCAATACCTCGACACACCCACACTCAGAAAACTCACCCTCGTCCCCTCACCCACACCCTCGACTCTAAACATAGACTCGACTCCCATTACACCCTTGACACACCCTCAACAACTCAAGATCTCAGTAAAATACAACCATCATTCATCAAGAACTTAAAAAGAAAATCACACCTACCTGAGATCTCACATAGGAGACCTTGACGTCACAACCTATTCATATCATTTTGGTTTTTCGAACAAAATTTGATTTGTTAGATCAATTTATATCTATTAGGTTCGTGGGTTTAAGTTTTCAGGGGATTATAGAAGTGGAGATAAGAGCAGTTTTTTTGGCTAATGATTGAGATTATTATTGGAATATATAATATGATCTGAGTTTTTGAGATTGGGGGCGAAGATAAAATTTGGTGATCTGTATTTGAGAGAGACGGAGGAGCATTATTTGGTGTGAGAGAGAGATAAGAGTGTCGACTGAGAGATAAAAGGGTTGACTGTAAAGTGATAAGGGTTGGGTTTTTATTTAGTGTCAGACGGAGAAAACAAGAAATTTGGAAGCCATGTGTGAGGGTAACGTGGTGTGCTCTTTGACTAGGTCAAGTTATATACAATTATACTCTTCAAAGAAATCTCGGTATATAACTTTGACTGTGCCAAGTTATATGCGTGGGCTACAACATTGGAATTGGATTTAGATGTTTCCATCTATTCGATTTATAGCTCGGATTGGTGTTGCTTAGTATATTGAGACGTAACATATAATTGATATAACCTCTTTATATGAACAAATTTCTATTAGTACAAAAAGTTCTTTGACGAATTTTGTATTATTTAGCTAAAACTAAGAAAATTTGTTATATCAATTTTTAATGTTTAACATTTATAATGACAACGTGAACCGACAAAGTGACAAATTTATTTGACGAGATCAAGAATTTTTTATTTTTCATCAAATCTCAATGGATTTTTTAAATCCGACATTTTAAGAGGGAGAACGGCAACGCATGCAACTCCAAGAGATCAACTTGCGTGAAAAATCATTGGAAACCTTTCACGCGCTCAAGACACATCTTGCACTTCTTTATCCGCACAACATGCCTGAACTTCCAGCCACGGTTCAAGTATTCTTTGGCAAAGTGGATAATTTTAAAGAGAAGATTTTCAATAATTTGGATGAGTTACGATTGCAACTTGAAAGGGAGATTCTTCATGAGGTTAACGCGAAGTTATGTCTAGAAATCCTTCGTACACAGTTTAAGGACTTCTTTGCCTCAACAATGGTACCTCCTTTTGATTATTCGACTCCAATCCTTCACCAGCTTTTCAACGTACATACGGGTTGCCAGACTGAAACCTTTAGAAGTGGTTTACTCAATCACATCAATATACTTGAGAAATGTATTGAGGTAAGGTTAGTTAATTACAACGAGATACAGTTGAAAAAGGGTCAGATTCAAAGAATCAAGGAGTCGTCTAAGTCATTGAACGCAACAATACTAATATAAGGGTTTTTAGTCCAATTAATCAATTAAAGCAATGAATGTTCGTTTTCCTCGACTCACTCGAATTGATTTCAAATTTAACGTGGATTGCTTGTTTTTGGTAAATAAAACTTTTTTTGTATTTTTAAGGACTAAAAACTATTTAATTAAAATTATTAAAACAATTTGTGAAAACTATTTAAAAATGAAACTAAAATTAATTTAATCTATTTTAAGAAAAAGTAAATACTTTAAAATTATATGAAAAATCTAATTAAAATATTTAAAGACAAATCTATTTTAAATTTATTAAACTAATTTTTAAACTATTTTTAACTATTTTGAAATTTAAAAGAAATCTATTTAAAACTATTTAAACTTAATAAAAACGAAATTGATATAAAACTTTTTAGATAAATTTAATAAAACTAAAAACATGTATTTAAACTAAATAAATAAACTGCCAGCTTATTTAACCCTATATTAATTTATAGGCGAAACAAAACACAAGAAAGGTCCTAGCTAAGTGGTAATGGTGTATGGCTGATGTACGAGAGGTCAGGGGTTCGAGTCCCCTGACAGACAAATTATGCTAATATTTTTTGGAATTTAAACAAACAGCAGACCAAGTGCGTCTGTTGCTTTTATGCAGCAAAAATAAGCAAAATAGAAAAATCACATAAGCTATAACGAAAAAACCGATAACAAATAAGCTAAATCAAATAAGCTAATAAAAGCAAATCATGAAGATAAGCTGGTATGCAAACAGAAGCTAAATAAAATAGATTATACTAAAACTAACCCAACAAATACAGGAAAAAACAATTAAGCAGTCAAGCATAACACCAAAAATCTATCAAACGAAATCAAATAAGCGCATTATACTTAAATCTAAATAAGCACTAAATTGATCAAATAGACTAAACAAGAAAAATAAGCAATGTTATCAGAAACTTAACAGCAGTCTAAATCTTAACTGATAAAAAAAATAAAAACTAAATAAACCAAACTTATAAAACAAGAATTCCTACAAAACTCAAACCAAAACAGTACTACTTAACTAATCAAGCAATAAACCTGAGTACTTAACAAAATGAACAGATGCAACTAGATATAAACGAATTAAAAAAAAGCAAAACAAGCAGATTTAAATACTACTCAAACTAATACCAAGCAGATCTAAACGCAAACAAAAGCAGATTAACAACTAAATAATAAACTTAACAAAAAATAAAAAGAAGATTAAAACCTTGTGGAGAATCCGTTGGGTAGAAGAAGTGGCGCTGAGCCGTCTTTGAACAAATCCAAAACAAACACCTCCTTATTACCCAATCATCATCATCACCATCGTACGAACCAAGAAGAACAGTAACCGAACCAACTTGTATAATTTTTCCAATAGGGAAAAATAAATAACACTTTCCTTTTATTTTTTTATTTATTTATTTATTTATCAATTAAAACAAACAATAATAAAAAAAACCAGATTAAAGATGATAATTAAACTTTGACAGAAAATTAAATTGAGACGAAATTAATTAAAATAAACTTTTCATTAATAATAATAAAAATTACATTAACTAGAAAATAAAAATTACATTAAACCTACAACTAATTTGCAGAAATTAAATAAAGAAAAAGTGCACACCCATTACACAAATGAGGGGGGTTTTTATAGGCAAAACCCCAAAAACTTCTTCATGAAGCTTCGAGAGTAACAAATTAAATCTGAGCCACTCTTTCTTCTTTTCTCTCTCTTTTGCTTGATCTTGCGGTTGTAATCATACCACTGTCACACAGATCACCAACCTGGCGTGATTTGTGTTTCGTGTGTTTCTTTGCTACCTAGGTGGAGTCTTTTGGTTGGAGGGATTGGTGGTGGTGATTGGTTAAGACCAATCACAATAAAGGGATTTGGCCACGTCGCATTAAATTGAGGACCACCCCCTTGGTGTTCTTCTCTGATTTTATGGGGGATTAATTGGGGCGCGTGTGAATCACACGAATATGGTAAAAGTCCCATTTTTAGTTGAGTAATTTTTTGTGATATATGAAATTAGGGTTTGTGGATTGGTAAAAAGCTGTGTAAATTTTGGGAGAGAAAGAAGGAGTTGGGTGGGTGTTTTCTCTTTGTTTGTATCGACAGTTATGAGGGTGAGGGTAAATAAAAGTTATTTAAAACGTGTGGTGTGTGAGGAGTGAAACGTGTGTGGGGATTTGTTGACCAAAGACTTTGACCAGCTTTTATCTAGCAACTTTGTTATCACCGTCCAAGATTATTCAACACATGGGCTTGTGGCCCAAAAATCCTTTCCATCCGTATATAATACTTCTAAATAGGCTTTTGTAATTTACCCATTCATTTTGTGTATTGTTTTGGGCCTTTTGATCCAATTGTGAAAAGATATATTTTCCCAAATGGGCTTTTAGGCCCATTTACCCAAATGTGGGACCCACTTGGCCCAGTTATCTTCAAAAAGATTTAATCCGCTAAAATCAAGCTCGATTTCGGCTTCCTTGATTGTTTTCTTCAAACTCGTGTCGGTTTAGCCGGTTTTCGTGAACTTGGGCACACTTTTGGTCTTTGACTTTGTCTTCGTCTCTTTCTTGGACTTTTCTTCAACATTTGACCGTGAAATCCCGTGTTTTCTTTCCTTTTGATCATTTGTACCTATTTCACACAAAACACAAAACACAAAACCACGCGTAATTCCGACTTTTATGATACTAAACACATGATTAGGTATTGTTTTTCCTTGATTTTAGTGGCAAAAGGATAAGTGTTTACACACTTATTAAATCCCCTACACTTGACCATTGCAATGACCACATGCAATGCATAATTTCAAAGCATAAAGTTACATTTTTCTCATAATTAATCCATCTCGGCCTTTATTAAGATATACTACTACTACGACGATAAAGATAAAAACTTAAAAGGAAACAAAAGTTATAACAATTTATTAACTTGGAAATTATTTGATGGAAGAAACTTGTAAAGAAATCTAAGACTTAAATTAGGGCTTTGGTGTCATGAATATTAATCACCCTCAAGTTTCACGTTCCCCATGCCAAGCTTAAAAACGAGATCATTGTTTACCATAAGTCCTTAAGTTAAATCCCACTCATATAAGATAATTGTGTAATACTCTTTCTCCAATTCCTACGTTGTATCTCTAGATTTTATTGATTGTCATTCACCCGTAGGCTCATTTGACTTATTTGATAATTATTAATCCAAAAATGAAGGCCAAACGGTGCAAACCCGACACTCAAAACCTAACCTCGTCCTCAATAACGTTGTCACTAAAGTAAGCCCACATCAAGGATGATTTAACACGATTTGGGGAATAAACTCCCGGACCCAAAATTTGGCCAATAGTACTACTTATTAATTATTCCTCCAAAGTCATATAGACTTTATGTGGAGTTTAGCAAATTCACATCATATACCCTTAGGCTCTTTAAGATGTAAAAATGCTCCTCGTCTATTGTCCACACCCTAAGGCTCCTTGAACGATAAACGAGGGAATTGATTTTTGAATCAATTTTTATTCAACACTTACCATGCCATACACCCTAAGGCTCTAATGACAAGGTTCTTGCTACATGCCCCACACCCTAAGGCTCCTTGAGGTCATGTTTTAATCTTATTCTTTCATTTATGATATATATAGTAGGCCAAATTCCACGGTCCCATGGTCTGAATACCTCCTACTTAGTGGTTATGAGCCACCTTAGTCGGAAGTCCACAACGCTGGCACCCTCAATGTGTTCATGCTTTAATTACAAGGAGAATAAAGATTTGGCTAAGAGTTAAGATATCGAATCGAGACCGCAAAAATCCTCATTTATTAAGCAATTAAATATACAAGCGGGAAGAAAGAGCCATAAAAACTCATATAAGCAAAAATTAACCCTTAAACTTATTATCAACTCTATCATCTCTCGTTCTCCACAATTTAAAATCTCAAGGAATGAGACTCGTGGATGCTTAGCCTAATAAACCAATTAAGGTCCATATGGTTAAGGATACTAGCTAGAGTAAACTCGGGTTGAGTCAAAATATTCACGACGGGCCTAATATATCAAAGATATCTAAACTTGTTAAAACCATTTTATTTATTTATTTATTTTTGACTTTATTCTTGAAATGGAAAATATAAATAAGATGCGATGATAAAAGGAAAGACATAAATGAAAAATACTACTAGGCCAAAATAGATCAAAAATTTGAATAACGTTGAAATTTTTTTAAATTTTCCGGTTAAATGAGGTCAAATTCATGGAAAAGCCCACTAAAATTTCGATAGAAATCCCCCTACACTTAATATAAACATTGTCCTCAATGTTTAAGCATGTGGGAGAATTAACTCCCCTACACTTAGGACATTGAGTACGTTGTTTAAAATCGAGCTAAGGAAGAGACAACTAAAGTGATTACATTTATTTGTTTTATTTATATACAAGATTGAATCACAATAGCAAAAACTTATCGAAGGAACTGGGTACACGGGAAACACGAGAACACTGTTCGCGTCAAAAACACCAAAAGTAGATCATTAAATCTCATGTCCCTGCACAATCACGACACAAACAACCTACTTGGCTCCCCCTACACTTATTGGCAAAAATAGGTGAAAAGGTGAAAAAGGGTGGAAAGGATGGAAAAGGCAAAAATCTAACCTAGTTATACGATGCTTCATTTATTTATCACGAGTCTCTAGCTCGACTCGATTTCCCGAATGTCATCATTCAAATGGGACAATCATGGGAAAACTGAGATTTCCAAGGGAGGAAAATCTCTCCATGATAAAGGGTGAAGTAAAGTCATATAAGGCATACCCCATGAGAATCCACCCGGGTCAAACACATAATTTCCATCACAAAAGGAAATAAACCCCGAGGTGGTAAAATCACACAAGTCAAAGAAGAGTGGGGTATCCTTAGGCAAAAATCTCTAATAAGGAAGGATGCTATGGTAATATGGCAATGAAAGCACAAAAGTCTCTATTCTGGGATCAAACACCGGTTTCTTAACGGGAAAATAGAAAGAGGTGTTGACATTTAAGCTCAAAATATCATCAAAATCCAAAGTGGGAAGGTCATCCTCTTCCAAACTCGATGTGAAAACATAAGTATCAGCGGAGTCATAGGAAAACTCATCCTCATGAGGAAAATAGGTATTTAGAAAGATATCTAAATCCTCCTTAAATGGAATAACCTCTAAATTAGGATTGATCTCTAAGAGTGGAGGGTCCTCCTCAAAAGTCATGACTTCTAAAATTGGGGTATAAAAGTCAAAAGGAGTTTCCATGGAAGAATCACTCATAGAGATATTAAGATCATGGGGTGGGTCATCAAAGTTAATGAGATCACTTAAAGAAGTGTCATCATCGTAGGTATCAAAGATTGGTGAATCATAAATGGGTGGGTCAAAAGTGGGTGGGTCAAAAGATAAGTCGTCAAAACCGAAGATAGTATGATCACTTGAAGAAGTGTCATCACTATAGGTATCGTAAATAGGAGTTTCAAAAATTTTAGGCTCTAAGGGAAGGGATGAAGTTATCACAAAATCATTTTGATTAGACTTTTCAATTCTAAAAGGATTAATAAAAATCTCATCATTATCATAATTAAGAACATCAATCATATTGACCGACTCTTTTCCATTTGATTTTGTTGTGTTTTTTCCTATTTTAAAAACTTGTTGTTCATCCCGAACCCTAAGAATTAACTCCCCTTCGGCTACATCAACTAAGGCTCTTCCGGATCGTAAGAATGGTCTACCAAGTATTAACGGAATACGAGGATCCATCTCATAGTCGACGACGACAAAGTCCACGGGAAAAGTGAATGTACCAAATCGAACAAAAACATCTTCGGCAATACCAACGGGGTATGCGAGAGTTCGATTAGCTAACTCGAGTGTCATGCGAGTCGGTACAAGGTCGGGTAAGGATAATTGTTTCCAAACCGAGAGTGGCATAAGATTGATGCTAGCGCCGAGATCCGCTAAAGCCATACAATCATCGATTTGAGGAAACAAGCAAGGTAACACGAATCGTCCGGGATCTCCTAGCTTTTCGGGAAGCTCTTTGAGAAGAATCGCAGAACAATTCTCATTTAAACGGATGTTCACGAGCTCAACCATTTTTCCTTTATTATTAAGCAAATCTTTAAACATTTTGACAAAATTTGGCATTTGAGCAAGTGCTTCAATAAGGCTTATGTTAACATTGACATTAGAAATCATTTTCAAAAAGTTGGAGACATAAACGTCATCTTTGGTGAGCACTATAGCCTTGTCTAACCTAGAGGGATAAGGGATATTAGGCTTAGACTTGGAAGGTTGAGAAGGAGAAGGACTCGCTTCTTGAACAACCGTAGGGATAGGCTCATTAGGGAATGGAGCACTAGTACTAGGAGTGGTAGTGGGAGTAATCACTGAAGGGGGAGTAGGATTACTCATTATGACCTCCAGGCCTTGTCTCTCCTTTATGGGCGAAGAGATGGAAGGTCCCACTAAAGTGGCTCCACTTCGAGTATTGATAGCACTCACATTAGCACGAGGGTTAATCTTGGTATTTGAAGGTAAGGCTCCTTGGGGTCTAAGGGCTTGAATCATTGTCAAAAATTTCTTATCGGTCGATTCTTGCATCTCTCTCATAATTCTCTCATGGTCGGTCAATTTTTGTAGAACCAAGTCCATTTGAGGATTATGCATGTTCATTTGATTAGACCCTTGATTAGGAAAACCTTGATTAGGAAAACCTTGGTTTTGATATTGAGGTTGAAAACCATTGTTATTATGAAAACCTTGGTTATTATTTTGAAACCCTTGATTTTAACCATTAAAATTCCCTTGATTTGCATTCTCTTGAAAATTACCCATTTGAGGACCTTGGTTCCTATTTTGGTGTTGGGTATTGGGCGGGTGGGGGTGGTCTTTGTGGAGCTACAAAACCCGGGGGAGCCAAATAATTAGTACTCTTGTAAGACAAATGGTTAACATCAACATTTGGTTTAAATGGAATCCTTTCATTAGAATTAAAAGCACAAACTTGTTGTTGTTGATTATTGTAAACCTTGTCACAATTGAAATATGAATGTGGTCCACCACAAGTCTCACACGTTTCATTGGTTTCTTTCAAGGCATTAACTTGACCATTGAGGGCTTGGGTTTGTAAAGCAATTGTTTCAACAAGCGAAGTGAGTTTATCGATTCTCTTGTCACTTTCACTAGAACTAGCACTTGCCATAGTGGCCCTAACACTCTTGGTTTGTACTTTAGCCTTGTTTTCAATTATGGCCCAAGCCTCGTTCATTGATTTCACAAGAATATTGCCCCCCGCGGTACTATTAAGTGAGTCTTGGTCATTTAGAGTCAAACCATTGTAAAACGTATTAATTTGATGCACTTTGGTGAAACCGTGTTGTGGACATTTTCTTAAAAGATCTTTAAATCGATCCCAAGACTCACTAAACGTTTCCCCATATTGTTGTTCAAAGGTGATTATGTTATTCCTCAAAGAGGTGGTCCGTGATGGTGGGAAAAAGTAATTAATGAACTTGGTCTCTAAGTTGATCCATGTTGTAATACTTTGGGGTGGTTCCTTATCAAGCCAAATCCGGGCTTGTCCCTCGAGGGAAAAAGGAAAGTGTTGTAAACGAATAGCCTCTTGTGGCACCCCATTATATTTTACCGTATTTGTCAAATGGATAAATCTCTTGATATGATCATGGGGGTCATCTTGGGAACGACCCAAAAATGGTGTAGCGGAAACCATTTTAATTAAATCTGATTTGAGTTCAAAATTAATTGCTCCAATTGCGGGGACAACGATAGCGTCATCGTTTCCCTCAACGTGTGATTGCAAAATCTCGAGCATAGGTTGGTTATCCGTTTCCATCGTATTGTCGAAAGCTCGATTCTCGGGATCGGCTTGAATGACGGTCTTTTTGTTTTTCTTCTTCTTTTTCTTTTTGGAAGAACTGGAAGAATTTGGTACACCAATCAGTATGTATGTATGCGCGCGAGTGCGCATACAATTAAAACTTGGAATGAGGTAGGTGACCTCGGTCGACTTTGAGAGGAAAAGGATTTTCCCTCTCGAGGTGCAATATGAAAAAGCTACAAAAATATATACTTAATACTAATTGAGTTGGAAAACCAATAATCGGTCGCCCCTCTCAATATACGCACAAGCAAGCGGGGAAACGAGGTGGCACAAAGCACTTAAAAACCTTTTTCCTTAGACGGCCTTTTATAGCGCGTCGCCTTATACCTACCTTATAGTTTGTATATATCGAGTTCAAACGTCTTACTAGTATTTATCTATTTTGCCCTTTTATTTTTTTAGCATGCGAATACAATAGTTAGGTGATGAAATCCCAACTAAGGCTTATTTGAAAAGTAGGTAAATTAATTGTTCTACGTACTACAATATAGTAAAAGAAAAATCTTTTTGTATTTAAAATATATATATGTATATATATATATATATATATATATATATATATATATATATATATATATATATATATATATATATATATATATATATATATATATATATATATATATATATATATATATATATATATATATATATATATATATATATATATATATATATATATATATATATATATATATATATATATATATATATATATATATATATATATATATATATATATATATTCACAAGAAAAATCGAAAGAAATCGAACTAAGAAAAATAACACTAATACGTAATATTTTTGGTGTAATACTTTTAGGAAAAAGTATTACTTTTTGATTTTTTAATTTTTTTTGGTACAAATCTTAGGAAAGAATTTGCTTTTGTGATTTTTTAATTTTTTTGTATTTTAATCTTTTTGATTTTTTTTTGAATTTTTGATTTTGTGCAAGAAAGTAACTTTCAAAATGAACGGATCCTAAAATCCAAACGTCTCACGAAATCGTCAATCGTAACGAGCGAAGCGGCAACGGCGCCATTTTAATATAAGAATTTTTACAAATCCTTTTTAGATCTATTTATCGTTCCTCGACTCGACTCGAATTGAAATCGGACTAAACGTAAAACTTATTTTGTTTTTGGTGAAATGCAAAATCTATTTAATAATAAAAACTTTTTAATCTAATTTAAAAATCTAATTTAAACTAATTTTAATAAAAACTATTTTAAAACTTAAACAAAATTAAAACCAATTTTATTAAAATAAAAAAAACTTTTAAATGAAAACTATTTTTAAACAAAACTAAAATCTATATTAACAAAAATTTAAAACGATATTTAAAAACATTTAAAATTCCTAAAAGTAATTAAAACATTTTTTATCTTCTTATTTAATAATAAAAAACTGAATTAACGAAAATTGATATAAAACTTTTGACTAAATTTAACTAAATCAAAACTTGAATTAAACTATTTAATTAACCTGACAGCTATAACTATATTACCCTATATTAATAAAATGATGCATAAATAAACACAAAAACAAGACCAGAACAATTGGTTATGACGTTGGTTGGTGTACGAGAGGTCAGGGGTTCGAGTTCCCTGACAGACAGATTTTTTTGCTTATATTAATTTGGAATTATGATTTTTGGAATTAAAATCATACATATCAATTGGATCTGTAGTATTAACACAACAATATCAGCAAATATTTAAAACCAAATAAGCTATAACAACTAAGCGAATAAGCAGGTAAATTTAAAATAAGCAAATAAGATAAATACGTTTAAACAAGTAAATAAGCAGATTTTAAAAAAATGAAACTAAATAAGCAAAACCCAAATAAGCAGATCAGCAACTTATCAGACAGGACTTAATCTAAAATCTAACTTCTAATAAGCATAAGTTAACAAACCTAAAATAAAGCAAAAACAACCAAAATAAGCTAAAAAATCAGATACCGAGACAAATTATACCAAAATAGCAACTTATCAAATCAACAAGCTACAACCGAGATAAGCTGAATCAAATAAGCTAATGAGCAATAACAGATCTTATTAAACTAAACTATCAGTAAGCTAAAAACTGAAATACCCAAATGTTTGAACCAAACAAACAGTTATCCAAACAGAACAGATTAAAACTTAAACATAAGCAAACCAAAACAGATTATAAACTAATAGTAACAAGAATAAATCTAAATAACTCAAGCAAACTAACAATCATAAGCAAAATAACATAAACTAAAAAAAACTTATAAAAATAAAAAGAGGTAGAACCTGATGAAGATACCGTTGGGGAGAAGGATGGCGCTGGGCCTCCTTATGAACCAAAACAACAATCACCACCGTATTTCCCACCAAATATCATCATCAATAATCAAACCTTGAACCAAAAACAACACCTTCGATCCAAACTATCCGAACCAAAATTTATATACTTTCCCAGTGGGGAAAATATTTAACACTTTACTTTTATTTTTTTATTTTTATTTTTTTATCAATTAAAAAAAACAGTAGTTAAAAAACAGATTAAATATGATAATTAAACTTTGATAGAAAATTAAATTGAGACGAAATTAATTAAAAGCAACTTTTCATTAATAACAATAAAAATTACATTAATTGGAAAATAAAAATTACATTAAACCTAAAACTAATTTGCAAAAATTAAATAAAGAAAAAGTGCACACCCATTACACAAATGAGGGGGTTTTTTATAGGCAAAACCCCAAAAACTTATTCATGAAGCTTCGAGAGTAACAAATTAAATCTGAGCCGCTCTTTCTTATTTTCTCTCTCTTTTGCTTGATCTTGCGGTTGTAATCATACCACTATCACACGGATCACCAACCTGGCACGATTTGTGTTTCGTGTGTTTCTTTGCTGCCTAGGTGGAGTCTTTTGATTGGAGGGATTGGTGGTGGTGATTGGTTAAGACCAATTACAATAAAGGGATTTAGCCACGTCGGATTAAATTGAGGACCACCCCCTTGGTGTTCTTCTCCGATTTTATGGGGGATTAATTGGGGCGCGTGTGAATCACACGAATATAGTAAAAGCCCCAATTTTAGTTGAGTAATTTTTTGTGATATAGGAAATTAGGGTTTGTGGACTGGTAAAAAGTTGTGTAAATTTTGGGAGAGAAAGAAGGAGTTGGGTGGGTGTTTTCTCTTTGTTCGTATTGACAGTTATGAGGGTGAGGGTAAATAAAAGTTATTTAAAACGTGTGGTATGTGAGGAGTGAAACGTGTGTGGGGATTTGTTGACCAAAGACTTTGACCAGCTTTTATCTAGCAACTTTGTTATCACCGTCCAAGATTATTCAACACATGGGCTTGTGGCTCAAAAATCCTTTCCATCCGTATATAATACTTCCAAATGGGCTTTTGTAATTTACCCATTCATTTTGTGTATTGTTTTGGGCCTTTTGATCCAATTGTGAAAAGACATATTTTCCCAAATGGGCTTTTAGGCCCATTTACCCAAATGTGGGACCCACTTGGCCTAATTATCTTCAAAGATTTAATCCGCTAAAATCGAGCTCGATTTCGGCTTCCTTGATTGTTTTCTTCAAACTCGTGTCGGTTTAGCCGGTTTTCGTGAACTTGGGCACAATTTTGGTCTTTGACTTTGTCTTCGTCTCTTTCTTGGACTTTTCTTCAACATTTGACCGTGAAATCCCGTGTTTTCTTTCCTTTTGATCATTTTTACCTATTTCACACAAAAACACAAAACCACGCGTAATTCCGACTTTTATGATACTAAACACATGATTAGGTCTTGTTTTTCCTTGATTTTAGTGGCAAAAGGATAAGTGTTTACACACTTATTAAATACCTCATGAACATGAGAGAGAGACATGCTTCAAGTTGTCGTCAAAAGATGATTACATCTGCCCTGTGCAAGAATTAGGTGCCAGTTTGGTCGTCAAGGTAAGCAATGGCAAGGAATCAGGAGGAACGCATGAAACGAGCAGCAAGTCACAAGCACCAATTGTTCAGGTGCCAAGTTTCAACAATATACAACATGTTGAGCATTCTGAACCTAATTATGCCAAACATGGGATGGAAAAGAGTGATAGCGATACCACTTCCGATTCATCCGATGTGAGTCATAATGGGGGAGAAAGTGTTCAAAATGCTAAACATCATGATAAGTGTCTTATGACTGTGATGAGACCGCAATTATACATGGTATCATCGTCCAAAACGGGCTTAAAACGATGAAAATATCATAAAAAATGCCAAATATATGCTTGTGTTTGTTACATGTGTATTTTAGGTACGGATATTGAGAAAATGACTAAAGATCACAAGAAACAAGCAAAAACGAACACGAGAAACGAAGCCACACAATTAACCGAACCCAAGTGTTGATTTTCCAAGAAAAGTCCCTCAAGAATTGAAGATTTACAAGTTTGGTCCCTCATCTTTGAAGACTTGTCATATTTGGTCCTTGAAGAATCATTCTACAAAAGATTAGTCCTTGAAGTTCGAAGATGTGCACAAGACCAAAGCCGTGATTGAACTTAACGGAGCAAAATGGGTATTTTCGGACCGACTCGATAAGTTTGAAAATTTTTCAAGATGAAGACGAAGTTAAAGTAAATCCCAGAACCCGACACTGAAGTGAGCATGAAAAGTCGATCCGAAGATCTAATTATTATTTAACGAGCCAACCCACACCCATTTAACGGGCTGAGTCGGCCCGTTAATATAATTAAAACATCACTAGCCCACTATAGGCCCAACAAACCCACGCCCCTTTCTTTTTATTTACACAAAGTTTGTGTAATAATAAATTGAACCCACTTGCAATCTTCGTGTATTGGGCCTCACTTTCACAGCCCGAAATCAACATCAAACCAGCCAAATACAACTTAGTGTTACGTTTTTATAAAGAAAAAAAGGGGCAGGGTTCCATGTTTTATATCAAAAGCAGCCATCAACAATCTTAATCCTCAAAATCACTCTAACCCTAATCTCAAATCAAATCCTTCCAAAAATCTGTCACCATCTTGCCCCACATCAACAATCACGTGAAGAGACAGAGAATGAAGACAAGCATGGAAAACGACTTATCATTTTTTTGAAGACCAAATCCATTTGATGCTGATAAAGATCAAAGACCAAGATTGATTGAAGAATATTCGAATCTTATCAGCATATTGCAAGGGCAATTCGGGTAATCGTAGCATTAGGGTTTGCTTATTTCTTTATGCTTCTAGAATCATTGTACCCATCTATATAAGGGGCATAGTTTTCATTTTTATTTTCTGGTTCAAGTTTTCATTGTAATTCTTTTTTTTAATTAATGAAAAAAGTTGGTATTGAAATTCTGAGTTCCAAAATCTTTTAAGTTTATATGCAATTGTTGTTGTTTAATTTGAAAAAGTTTGTTTATTTTGGTCTGGTTACGGTTAGGATTAAAAAAAAGGGTATTTTGTTGTTTTAATGTTACTGTGAATCGAAAAAAAAAAAAGTGAAGTAGTGTGATTTGTTACCGTTCGAAAAAAAAGTGATTGATAGCTAGTTTTTTTTAACTGTTCGAAAGATAAAAAAAGGGGAGTCAAGATTTATTGTTAATCTTTTACTCGAAAAAAATAGAAATTAAAGATATTGTTAGTTTGTATTTTTGTCAAAGAAAAAAAAATATTGTTTTTTCTTTTATAAAAAAAAGGGGAACTGTAGGGGTGTTCTTGTGTTGCTGCTGAAAACAAGAAAAAAAAGGGGTGAATTTATTTGGTGTTTGTGGTTATTGTATACCAAAAAAAAGGGAAAAAAATAGAGGTTGTGCTACTGATTGATCAAAGAAAGAAAGAAAAAGAAAGGAGAGTTGTTTTGTGTTGTTGCTGCGACGAAAAAGAAGAAAAAAAGGGGCAGCCTTTATTTTGTTTTGTTATTTGTTCATCGAGTGAATCAAACGCACCAAGATTCGGGCTGCTGATTTTGATGTTAAGCTATATTGTTTGGATTTGGCTGTAATTAGTATAGAGTGGTTTTTGAGCGTAGAGGCTGTTTAGTTCTGTGATCGAGACGGCTCAACATCAGCGGACTTGGCCTGGAAGAATAGGTCACCTCCTTTTCGATTTTCTGCAATTTATTGTCTAGCTAGTTAATTTGTATTTAGTCGATACTTGTTTGCAAATTGTTGTTCATTGCTTGTTATTACATGATTGATAATTGGTTCTGAGCTATACTTAAATTACTGCATTTAGCTTTCTTCGATATCTTGATTTTTCTGAGTTAATAGTGTTTGGCACATCAGGAGTCTAGGGGCGTAAAGTAAGTCTTCTGATATTTCTTGTTGATGCAGTTTTGTTATCCTTTAGTAAGCTTAGTCAACTCAAACGTAGCAAGTTACAAATAAACAGATCTTGTAGCTAGAGTTTAGTTCAGTATGTTTTTGCTAATATTTGAATTTCGAGTTTCATGGGTGGCTTATAATTCAGTCATAATCTGGCCATTATACCTTTCTGTGCACTTAATAGTTTGCTACTGTTTCATTAGTTTGTCTACTTGTTTTTATAATTCCGCTTTGTTAACTTGTGTGTTATAAATGCTCAAATGTTGTTGTTAAACCCAAATTAACTGTTCAAATGTTGTTAAACCCAAATTTAACAAACTACTATTATGGGCCTTTGTCCACCAGTTCATAAAGCTGATACTAAAAAAATTAACAAACAACAAAGTGGCAGCAGCAGGGATTGAACCCGCGACCTACTGCTCAGCAGCCCAACAACCCAACCAACTGGTCTAAGTTAACTTTTGTTTAGAATTCATTTTATTTCCTTTTTATTAGATCTTTATTTTCGTCTTATTTTAAATATTCAGCCTGTAAAAGCTTATTAGGCAGCTTATTTTTGCATCATTCCAATTTTCCCCGTTTTCATTATAGTGTAGGACTTTTATTTTGTGTCAAAATTTTATTTATTTTTCATTTTTTATATTATTTGTTAGGATTATTTTTAGTTTTAATTTTAAAAATGTTAAAAAAAAAATAGAAAAAAGTATTTCAATAATTTCAAAAAATATGTTTTAGATTTTAATTAATATAATTTAGGTTCACATTTCATATAATTTTCAATTTGACTTTTATTCAATTTTATTTATTTTTGAGTTTTTAATTAAGCTTTAAAAATTAATATAAATTAATTAAAAAGGTTTTGCAAAATTTGGTTTTCACTTTTGTTTTATTTATATCTTTCTGAACTTAGATTAAAATTTGGTAATTTTTAATGGAGTTTGATTTTTCGTCGAGTTTTATGATTCCGCATTTTTTACGTCGTAGCATAGTTTTTTGCATAACCCGTCATTTTCTTTCTTCTTTCCATCAATATTAATCACAAATCTTAATCAAATTAAACACACACATTAAGCCTCCTCGAGAACGAACTCACAACAAGGGTCATAAGTATTTACGTTTTACTAAACGTACGCTTAATACTTACCGCTTTTACGTTCTTTTTCCTAAAAGACGTATTCATACCACAATCATTTTGGCGCCGTTGCCGGGGAGGCGTGTTGTGTTTTGATTTGGACATTGTTGTTTTTTTATATAGCTATAATAGCTAATTGTATTAGTAGCACTCTACTAATACGTATTATCGGTTTTTCGTTTTTTGTGTGAATACTATTACTATATTGTATACGTAGAACAATAAATACACTAGTACTCCAAAAGTGAGAAATCACAACCTTGAATTGGGAGGTCATTACACAATCATTGTATTCGAATCTCAAACCAAAGAAAAAGGCAAAAATAGATAAATACTTTCGTGAAGCTCGATTTTGAAAAATACAAACTATAAGGTGGGTATAAGGCGGATATTATAAAATATATCCTAAGGAAAAAGGCTCTTAAGTGCTTCGCGCCGCCTCGTTCCCCGCTTTCTTGTGAGTATTTGATTTTGAGAGCTAATCGAGGGTTTTGCCGCCCAAAGTATTACTAAGTATCATATATATTTTCTTGGTTTCAATTGATTAAACCCTCTTGAACGTTTTGGTGTTCCACCAACGTTCTAAAGTCATCGAAGGTGTTCACTTCACGTGATCGTTTTCATTCCTTGAGGCTTCTTTAATCAAGAGATTTGATTAAAGAGGAGATTTGTAGATTTTGGTCTACTTAATACAATCACAAAATCCAAAAAAAGTAAAAACAATCAAAAACCACAAAAAAATTGAAAAAATAAAAACACCAAAAAGAATCTTCTTTGCTCATCCTCTCGTTATACGTGACGTTTATGCAAACTCGCTCCAAAGCAAGACGTGCACGTAAACGTCGTCAAAAGGAAGGAAACCAAACATCTTCTAGTGAAGAATCTCCCATTGTCGAACCCATCGTAGAACAAGAAGCACCCATGGCTAATCGTACTATGATGGAGTTGCTTCAAGCACCCACCGAGGGTTATGGAGAAGCGATTGTGATTCCCGCTATCCTTGCGGAGAATTTTGAGGTTAAGAAGGGTTTGTTGTCCATGATTCAAAACAACAAGTTTTGTGGTGACGAAAAGGATAACCCTCATAACCACATTCGCCAATTTAATCGTCTTACCGCCACTTGCAAGTTTAAGGACGTCTCTAACGCCTCGATTAAGATGATGCTTTTTCCGTATTCCTTAGCGGGGCCCGCAAAAATTTGGTTAGAGAAAGAGTCACCCAATTCTATATTGACGTGGAAGGATCTCGTTTCAAAGTTCGTGAACCAATTTTTTCCGCCCTCTAAGACTACGCATTTGAAAAACGAGATTTCAAAGTTTTCACAAGAGTATAATGAGAGTTTTTCAACGGCTTGGAATAGGTTTAAGTAAATGTTGCACGAATGTCCTCATCATGGTTTTTCCGACTTGCATCAAATTGACACGTTTTAAAATGGCTTGAATGATCATGAGCGTGATTATCTTAATGCCGCCGCGGTGGTAATTTTTTGTGTCAAACGGTCGAGGAAGCATTGTTAATCATTGAGAATAGGTCTAAGGTTTATAGTCCTCGTAGCACATCGAGTGTTCATAAGACTTCATCTTCACCTTCGCCTTCATTGTCACATACAATTGATGCTTGCCAAATCGAGGCTAATTTGGAAAACAAGATTTTTGATAAGCTTAAAGGATTGTTAATTGAGTTTAAAGTTGGTGAACAACCCACTCCCGCTACAGCTAAAGCGGTTGAGGTTTCTTGTATGTATTGTGGTGGAGCTCACGATTACTCTGAGTGCATTACCAACGGTGGTAACACTTCGAGTGCCTACGCGGCCGCAGGAACTTATAACCAACACGGTCAAGTTACCCGCACTAATCAATTGACTCCATCGGGTTTTTCACCAAATCAAAATGCTAACAATTATCGAAATAATCAAGCTGGTTACCAAAACAATCAAAGAAACAATTACAAGGGTAATAACAACTATGGGAATCAAGGGAGTAGTAGCCAATTGCAAAACCAAAACCAAAACCGTAATTTTCAAAACACAAGTCAAGCTCTTCAAAATGTTTACACTAAAGAACTTCCAATTGACTTTTTGAATTACGCTACGGCAAATGATAAGATTTTGGAAAACATTCAAGAGTAATTGGCTAGTCAAGATAGGGAAGCGGCTAAAAATGCAAAGGAGTTAGCTAATTTAGCCAAGGAAAATACCAACATGAAAAATGAGTTGAAAAATGATTTTGCTAATCAAATTAGAGGTCAAAACAATAAAATTGAGCAAAGTCATGCTAGGTTTGAACAAAGGATAGACCAAAAAGCCGCTAGTCAAGATGTTAAGCTTAATGCTATTTTGGAAGCGGTCATGGGGAACAAAGCCTCTACTTCAGGTAGTTTACCTAGTAACACCATATCAAACCCGAAGGGAGAGATGAAAGTGATTACCGCACGAAGTGGTAAGACACTTAAGGAACCGACTCCTCAACCAATTACTCCAATGGTGGAGGAAATTGAGGAAGAACCCGAGGTGGTGGTCGAAAAGGAGCATATCTCAAGCCCACAAAGTACCGCTCATGCCACACCTACGGTTGACCCATTACCAACATTGGAACCCGAGATTCCATAGGCTATGCCTATGCCTCAACCCACACCACCATTGCCCTATCCATCAAGACTTAGAAAGGAGAAACGTCAAGAGCGCGACACTTATCAATTTGAGATTTTTATGAAAATGTTTCGTGATTTGCACTTTAATGTGAGTTTCGCCGATGCTTTGGTCATGATGCCTCGATTTGCCGCTAACTTTAAGAGTAAGTTGAACAACAAGGAGAAATTGCACCAGTTGTCTAGTTGTTCATCGGTTTATCTTAATCGCATACCTCAAAAAGTCGGTGATCCCGGTAAATTTTTGATCCCTTGTGCAATCCAAGATATGGAAGAATGCTATGCCTTGGCCGATCTTGGTGCTAGCATTAACTTGATGCCACTTGCAATCTTCAAGTCGCTCAATCTTCCTAATCTTACTCCTTCACTAATGTCTATCGTGTTGGCCGACAATTCCACGATTCGCGCATGTGGATTGGCGGAAGACGTTTTTGTGAAAGTGGGAAAGTTCTATTATCCGGTAGACTTTATCGTTGTCGATATCCCACGGATCCTCAAGTTCCTCTCATTTTAGGTCGTTCATTTTTAGATACGTCTATGGCTTTGATCGATGTTCATGCTAGAAAAATCACCTTACGTTTCAACGACGAGGAACTTGTTATAAACGCAACTCAAAATCCTCAACTTTCTCATGTTTATTCCGTTGCAACCATAAACCTCGTTGATATGATTGACGTGGTTTGCGAGGAATTTTCACAAGAAGTTCTAGGTTTTGGTGATGATGAAAATAGTGGCAGTCCCACTATGTTAGATCCCATCCTTGATAACTCGACACCAACCTTCACTCCATTTGAAGGTGGTGGTTTTACGTTGGAAGAATTCGATGTTCCACGTACTTGTAACGAAGACCTCGACAATGATGAGGACTTCTCGATTATCAAGGATTTTCTCAATGATTTCCCATTTCATGCACCCGAGGAGGTTATGAGTATCGAGCCCAAATCTCCAATTGAGGAACCACCTATCCTCGAGTTGAAAGATTTACCTCCTCATCTCGAATATGTATTTTTGGAGGAGGACGACAAGTTGCCGGTTATTATTGCGAAAGAACTTTCGGATGATGAAAAAACCGCACTTGTCGATGTTCTAAAGGATCACAAAGGGGCAATTGCGTGGAAGTTATCCGACATTAAGGGGATCGATCCAAAATTTTATACCCACAAAATCTTAATGGAGGAGGATTACAAACCCGCAATCCAATGTCAAAGGAGGGTGAACCCCAAAATTCACGACGTCATCATAAAGGAGGTCCTAAAACTCCTTGACGCGGGAAAGATTTACCCTATTTCCGATAGCCCTTGGGTGAGTCCTATTCATTGTGTCCCTAAGAAGGGAGGAATGACCGTTGTTCCAAACGATGCCAACGAGTTAATTCCCACTAGACTCGTGACCGGATGAAGAGTGTGAATTGACTATCGTAAGTTGAATGAAGCCAATCGTAAAGACCATTTTCCCTTGCCCTTCATGGACCAAATGTTGGAGCGTCTTGCGGCTGACGATTTCTATTGCTTTTTAGATGGTTTTCCGGTTACTTCAAATCCCCATCGATCCTCGTGATCAAGAAAAAACTACGTTTACGTGTCCATATGGAACGTTTGCCTATCGTAGAATGCCATTCAGACTTTGCAATGCACCAAGAACCTTTCAAAGGTGCATGATGGCTATTTTTCATGATATGATCGAGAAGACGATGGAAGTCTTCATGGATGACTTTTCCGTGTTTGGTAATTCGTTCACTTCGTGTTTGTCGAATCTTGAGAGAATGTTGAAACGTTGTGAGGAAACCAACCTTGTGCTTAATTGGGAAAAATGTCATTTTATGGTTAAAATTGGAATCGTCTTAGGGCACAAGGTTTCGAAAGCGAGGATTGAGGTAGATCAAGCTAAGGTAGACGTCATTGCCAAATTACCTCATCCCAAAACCGTTAAGGGAGTTAGGAGTTTCCTAGGCCACGCGGGCTTTTATCGTCGATTCATCAAGGATTTTTCAAAGACCTCTCGACCTATTACACATCTCCTTGAAAAAGATGCACGTTTTGTCTTTGACGAAGATTGTATACGAGCCTTTGAAATCCTTAAGAGGAAACTTACTGAAGCTCCCATTCTTGTTGCTCCCAATTGGAACCTCCCCTTTGAGCTCATGTGTAATGCTAGTGGCTACGCTATTGGGGCCGTATTAGGGCAACGTCATGAAAAGCACTTCTTGCCTATTCACTTTGCTAGCAAGACGATGACCGAGGCTCAACTAAAATACACTACAACGGATAAGGAGTTCCTTTCCGTAGTATATGCATTTGAGAAATTTCGACCTTATCTCGTCTTGACGAAATGCATAGTGTATACGGATCATTCGGCTATCAAGTATCTTATGGCTAAATAAGATGCAAAGCCAAGATTACTTCGTTGGATTCTCCTCCTTCAAGAATTTGATCACAAAATCGTTGACAAAAAAGGAGCCGAGAATCTAGCGGCCGATCATCTTTCTCGTTTGGAAGATCCTCACCAAAGTGTTTACGAGCCCAAGGAAATCACCGAAACATTTCCGCTCGAGATACTTGGTGTAGTGAATTCTAAACTTGATTCTTACACCCCATGGTTTGCGGACATCGCAAATTACCATGCGGGTAACTTCATCATCAAGGGTATGACGACTCAAGAAAAACGAAAATTCTTTCGTGACGTCAAGTTCTACTTTTGGAACGACCCTTACTTGTTTCGAACTTGTGCAGATCAAATCATCCGACGTTGTGTATTTGGCACCGAAGCTTCTAATATCCTTAGAGCTTGTCATGAGGGGCCCACGGGTGGTCAACATGGTGCTAATCTCACGGCTAAGAAGGTGTTTGATGCCGGCTTCTTTTGGCCTACTATTTACCGAGATGCACATGAGCTTGTGAAGTCGTGTGACTCATGCCAACGACAAGGAAAAGCCTCACAAAAAGATGAAATGCCACAAAATATCATCCAAGTGTGTGAGATCTTTGACGTTTGGGGCATCAACTTTATCGGGCCGTTCCCATCATCTCGTGGTAATAAGTACATCCTTTTCGCGGTTGACTACCTATCTAAGTGGGTGGAAGCTAAGGCTTTGCCCACCAATGATGCTCGTGTGGTAGTCAAGTTTTTGAAAAGCTTGTTTTCTCGGTTTGGAACCCCTCGTGCGATCATAAGCGATCGTGGAACCCATTTTTGTAACGACCAATTCGAAAGGTTCCTATGGAAATATGGGGTTACACATCGGCTTTCTACGGCTTATCACCCCCAAACGAGTGGGCAAGTCGAGGTTTCAAACCGAGCTTTGAAAAGGATCCTGGAGAGATCCGTTGGGGAAAACTGACAATCTTGGTCGGATAAGTTGGACGATGCTCTATGGGCCTTTAGGACCGCTCATAAGACGCCCATTGGGTGCACTCCTTATAAGCTTGTGTATGGGAAAAATTGTCACTTGCCAATCGAATTGGAACACAAGGCTTATTGGGCCCTAAAGCATTGTAATGATGACATGGAGACCGCAGGAAAACACCAGAAAATGCAATTAAATGAATTAGATGAATTAAGGGATATTGCTTATGAAAATTCATTGATTTATAAAGAAAAAACTAAACAGTTGCATGATTCTAAAATAAAAAACCGGGTTTTTAACATTCGGGATCAAGTTTTGCTTTTTAATTCTCGTTTGAAAATCTTTTCCGGTTAGTTGAAATCCCGTTGGTCCGGTCCATTCACCGTGACTCAAGTATTTCCATATGGGACCATCGAGCTAGCTCAAAATGATGGCCCCAATTTCAAGGTGAATGGACATAGGTTGAAGCACTACTTTGGCGGGGAAGTTCCATCCTTGAACTACCTCGACCAAATCACATTCCCCAATGATAATTAGTATTGAGGGGATCGAGTCGAGCTCATGACTCGGTAATAAAAAACGAGGTGCCTCGTGGGGGAGTCTCATGCTTATCCTATGTACATATTATCGCTTTCTAATGTAGTAACGTGTGGGGATTTATGGCCTTCCAACCTTTGTTTCGTGGTTGTTTGTGAATTGTGGACTTTAGATGATCATTATCTTCACGATTGGAGCCTCTCGTGTTCGTTTTATGGGAGCACTCGATCGTTTGCTTTGAAGACTTTCTCAATATCCATGATATATCCTTTTGATGTTCTAACCTTAGGTTTATAGCACACTCCATAAACGGCTTTAAATTTAACGGTTACACCCTTTCCATGCTAGATTAGGCATTCGACTACGTCTCTAGTATGGGGGTGTTTGCACCCCTAGACTCGAAACATTGAGGACAATGTTTAACTTTAGTGTGGGGGTGAATAGATACTTGCCTTGCCAAACCTTCACGCTTTACAAAGTTTATCTTTTTGTTTATCGTTTTGTTGCAAAATAAGGCTAAAAATGGCCAAATTTTAAAATTTTCTCATGTTTTATAAGTGTTTGAAGACACGAATGTAGGTTTTCCGATGGCGAGAATAAGAGTAATTTTTGACTCGACCGTGCGTGTTGAGCACTTAGCTTTGATTCCTTAACTTCACATTAGGCTAAGTCTCTTAAATGAGGACGAGAAATGATAGGGTTAATTATAAGTTACTATGCTAAACGTAGAGTACTCGTATTCTTTCAAAAACTCATGTGTTCTCGTTGTTTGCTTATTCTCCCTTCGCATGTAAATATTTTTTTTGCTTAATAAATATTGACTTAGCGGTTTAGTCTTGATTGTTGGGTTTCTAGTCTTTTCTAGTAGCTTCCGTGTAATTAAATTGGGAAGACATTAAGGTATCGCCAGCGTCACGGTTTTGAAGTATTGGCACCCGAATAATCGAAAGCTTCACCCAATAATAAGATTTCAAGTGCTCACCTAAATCAAGCAAACAATTGAAGCCCACAAGGCCGAAAAATCTATGCAAAATTGAAAGTGAATCAAGCCTTAATCTTTGAAGCTTTAAAGATCCAAAATTCGCCTTAGCGTGAGGATATACGTCTTTGGCTAATAAAACCACCGATGAGGCGGATAATAAAAGGCAAGGCAAGACCGAAGTCATAATAAAAGCTTCATGGCGAAGTTGAATAAAAGATGGAGGTAAACCAATGATAATAAGGCCCTTCCGTTAGGGGGCGTATAAAAGTCTTGGTAATAAGTCTCATGTTCAAAACCGTTATAAAACCGTGTTTATCGATCCTTCTTGTTGACTTAATTTTTTGACATCGTTGTCTATTAGGGGAGGTTATTGATTTGATGGTCTTGGTTACACCGTTAAGACTCTATTTTTAGACCTAAATCTCTATTATCGCATAAGTCAAACAATGTATCCTCGTGAAACATTCAAGACAAAATAAAATATAAGAGATACAACCTAGGAAATTGGGAGGATAACTACGTGATTAGGGCATATGAGTAGTGTTAGCATTACTAACTTATAATGACAATGATCTCGTTGCACGCTTGGCATGGAATTGGGGTGAAAATCGAGGAAGATGCAATTATTTCTAACGAAGCATTCACGTGTTCTTGTTCTATGAACCTAAACGTCCCATTTTGCGATGAAAATCATACATTATGTCTAAAACGCAAGTGGTAGAAGTGATAGTAGTAGTGTAGCTAGTTTATCGTTCAATAAAAGTGAATAAAAATGAATTTTGGAGATGCTACGATACTTTATTCTAGCATTGCGTGAGGGCATGACAATGGTTTAGTATGGGCGAGTGATGAGACCGCAATTATACATGGTCTCATCGTCCAAAACGGGCTTAAAACGATGAAAATATCATAAAAAATGCCAAATATATGCTTGTGTTTGTTACATGTGTATTTTAGGTACGGATATTGAGAAAATGACTAAAGATCACAAGAAACAAGCAAAAACGAACACGAGAAACGAAGCCACACAATGAACCGGACTCTAGTGTTGATTTTCCAAGAAAAGTCCCTCAAGAATTGAAGATTTACAAGTTTGGTCCCTCATCTTTGAAGACTTGTCATATTTGGTCCTTGAAGAATCATTCTTCACAAGATTAGTCCTTGAAGTTCGAAGATGTGCACAAGACTAAAGCCGTGATTGAACTTAACGGAGCAAAATAGATATTTTCGGATCGACTCGATAAGTTTGAAATTTATTCAAGATGAAGATGAAGTTAAAGTAAATCCCAGAACCCGACACTGAAGTGAGCATGAAAAGTCGATCCGAAGATCTAATTATTATTTAACGAGCCAACCCACACCCATTTAACGGGCTAAGTCGGCCCGTTAATATAATTAAAACATCACTAGCCCACTATAGGCCCAACAAACCCACGTCCCTTTCTTTTTAATTACACAAAGTTTGTGTAATAATAAATTGAACCCACTTGCAATCTTCGTGTATTGGGCCTCACTTTCACAGCCAGAAATCAACATCAAACCAGCCAAATACAACTTAGTGTTACGTTTTTATAAAGAAAAAAAGGGGTAGGGTTCCATGTTTTATATCAAAAGCAGCCATCAACAATCTTAATCCTCAAAATCACTCTAACCCTAATCTCAAATCAAATCCTTCCAAAAATCTGTCACCATCTTGCCCAACATCAACAATCACGTGAAGAGACAGAGAATGAAGACAAGCATGGAAAACGACTTATCATTTTTTTGAAGACCAAACCCATGTGATGCTGATAAAGATCAAAGACCAAGATTGATCGAAGAATATTCGAAGCTTATCAGCATATTGGAAGGGTAATTCGGGTAATCGTAGCATTAGGGTTTGCTTATTTCTTTATGCTTCTAGAATCATTGTACCCATCTATATAAGGGGCATAGTTTTCATTTTTATTTTCTGGTTCCAGTTTTCATTGTAATTCTTTTTTTTAATTAATGAAAAAAGTTGGTATTGAAATTCTGAGTTCCAAAATCTTTTAAGTTTATATGCAATTGTTGCTGTTTAATTTGAAAAAGTTTGTTTATTTTGGTCTGGTTACGGTTCAGATTAAAAAAAGGGTATTTTGTTGTTTTAATGTTACTGTGAATCGAAAAAAAAGAAAGTGAAGTAGTGTGATTTGTTACCGTTCGAAAAAAATAGTGATTGATAGCTAGTTTTTTTTAACTGTTCGAAAGATAAAAAAAAGGGGAGTCAAGATTTATTGTTAATCTTTTACTCGAAAAAAATAGAAATTAAAGATATTGTTAGTTTGTATTTTTGTCAAAGAAAAAAAAATATTGTTTTTTCTTTTATAAAAAAAAGGGGAACTGTAGGGGTGTTCTTGTGTTGCTGCTGGAAACAAGAAAAAAAAGGGGTGAATTTATTTGGTGTTTGTGGTTATTGTATACCAAAAAAGGGAAAAAAAATAGAGGTTGTGCTACTGATTGATCAAAGAAAGAAAGAAAAAGAAAGGAGAGTTGTTTTGTGTTGTTGCTGCGACGAAAAAGAAGAAAAAAAAGGGGCAGCCTTTATTTTGTTTTGCTATTTGTTCATCGAGTGAATCAAACGCACCAAGATTCGGGCTGCTGATTTTGATGTTAATCTATATTGTTTGGATTTGGCTGTAATTAGTATAGAGTGGTTTTTGAGCGTAGAGGCTGTTTAGTTCTGTGATCGAGACGGCTCAACATCAGCGGACTTGGCCTGGAAGAATAGGTCACCTCCTTTTCGATTTTCTTCAATTTATTGTCTAGCTAGTTAATTTGTATGTAGTCGATACTTGTTTGCAAATTGTTGTTCATTGCTTGTTATTACATGATTGATAATTGGTTCTGAGCTATACTTAAATTACTGCATTTAGCTTTCTTCGATATCTTGATTTTTCTGAGTTATTAATGTTTGGCACATCAGGAGTCTAGGGGCGTAAAGTAAGTCTTCTGATATTTCTTGTTGATGCAGTTTTGTTATCCTTTAGTAAGCTTAGTCAACTCAAACATAGCAAGTTACAAATAAACAGATCTTGTAGCTAGAGTTTAGTTCAGTCTGTTTTTGCTAATATTTGAATTTCGAGTTTCATGGGTGGCTTATAATCCAGTCATAATCTGGCCATTATACCTTTTTGTGCACTTAATAGTTTGCTACTGTTTCATTAGTTTGTCTACTTGTTTTTATAATTCCGCTTTGTTAACTTGTGTGTTATAACTACTCAAATGTTGTTGTTAAACCCAAATTTAACTGTTCAAATGTTGTTAAACCCAAATTTAACAAACTGCTATTATGGGATTTTGTCCACCAGTTCATAAAGCTGATACTAAAAAAATTAACAAACAACAAAGTGGCAGCAGCAGGGATTGAACCCGCGACCTACTGCTCAGCAGCCCAACAACCCAACCAACTGGTCTAAGTTAACTTTTGTTTAGAATTCCTTTTATTTCCTTTTTATTAGATCTTTATTTTCGTCTTATTTTAAATATTCAGCCCGTAAAAGCTTATTAGGCAGCTTATTTTTGCATCATTCCAATTTTCCCCGTTTTCATTATAGTGTAGGACTTTTATTTTGTGTCAAAATTTTATTTATTTTTCATTTTTTATATTATTTGTTAGGATTATTTTTAGTTTTAATTTTAAAAATGTTAAAAAAAAATAGAAAAAAGTATTTCAAAAATTTCAAAAAATATGTTTTAGATTTTAATTAATATAATTTAGGTTCACATGTCATATAATTTTCAATTTGACTTTTATTCAATTTTATTTATTTTTGAGTTTTTAATTAAGCTTTAAAAATTAATATAAATTAATTAAAAAGGTTTTGCCAAATTTGGTTTTCACTTGTGTTTTATTTATATCTTTCTGAACTTAGATTAAAATTTTGGTAATTTTTAGTGGAGTTTGATTTTTCGTCGAGTTTTACGATTCTGCATTTTTACGTCGTAGCATAGTTTTTTGCATAACCCGTCATTTTCTTTCTTCTTTCCATCAATATTAATCACAAATCTTAATCAAATTAAACACACACATTAAGCCTCCTCGAGAACGAACTCACAACAAGGGTCATAAGTGTTTACGTTTTCCTAAACGTACGCTTAATACTTACCGCTTTTACGTTCTTTTTCCTAAAAGACGTATTCATACCACAATCAGACTGCTTCTTTAAATAATTCTGATTCTAGGATTAAAGAGCTTGAAAAAATTTTAGCTCAACAATCCAAAGAGCTTGAGGATGCCAAAATTGAATTTTCAAAGAAAACGGAGAAATATGAAACATATTTTGAAAAACTTGAAAAGTCAAGCGTTGTTCTTGAAAGAAAATTGGATCAAAAAGTTTTAGATTCTAAAGCTGAAAGGATAATCTTTTAACACAAATTCAACTGCTAGAATCTAAGTTGACATCCCAAGATAGATTGCTCAAAGAGAATGAGATCTTAAAAGCTCAAGTTCAGGAAATTTTTTTGCTATAGCTGCATTGAGAAATGAATTAAGGAAATCTAAAGGAACTAGTATGGACACTAAGCTTGAAAAACCATCAATCTTGGGGAAACCGCCTACAAATCAGTTCATTCAACAACCGACTGCATTTAGATCCGAGCGACCTCAATCCTTGAGACCGCGGTTTGCCTCCCAAGTTGATTTGGTTCATCTTTCTAGACCAGTCGTTCCAGCAACTAGGCCCAATGTGACCAAAATAGATTTAGCAAGACCTAATCACATGATTACCTCTAGTTTCTCTAAATATACCAAGACCACGTCTAGAACTAGTTCAAATGACGTTCACCATAAATCTGGTCTGAAGGAAGTTAAGCAAAAGACACAAGTAAGAGATAGGACTTTCAAACCTAGACAGATGCCTTCTAGATTAACCAACACTGCTAACCGTAGCATGCTAAATCCTAGGAGCATCAATCAATCGTCCAAGAATTCTAGATCTTACTCGGACATTAGATATGCTACTTGTAAAACATGTAGAAAATGTGTCTTTACGGCAAATCATGATTCTTGTATTAAGAAACTACTTAACGAGGTGAACTCCCGCGCTAGACTTAAATCCCAGTGGGTCGCTAAAATCAAACCCATTGGTAAAATGTGGCACCCCACTGGTAGAACTTTCACTCTTGTAGGAAACGAGTGCCCTTTAACTAGGATTATCTCTGATTCTACTAAAACTGCTAGGGAGGAAATTGAAAAGGATGATACATCACTTAAGCCTGAACTTAAGGTTTTCTATAAACGGAAACGTTTGCCAACTAAGGCAAGTGAATCATCCACTCAGGTCGCCTCTGGCACAAGAAAAGACAACTGTGAACCCCCACTTGCTTCTAAGATAGATATCGCTAACCCATATCAAAGCATGCAAATTCCTAATGAGAATGCAGGTACCAAAGTTGATGATCCAAAAGAACGAATCGGTCCAATCATTGTATACCGTTCAACTAAGGATACTCTTAGAGTGTGGTTACTAAAGAAGCAGATATCGGAGAAACAAGTGTCTCAGGGGATTCATGGTTAAGATTTGCACAAGGACTTATAGTCACATTACAGTCTGTAACTCGATCATCAAAGAAAGGAAAGTTTATTGCCGATGATAAACTTATCCTCATAACAAGAAATTAATTTTTCTCGGGCATGAGCTAAAATTAAAAACATTCGAAGTTTTTAAGCTCATGCACAAGGACTTATAGTCACATCACAGACTATAACTCGATCTTTAAAGAAAGGAAAGTTTATCGCCGATGATAAACTTATCCTAACAACGAGAAATTAAGTTTTCTCGGGCATGAGCTTATATTAAAAACATTCGAAGTTTTTAAGCTCATGCACAATGGCTCCTCGTTAAATGACAGACGATGACCCGTTCTTCAGAGAAAGGAAAGTTTATTTACGCAACGATAACTTATCCTAAAAAACGAGAAATTAAATTTTCTCGGACACGAGCTTACTTTAAAACTATTCAAAGGTTTTAAGCTCATGTAAATGGCTCATCGTTAAACGACAGACGATGACCCGGACTTCAGAGACAGGGAAGTTTATCTACGCAATGATAACTTACCCTCTTAACGAGAAATTAATTTTTCTTGGACACGAGCTTATCCTAAAACCATTCAAAGGTTTTAAGCTCGTGTATACGGCTCTTCATTAAATATCAGATGATGACCCGATCTTCAAATAAAGGAAAGTTTATCTCGTCAATGATAAACTTATTCTCAAAAACGAGAAATTAAATTTTCTCGGACACGAGCTTACTTTAAAACTATTCAACGGTTTTTAGCTCGTGTAAAATGGTTCATTGTTAAATATCAGACAATGACCCGTTCTTCCAATAAAGGAAAGTTTATCGCCGATGATAAACTTATCCTCACAACGAGAAATTATTTTTTCTCGGGCATGAGCTTATATTAAAAACATTCGAAGTTTTTAAGCTCATGCACAATGACTTACAGTTAAATATCGGACTGTAACTCGGACTTCAGTTTTAGGAAAGCTTATCTTTAAAGATAACTTATCCTCGTAACGGGAAATTAAATTTTCTCGGTCATGAGCTTGTATTAAAACATTCCAAGTTTTAAGCTCATAAAGGAAAGTGTATCTTTTAAATAAGAGAACTTTTCCTTATAACGAGTAATTCATCTTTTCTTGGTCATGAGCTTTCCGTTAAAACATTCAAAGTTTTCAAGCTCATGAACGCGACTTCTAAGTAAATGTCAACTTAGGACTCGCTCTTCAGTTAATAGGAAAGTTTATCACCGATGATAAACTTATCCTCACAACGGGAAGCTTACAACTTCTCGGACTTGAGCTCGTTTTATAAGATATTCAACATCTTCAGCTCAAGTAATTGGTTTTCAAAACAATGAACACAATTTTTCGAGAATTTCTCAAAAGGTTTTTCTAAATCTTTCAAAATTGTGTTTTCAACAATGTTTTGATAAAAAGAGCATGTCTTCTAGAATCGATAATATTTACGATACTAGAAATGTCGTTCAATAATGACACGGGGTTGTAAAAAAAGTTCGAGCAGAAGTTCAAATGTTTTAAAACATGTTCAAAATGGTTTGCTATTATTTCAGATAGTAACCCGCTTTTCATACTCAAGTCAAGCATTTCACCGGAAAGCTTTGACTCAACAACGGGAATTAATTTTCTCGGGCATGGTTTACTTTATAACCATGTAAGGGATTATGTTTACGTTATAACACAATCTAACACGAATATATGTACGATTCAGTGCATTTATTTGTTAAAACAAGAGAAGTCTTGTTTTTTATGAAGTTATCATCTCCACCAACCGTATCAATTTACAATTGATATCTACATACTCGACGATGCGACTACTCAAACGGCGACTACAGCTCTTTCAATAGAACACGGGTCAACAATTGAGGGGGAGCAATTGTCCAGCATTCAGAATCTTTGACGCCGAAAGTGCCAAGTTCACATGTTGGTGTCAAGACAACGATATCAATAAAATAGAGTCAAGAGATAACTTCAGACGTGATGAGGCGACCAACATTCGTGAACAAGAACCATGTGCTTCTTTCATATGATGTTCTTTATCATTCAGGTCCAACCTCATAAATCGCTAATCTTGTGAATACATTATCATATATGATCTTTGCACGTCTTAAATACCTTACACTTGTGTTTAAAAGGTATTTAATTTACGTTTCAAGTACACCCTCATTAATTTGAGGGGGAGCCTGTGTAATTCATGAAGATAATTGGATTTGCATTTTTCTTCCTAATTTTTTCTTAAAATGATATTAAATCAATTGATATTAAAAACATCGATTCGGTTAATATTTTTAATATAGGGGAGAAAATGTGATTTAATATTGAGATCAATAATGGTTTGACTTAATGTGCTGGCTCATCCCGACATGTGCGAAATGTTTTCGAATATCGTGGCATATGTTAAAGGGGAGCAAAATGGATTTTGATATAAAATGGATTTCATGGTGATTTATACTTACCCGCAACCCATTTATTTCACGATGATGAAGATTGTGGTGACATAAGGATGGTAGGATAGGTTAGAGTCCAATGATTAGGAATCTTCCGAAGGACATTCCATAGCTAGAAATAGTAGTCCTTAGGAAAGATGGAGAAAGATTGTGAACGTAGCTGAATGCCGACCAAGTACTTAAGTTAACACTGGAACAATCACAACAAGGTGCTAGTTATGACGTATTGGTAAGCATTGAAGTGGTTGAAGAATGAAAAAGAATTGTAAAGATAAAGGGTAAAAAGAAAGAAGCCCTCCTTACAACTTAGGTAGAAACCGGGTCAACACATATGCTATTGAGATCATTTTTTCAATGATTCTCGATATTGAAGATATACATCATGGACCCAGTGATGTAATGCACAACCCATCCCAGCTAACTCAAATATCTCTTAAAATATATTTGTTTTAATCACACGGAGACAACGCATTATCTATTGATTTATTCACTCCGAATAAATTGGTATTGAAATGGTGGCACTCCTCTCCAGCCTCCGATCACTAAAATCTAAAATGCACGATCGAGTCTAAAGCCATTTGAGATCATCAAATATCTCATTAGGACACACTTTCATAATTCCTCGCTTCTTCACACACTGTGAAAAGTAAGAAAGATATTAAGAGTCATACGCAAAATCTTCATGATCTTTCCAGAACATCCGAGTAATACGAAAGTATTTACAATGAAGATGGAAATCCTTCTTGAGAGAATATCAAAAGCTCATGGTAGGTGACTTGTGCGATTCTTTATGAATCAAACTTGTGATAACTGGAAAGCAACAGTTGTTTAATTCTTAAATGAATTTAAACACGTTCCAGGCCTCTACGTAATATCTTAGTGATCTTGCCAGAACACTCAGAGTGATACCTTTGTGTTCACAGTGATGAGTGGAAATCCTTCTAGTGTTAACCTCAAACAGCACTTGGTAGGTAACTTGCAAAATTCTATACGAATCAAGCTCGTGACAACTGGAAAGCAACGATGGTGCGATTCTTAATTGAATTTCACTTGTTCCAGGAACATGAATTGACGGCTTCAAATCATGCGGATATTATTATCCAAATGATTCACTCTTTATGTTCGCAGTCAGCTTTGGACGGTCGAATAAAGAGAACGGGTGTACCCGCGCAATCTTGTCAAGGAGGTTCTTAATTGAAACTACCTGTCACAAGTACGATATTTTTATATCGTCCAACGGTCTTCACCGACCGGAGGTAAAATGCTACCGAATTAGAATGAAATGTTCAAGGCCATTTCATCCGTGTATATGTTTTGTTGCTAGCTGTCTTATGCAGCGTAACAAGAAGGTGGCATTGCGGTGTACAATCCAGAAGAAGTTGTCACCACATGCTTATACTGTATGCACTTATACTTCAACAAATTCAAGAAAGTCTAAAAGTCAAGTCTTCTGCTGTATCAAACTCCAAAGCTTTCAAGAATTTATAAAAGTATAAGTATGTGGAACATGAAGTCACGAGGAGGCAAATATCACAAGTGATGAATGCACAAGGTCAAGACAAGGAAACATGCTCAAGACTAAAGTCAAAGATCTCATCAATATATTCACAAGAACAAGATCGAAGACTCAAGCATAGTATGTTAGGTTTAAGATTTTGTAAAATGGTGTGACCTCCCTTTGGGGGAGATTGTTGGAAATACGTTTTTCCAAGGAAAGTCTCGGTCACATCATTGTTAGCATAGATCACGAGCTATAGACTATTTAGGACATTGTAACTTGGAGTGACCTCCCTTTTGGGGGAGATTGTTGGAAAAACGTTTTTACGTATTTAGAAAGGATCGGTCACTCTAATGATATTAGGCTCGTGATCCAATATAGTCCGTATAGCCCACATGTAGGGTGGGCTATATAAACCCCCTCCTAGCATGTTAGGAGGGGTTGGTCACTTTGTATTTCACATAATCAATCTTTCTTCTTCTTTCTCTCCTTTCTCTCTCTTCTTTCTCTCTCTAAGTTCTTTACTTCCATTCATTCAATAGATAATCTATAACATTGTTAAATCCTTAGAAAATACGATCCTACAAGATGTAAAACTCGTATTTAAATATTTAAAATATTAAATACGCAGTTTTAATTATATAAAGCTATTTGCATTTATTCAGGAAAATAATTATTACGAACGTATATACGTTAATACGCAAAATTAATACGTTCCAGAAAGACTAAAGACACACGAAAATTGACCACGAAAGTATGTAAATAATTTAAAGTTTTATTTTTTTAAAAAAGGAAAAACTATACAAAGATTATAAAGGGGCGGTTTGTAAAAAAAGAAAGAAATGGGCCTGGGCCGGCCTTTTTGGCAAAAGAAAAAGAACGGGAAACCCCCTCTTCAGAATCAGACGTCAAACAAACAAACAAAAAAATAAAGAGAAAAATTAGGGTTGGGTGTTCTTGGTGTTTGCCGACAGAATAGACAAAAAAAAGAATGCCGCATGTTAAATCAAAACAAGGAGTCGGGCTGTTGATGTTTTTAGTCTTTTGATTTCGTGTGTCTACCATCATTCTTAATCATCAAACTAAGGTAATCACTTCTTTCTTAATTTCTTTATAATCAGAATTTATTGTTTTAATATAAAGGTTATAAACATTAAACCTGAGGTATGCCCATTTGTGGTCGGATTGTTGTTTACACGCGAACCGAGACCAACAGGGGATCGCAGTGGTTCCTTTTGTTTCCCATCCTCGAACCATAAGTTCATCAGGGGGTTTGGTTCGTGTACAACAAGACTCAGTAGGGGTGTTTGGGGTTAACAGTCGATAAGGGTGCGTTTGGGTCCGCGACATCAACAAAGGGTGTGTTTGGGTATATCTAACAGTGGGAAACTTATGCAAACAATGGGAAAAATATATGAAGCAGTGGGAACTTGTTAAACAGAAAATAAAAGGGTGTTGGTTCTGAAATTAGCGACAGATTAGCGACGCTAATTTCTGTCGCAGATTCATTTAATGACAGTTTTTAGATACTCAGTGTTTGGTCACACTTTTTAGTGACAGTTTTTCTGTCACTAACTCATATGGACAGATTTTATATATATTAGTGAATTGTTTTAGTGCGACCGAGAATGGGTATCTCGGTAGGCTCGGGATATAGTTAATTTATAAAAATGGATATTTTAAATTATACCTTTAGCACTTAATTTTATAAATGTATAAATTATATATTTAAATGGCTTAAATTCAAATAGTTTTTTATAAGATTTAAAAAGGGGCATAGTTTATTAAATAATTTTAATAAACTGGAAACGTTCTAATTTAGGAAACTTCTATTATTAACAGGTTATTAAATATAGAAATAGTATAACGTCAGAATACGTGTTATGCTATAATTAATAAATGAACAAGAATACGTTAAGCAGATATATCAAAACATTCAGACATATCAGTTTATATACTAATAGTAGTACAGAATAAATAAATTAACTAAGTACTATTGAGATAAATAAAATAAACGAATATCAGTTAACTTATTCGTGTCCTTTATTCATGTAGCTCGCGTGAAACCAGAGTAGACTTTCTGTCAGTAGATCTCGGTCGGTTACTGGACACGAGGTACGGATTTTCCGTCCTTTCAGTAAGGACTTCCCTTCTATGCATAATTAGGATTTCCTGTTTGTAGCCAAATGTTTTCCCCAATACATGTTATAAATTATCTGAAATTGTTTTAATAACTAAGATATTGCCTGAGCCTTATATACAAGCATGGCAGTCAGTAGTACTAGTTACGGAGGTACCGTAACCATAACACTTGAGACACCGGTGTCATGACTCACCTACGGGAGAGTGATATCCCGTAGTGTTCCACTGAGCTCATCTTGGCCATTTTATCAGTATTATTAGTGGGGTGTATGGATGCACCCTAGGTTTATCAGTTTTTATCAGGTGAATGTGGTGTGTGCGCTACATCTTTCACATTGGAGTCGATCCCTCCACCTAGCACAGTAATTAGAGGTCACCCTCTACAGCATGACGAGGTCACCCCTCCAAGTATTCATGCAACAGTTGTTACAACACATGACCTATATAAGCTCTTGGCAATTAAAATACAGTAAATGCATGTTTTCAGATGTAACATATGACATATCAGTTTTGTTATTTATAAATCACACTTATCAGATTTTCTACAGTTTTCATCACACTCCGTATATCAGTCTTTCACCTTCAGTAATTATTAATAATTTCAAGTTCAGTATATTCTTATTATGCATTATATCCGTTCACTGAGCGTTATACTCAGCTGTAGTTCTTTCATGTTCTAACGGCAGGTACCCCAGGACACTCTCAAGATTCCGAGAGCATCTGCATTGGATGAAAGCCGTTCAGACTTCTTTACTTTATGCACTTCATTTTTATATTGCCGTTGGACATTGTGCAGTCCTTTCTTCTAGTATTTTACTTTTCATGTTGTGAGCTTATGTTGGAAGACCGATGTTTGATTCCGGTATTTCTGTTATGGTCAGTTAATGTTTTAGGACATTTACCTTATGCTTTGATGACACGCCATAAATACACGTAACGGTCCACTTATCCAAGTGGGGTGTTACAATCATGGTATCAGAGCTATAGGTTCGACCTGTAGGCTCTAAAACTTGACTTGTGACTAGTGGGTAGTCACCAGGAACTTCCCAGATTTTGGAGTTTTTATCTTTCATGTTTCTCATGCATTTATCAGTCAGTTTTCTTTAGTTATCAGTCGGTTTTCTTAACGTTTTTTTACTAAGTAAATTGTTGGTACAGGACTGGCCATATTTAGTCGCATGTGCTTTTCTGCGAATTTTGTTTTGGTGAACCGACCCATAGGCGTTCACCCTTTCCTGTTCAGATTTTGTATTGGTAAACCGACCATAGGCGTTTACCCTTACTCATGACAGCTTCATGTTTTTAGTCAAATATTACTTGGTAAACCAGCCATAAACGTTCACCATTATTCAGGTCAATTATCATGCTTTTAGTCAAATATTTTTTTGTGAACTGAAGCATAGACGTTCACCTTTGCTCATATCATGACATTCTATAAATTTTGACAAGTATGGATTGGATTACAACCATCCATATTTAGTCACAGGTTGTAAATTCTATACATGACAGTCCTTATGAAATTTTGACAAGTATGGATCAAACCAGAATAGCCCATACTTAGTAACATGTTTTCTTCTTTGAATTCTGTGGATTGAACCATAGTCGTCCACATAAGTTGATATTACACCTCAATTGATTAGACTTTTTATGTTCCTTGTAACAGTCAAATTTTCATACCCTCACGTTGATGTCGTCTTCATGGTGATTCAGTTTCATGTCTCCTTACGAGGATTACGTTTTCAGCAAAGTAATGATGTTTCCATGTTAAGCTACACAAGAATTTCAGTAAAACCTGTTTTCGTGATAAATCATGATTGGCCTTCATTATGCTTCATGCTGACCACTGTTGGGACTTTGATTATATCATACTTTTCAGCCTCGATACAACCAGCAGTAAGTCGACGCAGGAATTGTTAGCCTATCATGTTACCTATTTCAGATCAGTTTACTACCGTTTAAATCAATTTATTATCTTGATCATGTCAGACAAGCGGCACCAGTATCGATCATCCCATAAAATTTCCACCAGTGCCATGTACAATATTTCATATGTACCCCATGTACAGTGTCTCAGTTATACTCCATGTACAGTAATTCATGTGTACTCCACGTACAATGTCTCAGATATGCTTCATGTGCAGTATTCGTTTTGTACTTCAAGTACAGTAGTCCCGGTGTACTCCAGGTACCCTACTCCATAGATATTGCCAATCGATCCTCAATCATCTCAAGCGTTTCCACTTGTAGATGCTGAGGCTGCTAACACTTTGAAGACCTCACAAATGCTGATGCTGCTGATACTTTAAAGATTTTTCAAGATGTTGATGTCGTTCATACTATGAAGACTCTACAGAACAAGGACGAAAACTATAAATTTGAAATTTCTGACAAGAATAAATTTCAACCATCAGACACTACCATTCTATTCCATACTTTTACCTTCTCAGCTAGATGTCACACTTCACTCAGCTAACTGTTCATTCAGAAGTGTGGGAATCGGAACCCAGCCGGCCACTCAGCAGAATAGTTATATGAATCACGGTCATGATAATGATCGTCATGAAGTGACAGATAAAGCAGTAGTGACAACCACCGTGCTTATAATTAATCAGTCAATAGCCATCGGAACTCTAGAACAGACGTGACCAGAAATGCATAGGTCGGCAGTCTAACCGTTCTACCAATCCTAGCAGTTACCAAAATTTTCTAGCCTTGTTAGATTCACCCATTAAAATACATGTCCAGACAACAGTCAAGACACAGGTCTCAAGTATCATTCAGAAGACACATGTCAGGACACCAGTCATGATATACGTCATATGAATATCTTCGTTAGCCTCAAAATATTGAGTCAAACAAGAATGTTCGGTCATAGGTTTATATTGTAATATTTATTAGAACGTTGTAATAGTTAGTTAAAATAGTCGTGATATTACGGGCTTGATGGTTAGCTTAAAAGGCCTCTTTCAAGGTACTAAGCATTTATTCAAGCCCGGTCCAAAACAATATCGTCCATTAGAGAGCCCACATGTGGGTAGACTATATAAGTACCCTCCTAGCATGTTAGGAGGGTGGATGATCTCATTATTCTTAATCTAATTTCACAAGTTAATCATCTCTTCTCTCTACTTTCTCTCTCTAGAAATTCATATGTTTTTCATCTATTTTCTATCTTCAATCATCTAATATTATGGGACAACATTTGGTACCAATCGCCACAGGGTAGATTGTGTTTGGTTGTTGGCTATTTATTTGATTCGGTTGATTTTTCCATCTAAATCATCCCGAATTAATTTCTTTTAGTATTTACGGCCTATAAATCTTGATATAAATCATTTATATAGATGTGGTACGGATTTGGTTAAGTTTTGGTAGTTAAAATCGCAAGTTTTTGAGGTGTTTGGATTGGTTTTTGTTGGGGTATGGTTCGTAACTGCATCAAGATCATTCAGAAAAAAGATTTTCGGATAAGGGTTTATTATTCCGAAAAAAGATTTTCGGATAAGGGTTTTACTATTCCGAAGATTTAAATAATTCTGAAGAATCTACTTATTCGGAAGATTTCAGGTTTGTTGTTATTCCGAAGAATGTCTTTTCTCTGAATTTAGTTTATTCCGAAAAAGCATCTATTCCGAAGAAACGATTATTCCGAAGAAGGTACGTTTTTCAGAAATTTTCAATTTATCTGAAAAAGTGGTTTATCCGAAGATATTTCTCTGAAAAAGTCAATTATTCCGAAAATCTCCAATTCTCTGAAAACATCATTTATTCCGAAAATCCTCGTTTCTCTGAAAACATCACTTTTTCCGAAAATCCTCGTTTCTCTGAAAACATCAATTATTCCGAAAAATACCAAATTCTCTGAAAAATTCAGTTATTCCGAAAATCTCCAATTCTCTGAAAACATCACATATTCCAAAAAATCCCAAATTCTCTGAAAAAGTCAGTTATTTCGAAAATCTTCAATTCTCTAAAAACATCACATATTCCGAAAAATCTCAAATTCTCTGAAAAAGTCAGTTATTCCGAAAATATCCAATATTTCGCCTTCGAATTTTTGGTTTATTGTGAAGACAATTTTTAGGGGATTTTAACTTTTTTCATCGAAAACAACAATCACAACACATCTACTTAAGATCCAATTTCACTTCATCGATTTCAAGTCTCTAGATATGGATTCTACTCAAGAGTATCGTGTCACAAACAACAATATCATGGTGGCGGGTAATAAAGAGAGACCATCAATGCTTGTGTCTGGTCGGTATGCTCAATGGCAATCACGTTTCATACGATACCTTGATATAAGACCTAATGGTGATGCCTTGAGGAAATGTATTACTCATGGACCATATGTATTCAAGAAGATCTCAATTCCTCCAAGACCAGCCACATATACTACTGGTCCAATACCCGCAAGTGAACGTGATGAAACAAGATCCGATCTCACACCTGAAAATTGTGCTTGGCATGATGCGGAGAAGGAAGCCATCTATATGGTTCTGAGTGGGATTGGAGATGATATTTACTTCACGGTTGATGCATGCCCTACAACACATGAAATGTGGACTGCTATTGAACGCTTACAACAATGAGAATCACTCAACAAACAAGATGTCAAAACAAACTTATTTTGGAATTTTGGCAAGTTTATTTCAAAGGTGGAGAATCAATTGATTTATACTACTCCAGGTTTTATAAAATGATGAATGACAAGACAAGAAATAATTTGCAAGTCTCCACCATGCAAGTCAATGTTCAATTTCTTCAACAACTTCAACCCGAGTAGACACGGTTCGTCACTTTAGTAAAACAACAAGAAAAGTTAGACAAGGTCTCATATCATCGACTCTTTGATATCTTGAAGCAATTTCTGAATGAAGCAAATGAGATTCGAGCTGAACGTGTTGCAAAGACGGCTAATCCACTTGCTTTAGTGACTACCACTCAAAATGTTCAAGACCATCGCTCTCGTGCTCCTACGCCATACTCCACTACATCATCCTCACCACGATATTCCACATCATCTAAGTCTTCATCATCCACAAGATCACGAGGAAAAGTGCCAAGAGCACCATCACCACCATCTGAGCCATCATCTGAAGAAGATAGTGATGAAGACCAAGCTCAAAAGAATCAAGAGATGAAACAACAAGTTGCTTTCATAATGAAGACTTACAAGAAAATCTACAAACCTACCAACAACAATCTTCGAACATCATCTAACATAAAGAACCAATATGTTGAGAGTCCTCCAAGGTATGACACACGTCGACGTGGTGAAAGTCCTTCTAGCTATGATCGACATAATCCAACGCATGTTGGGGTTCTGCAAGGTATGATCGACAAACTGCCAAGTATGATACTCAGAGGATTGCTGCTGCTACTGGGAATAGGGAAACTGTTGGAAGTCAAGTGGTTCAGTAAAGTTGGATTCAATGTTTTAATTTCCAAGGCTATGGGCATATGGCAAAGGAATGCAGGAAGCCGGAAAGGGTTAGAGACTCCAACTATCACAAATAAAAGATGCTGCTATGCAAGAAGATGGAAGCAGGGGTTAAATTGTCAGCTGAGGAAGGAGCAATGCTTGATGACACTGATGATGAAGATTCTGATCAAGAACTCGATGCACATTACTCGTACATGGCAAAGGTTGAAGAAGTTCTCAAAGTAAATGAAGATGACAATGGTCCTATCTTTGAAACTGAGCCAATCGATAAGGTACACACTACTGATGAATATAATGTGTTTGGTGATATTCATGAGCATAGTGATCTACCCAATGCCATTAATGACACATGTATGATAGAAACGGTTGATAGTAATACCACACCTAGTTCATCAGACATGTGCAATAATGAGTCTGAGGATGATCAACATGCAAATGAGTATGATGAAGAGGAACGTATTGCGCTTGCTAATTTAATTGCTACTTTACAAAAAGATGTCATTGAAAATAAAAAGAGTCCAAAGCAATTAAAGAAGGCAAACACTACGCTCACTCAAAACTTTGAAGAATGCAAAGCTGCTCTTATCAAATCGAATGAGATAATTGAAAGTTATAGAGCTTAGCTTCTTCAAAATACCAAAGAGCTTGAGGGGTACTACGTTAGTGCGTTAAAAAGTCAAAAGGACGATCTTGAAAAGAAATACAACGAAACTCTTGAGTTATTAACCAAAGAGAAACGTCAATTTAATGTTTTATTAATGGATGAACGTCAAAAAACGTACCTTGCTACCACCAAAGTTAACGAACTTGAACAAAGGCTTTCTATGACCACTACCGATTCTGCTAAAATTCTTGAGGTTAAGAAACAAGAGATAGATGCGTTAAAACAAGACTTCAAAAGTAGATATGATAAAGAAACCGAAAAAGTAACGAAACTAGAAGAACAAGTCGAATTTTTGAAGAAAGTTGTTTATAACACGCATGATTCTATTCAAACCGTAAGAATGATAGCACCTCCGTCGATGTTTAAGGGTCAAGCTAGCTTTGCAAGTCCTGAGTACCTTGCCAAAGCTCAAGCTGTGAACCCGCGTCTTTATCTTGATGAGTCTGAAAGGACTGACCTTGATTGCATGCCAGTTAGTGCAGATAGTGAAGAGACTGCCCTTTGGGATGATGATAGTCGACCACTTGTCAATAAGGAGTTTGTAAAACCATATAATTATGCTTATGAGAATAGTCTTTATGGTCTTTTCAACAAACAAACTCAGAAAACTCGTGAGGAAGTGTTTTTAGAATGCAAACAAAAGAGAATTCAATGGAAGAAAGCATTTGCCCCTAAGAAATCTAATGTTTACAAATATATGAACTACCTTCCTCTAGATGAGTCCAAAAGCAAGAGTAGGAAAACATTAGGTATTCTTAAACACCACATAGATAATGTTAAATCTATTGTTGAAAGAGATTGGGCAAAACGTGAAAATGCTGAGTGGCAACGCCGGATTCCTCAAGATATTACTTTGCTTGTGAAAGAACTATTAATCCCAAATACGGCATTGATTAAAGAAACTGTTCTTCAATTTGAGGAGTTAATTCGGACTGAAATGTTTGATGATTTAAAATATGTTGAGTCTATTGAGAAAGACATTGATGCTCTTCAAATGGAGAAGTCTGATTTTTTAGATGAATATGATTTACTCTTGCAAGAATGCGTTTCTAAAGATGTTATGTGTGCTTATTTTACATCTTGTTCTGATATTGATGAATATTCTGATGTTGCATGCAAATATCTTGATAAGATCAAAGAGTGTGAGCGTCTTGAAATTGAGCTTTCGAAACATAAAGAAAATGTTGATAAAAAGGCTTTTGAGTTATTTCAACACAAAACTGATTTCCTTCAAAAACATTGTCATTCTCTTGAACTTGCTTTGCAAAGAGACGTTGGTAGTTTTCCACATGATAATAACTTGCAAGAAAAACTTTCCAAAACGTTCCGAGAAATGAATGAACAGAGTTTGGAAATTAAAGGGTTGAAAGCTCAGTTACAAGACATGGAAAGAGCGATAGAAGAGTTGAAGAAACTCGTTGCCAAAATGGGTAGGAATACTGTGGAACCTAAAGTCGTGAAACCTGTTGTTCGACAACCCAATGCCTACAAGGATCCAAAGCCATCTATCTTAGGAAAACCGACTCCTTTCTCCAATTCTTCTCATGTGAAATCTAGGTTACCTCCTAAGCCTGATGTGCAACCAAGTGTTCCAAAACCATCCATATCACCCTATGTTCCTCCCTTTAGAAAGCACATTGTTGCTAAATCAAACCATGTGAATGGACCTAGCACTTCTAGGACTCCTCCAAAACGTGTGACGTTCGCGTTCACTAAGGAATCTGTAGGTTCAAATGACCTCGTTCATACCAAAAACCTAGAGGATGCCAAACAAAAAGGGAAGATTCAGAAAGACAAACTCGTGTATTCAAAACCTAGTTCACCAAATCCCGCTAGAGTTCTACACACTCCTAATGGTAGTCAACCAAAACCTAGGATCCCTCACCAGCAATCTAGGAATTGGAAACCATCCATGATTAGTCATGTTTCGAGCACTACGCCTGAACGATTTGGTTACCCCAGGAATACAAGGAATTTCGTGAATCCCAAATTCCCTGTATGTCCCACTTGCAAAAAGGGCATTCACAATGGAAATCATGACGATTGCATTCTGCAATACCTTTATGAGGTCAAATCTCG
Organism: Glebionis coronaria; assembly: GCA_025667525.1. Taxonomy (NCBI): domain Eukaryota; kingdom Viridiplantae; phylum Streptophyta; class Magnoliopsida; order Asterales; family Asteraceae; genus Glebionis; species Glebionis coronaria. Next base: position 414,053,200 of record CM046879.1, on the reverse strand, counting down.
TTCCTTTGAACGGAGATCGAATACAGAATCCTATAAGACAACAAGGAGATACAAACCCGTCACAAAGAAAAGTAATAACAACAAATCTGAAACATGGATTAAAAAAGGACATAGTTTCTCTCCAAAGAAGTCTTCCGTTGTGCAAGAGAAAGCTACTCATAAAGCTAGTCTTCAGTGGAAACCAACGGGTCGGATCTTCATGGAAGTTGGTCTTAAGTGGATTCCAATAGAGAAGAGTGATGACACCTGCACCAGCACTAATGCTACTGTTCTACACGCTGAAAAAGGAATTTGTTACTCCTAATTCTAGTATTTGTGCAAACTCTTCTTCTGTGATTGTAGGTACCTCAACGGATTCTGAACCCACTTCTCCTTCCTCAAAGGGTTCCAATTATGTACATTCTATATCACCTTCTTCTGTTGTACAAAAATCTATTTTGGATTATTTTCAAAAAACTTGAGAAAACACAAAAATAAAATAAAATGTAAATATCATTAGAAAAACAAAATAATAAAATGGAAAAACTTTCAAAATACCAAAAATATTCTTCTCGACATATCTTTCAGTATCGATAATATGGACGTACCTAGAAATGTCGCTCAATAACGACACGGGTGTGTACATAAAGCTCGAATGAAAGTTGTAAATATTTTTCAAAACATGTCATTTCAATAATTTACAATTACTTCAGATTGTGACTCGTGCTTCAAAGAAAGGAAAGTTGATCATCGATGATAACTTATCCTCAACAACGGGAAAATTCAAATTCTCGGTCATGAGCTTTCATTAAAAACATTCCAAGTTTTTAAGCTCATGTAAACGACTTACAGTTAATGTCAGACTGTAACTCGAGCTTCAAATAAAGGAAAGTATATTTTTAAAAGATAAACTTATCCTAACAACGGGTAGAGCAATCTATCTTGGGTTGAGCTTGTCACAAAACATTCAACGTTTTGAGCTCAACACAATGGCTTGTAATCACTTTCAGATTGCAACCCGGAACTATATTCACGGGGGAGTGTACGATTTCGTGCTCTTACCCTTAGCAAAAGAAGTTAAATCTTCTTACACTTGAGTGGATTCGTCAAGACATTACAACGTCTATGAACTCAAGTTTATGCTTTAGAAAAACCTTTTCGCCCAAAAGAAATGATTTTTCAAAAAGCGTTGAACACAATTTATTCAAGAATTTCTCAACGATATTCAAAATCTTTCAAAAATTGTGTTTTCGACAACTCCTATCCTCAAAAGTTTAATGTGGATGATATCCTCGTAATGACAATTCCATTGGATCTTTTTTTGAGGGGGAGCGTTCCAAAATTCATGCTAAGTTTGACACATCTTTCTCCCGAAAAGTTTTCAAGACTATTTTTTTAACAATATATTTTAATCAAATTTGGTATCTCTAATATCAATTGATTTTATATATTAGAGATAGGGGAGAAAATGTGATTAAAGTGTGATCTAAAGACTCAAGCACTCATGGTTTCGATCAAATACACACAACATCTTTAATTCACGACGTTATTGGTGTCAAAAGGGTGGTTAGGTTTAAGTCCTATGATCCAACCAGAACCAGAGGGATCTTCCCAGGGACAATCCAATAGATTATTAGAAGTCCTTAGGAAAGATGGAGTAGAATGTGAACGTAGCTGAATGCCGACTAAGTACTGATGCTAGCACTGGAATAATCACAACAAGGTGCTAGTAATGATGTCTTGGTTAGAATTAAAGGGGTTGAAGAATGAAAAAGATATGTAAGGATAAAGGGTGTAAACAAAGAAGCCCTCCATACAACTTAGGCAGAAACCGGGTCAACACATAATGAAGACAACGCATCATGGACCCAGTGATGAATTGCATAACCCCTCCCTAGCTAACTCAGGCTTCTCTTAAAAGAAGTTTGTTTTATTGTCACGGAGATCAACACGATTTCTATTAACTTTCTCACTCCGAGATAGTTGATATTGAATAGGTGGCATCTGCTCCAGCCTCTGACTACTAAAAGTGCAAAAATCGAGTCTAGAGCCAAGAGATCAATCAAATCTCGTTAGGACACACGGATGACGATCAAGAGAGTCCTACGCTATATCCTTGCGATATTGATAGAACACTCAGAGTGATACTACTTAGTATTCACAATGATGAGTGGAAATCCTTCCAGTGTTAACATCAAACAGCACTGCGGTAGGTCATGTTTAAGATTCTTTATGAATTGAACATATGCAAAACTGAAAAGCAACAGTGGTTTGTTTCTTTATCGATTCAAACTCGTTTCAGGTTTCTACGCACTATCTTTATGGTCTTGCCAGAACATTCAGAGTGATATTTATTAATATTCACAGTGATGAATGGAAATCCTTCTAGCGTCAACATCAAACAGCTCTACGATAGGTAACTTGCGAGATTCTTATGAATCAAGCTTGTGTCAACTGGAAAGCAACAATGGTAAGATTCTTAATGAATCAAACTTGTTCCAGGAATTTGAATTGACGACTTTAAGTAAGCGGATATTTATCCAATTGATTCACTCTTTATGTTCGCAGTCTTGCTTTGAGACGGTCGAGTAAAGAGAACGGCTAGTACAGCCGCGAAACCCTGTCAAGGAGATTTTTAATTAAATCTACCTAATCACAGGTACGATATTTAATATCGTGTAACGATCTTCACCGATCGGAGGTAAAACACTACCGATTTAGGACAAATGTCAAAGACATTCAGTCCGTGTCTATGTTTTGTCTTGAGAAGGTGGCGTCACGGTGTACTCAGCAAAGTCAAAGATTCAAAACCACATATTCATGCCAAAAGACTTATTCAACAATTAATAGTGTGAGCATGTGGATAAAGACACAAGATCGCAAGATGGCAAAGACAAGTCAAGAATGATTTGAAGATCTCAAGATAAAAGACTAAGTCAAAAGACAATGACAAAGGCTTAAAGATCACAACATGAAGGAACAACACTACTATTACGCGTTCAAGACTCATTTATGACGAAATTCATAAATCTCCATTGGACTCCAAATATCGAAGAGGAATGACCTCACATTGGGGGAGATTGTTAGCCTCAAAATATTGAGTCAAACAAGAATGTTCGGTCATAGGTTTATATTGTAATATTTATTAGAACGTTGTAATAGTTAGTTAAAATAGTCGTGACATTACGGGCTTGATGGTTAGCTTAAAAGGCCTCTTTCAAGGTACTAAGCATTTATTCAAGCCCGACCCAAAACAATATAGTCCATTAGAGAGTGCGCATGTGGGTGGACTATATAAGTACCCTCCTAGCATGTTAGGAGGGTGGATGATCTAATTATTCTTAATCTAATTTCACAAGTTAATCATCTCTTCTCTCTACGTTCTCTAACTACTTTCTCTCTCTATAAATTCATATCTTTTTCATCTATTTTCTATCTTTAATCATCTAATATTATAGGAAAACAATCTTCTCAAAGTACGAGCCAAAAATCATAACTCCGTATGTTTTCTAAAACCAGTCCCTCGGAAATTCAGGGTACCATCCAAAGGGGTATACCCGTTGTGTCATGCCACGCATAAATCAGACCATTAAAAATTTAGTCACCACCACTAGAGTATTATTCAGGTTAAACACACAGTATTCACTTTGTGAGGTTACAAACGAACACATTCAGTAAAAAGTCGCCATGATCACTTCACGTATTCCTATTTTAGCTTTATCTTAAATAAGGTAGTCCCCTGCATCTCAGCCAGAAAAGACTCCACAGTACCACCCATGTTTATTAAGGTTCTCCTTCCAGTTAACGACAAGATCCGTCTTACTAAATCCCAAATATATTCATTATATTTCTGCAGAAAAATCAGTACAAATTGTTTCTGCTTTACAAGTGCGTGACTTAACAGTCCATAGCTACGAAGACTGTCTAACCACCAGTTATAAATTCACTTCTGAAATTCCTTAAACTCATGACCAGCAGATTACTCCAGAGTTCCCAGATATAATTTCAGAAAGTTTTTCAGAAATTCCTTTCTAGCCACGAAACAGAATTCTACATCGAGCTTGTCTCAAGAACATAACATGTTTTCAAAACCCCTTGTTGCTGGACTGCAGCTAAGTTACAAGAGTTGCAGTAGTTGCTGCAAGAATTACCGGAATGAGGCTTTATTCGCCCTGGCGCACCACCAGGAAGTGCACCATTTCTGTCTATCAGGAAGAAGTCCGGTATCATGAGATCATGCATCGACCACTGATTTTTTTTACAAGATCACCATTCTTAATCAATGTTCATTCCATAAATAGCAGGTTTATCTGATCTGCTACGAGGTCTTAAAAATTTTCCAGAACAATTTCCGATCATGCTACCATCAGTGGTGAGAGAAAGAACTTGATGTTTTCCAGACTGCTGTTCCACATATTACAGTCTCTCTTAAGATTTTGATTTTATACTTCTGAACTCCCTAATGCTCCATGCATTATGGAATTTATGAATAAAATTTTTCCCATGATTCTTAGACAAAATCGTCAGCATATTCATTGATCACATTATGATCTGCTAAATACTAGAGAAGAACATGAGGAGCATCTTTTCACGACCCCGAAGATTCTCCGATAGGAGAAAATTATATAAGCATCTTTCTAGATGTGAATTCCAGTTGAACGAAGTGGCATTTCTGAGCCACCCTATTTCAGCAAAAAGAAATTTCAGACAATCCTGCGAAGGTGAAGGCTATCACCTGATGGTCCTGACCGACGCCTGTGAACGAAGTAAAAACTTTTCTAGAACTCGATTGACTGCTACCGCAGAAATTGTTGACAGTTCTCACAAAAAAAATAAATTTCCTCCATAGCTATTCAACCAGATTTCCACCAGAATGTCCCATAATCCTAGGCAGTATTTTGATAGAAGCAGTATCATACATTGATGCAACTACGTTCATATCTCGATGCCTGACATATTGTAGGTTCAAGATAGAACGCCGTCATGCTAGTGAGTTACTACAATCCTTAGAAATTTCCGAGTAGAAATGAGACAAAATTCCATGAAATTGTTATCAGTTACCACAGACTCAGAAAAGTATGATACTATCTAAGTCATTGTCAATCATGTAATCAACCTGCGCGTTTTCTTTCATCCGAAAGGATTACGCAGCAGTGAACCTGTAGAAAATTTAGCAGTAAATTGTACGAATTCAAGGTATTCCACTGGCCATAATATCAGAGAGAATTCATGTTCACGATCACGTGTATGTTTACGTTCACTTATGTTCACGTTCATTTTCACTTTCACGTTTACGTCTCATTCACAGTAAGATGCTGTTTCAGTTCATGTTTTGTGCTATCTCATGATTTAAGTTCACGTTAGCATTAATAACATTGTCCCGGTTCTGGTTCGTGTTCTATCTCGCGGTACGCGTTTCATTGGTTATTACCGAATACGGTTACAGGAAGCTTGAGAAACCAGACCCAAGAATAGCACAGCTATTCCATAACCAAGCAGACGTTTCACGTATCAGGCCGTATCATTTGGCATTATTTCCTCAGTCAGCATATGTTCATGATATGTCCTAGCATCACGTTCACAGAATATTCATGTATTATTGTGCACAATATATTCCATGCCCAACATTCCTCATATAATCGTGAACCACGTTCACAATTTCTCACAAAGCACGTTCAAAATTGTTCACGTAGTTCGTCCCTATATATTTTTAGCAGCTTGCTCAGATATATACAGGTTATCTTTTCAGGAATATTGTTACGTACCGTTTCATGTATACTACATGCTATAGCTCATTTCATTCTATCAGATTCAGAAAATCCATATTAAGTATGGAACCAGAAACTATTCAACATCTTCAGGACAGGGTCATCAGGACCAAGATTTTTATTATTATGTTTAGACCTTTGAAGGAATCGTTTCGAGCGGGAGGCCACTCGAAACGGAGGAGTCCATCCGGACCTCTCATCCTTTTCCTTCAATAAATCCATTTAAGTTCTTTCAGTCATGTCACGTTGCATATTCTTTAAGTCATGTCACGGAGGAGTCCATCAAGGACGAATGATCTTTCAACTCTTATGACTCTTCAACTTTTATGTCCTTTAAGCTTATATGTCCTTTTAGTTTTTATAAGCTGCACCAGCTTAATTACCGTTAATTAGAGGACGAATTTCTCCTTTTAGAGGGGAAGAATTTTAAAACCCAGTATAGTCGTATCCTTAATTCGGGGACGAATTATTCTTTTTAGAGGGGAAGAATTGTAAAACCCGTATTTAAGTATTTAAAATATTAAATACGCAGTTTTAATTATATAAAACTATATGCATTTATTCAGGAAAATAATTATTACGAACGTATATACGTTAAGTACGCAAAATTAATACGTTCCAGTAAGACTAAAGACACGCGAAAATTGATCACGAAAGTATGTAAATAATTTATTTTTTTTTTAAAAAGGGAAAACTATATAAAGGGGCGGTTTGTAAAAAAAAAGAAGAAAGAAATGGGCCTGGGCTGACCTTTTTGGCAAAAGAAAAAGAACGGGAAACCCCCTCTTCACAATCAGATATCGAACAAACAAAAAAAATAAAGAGAAAAATTAGGGTTGGGTGTTCTTGGTGTTTGCCGACATAATAGACAAATGTCGCATGTTAAATCAGAACAAGGAGTCGGGCTGTTGATGTCTTTAATCTTTTGATTTTGTGTGTCTACCATCATTCTTAATCATCAAACTAAGGTAATCACTTATTCTTTAATTTCTTTATAATCAGAATTTATTGTTTTAATATAAAGGTTATAAACATTAAACATGAGGTATGCCCATTTGTGGTCGGGTTGTTGTTTACACACGAACCGAGACCAACAGGGGGTCTTGGTGGTTCCTTTTGTTGCCCAGCCTTGAACCATAAGTTCATCAGGGGGGTTTGGTTCGTGTACAACAAGACTCAACAGGGGTGTTTGGGGTTAACAATCGATAAGGGTGCGTTTGGGTCTGCGACATCAGCAAAGGGTGTGTTTGGGTATATCTAACAGTGGGAAACTTATGCAAATAGTGGGAAACATATATGAAGCAGTGGGAACTTGTTAAACAGAAAATAAAAGGGTCTTGGTTATGAAATTAGCTTACAGATTAACGATGCTAATTTCTATCGCAGATTCATTTAATGACAGTTTTTAGATACTCAGCTTTTGGTCACACTTTTTAGTGACAATTTTTCTGTCACTAATTCATATGGACAGATTATATATATATTAGTGAGTTGTTTTAGTGCGACCGAGAATGGGTATCTCGGTAGGCTCGAGATATAGTTAATTTATATAAATGGATATTTTAAATTATACCTTTAGCACTTAATTTTATAAATGTATAGATTATATATTTAAATAGATTAAATTAAAATAGTTTTTTATAAGATTTAAAAAGAGGTATAGTTTATTAAATAATTTTAATAAATTGGAAACGTTCTAATTTAGGAAACTTCTATTATTAACAGGTTATTAAATATAGAAATATTATAACGTCGGAATATGTGTTATGCCATAATTAATAAATGAACAAGAATACGTTAAGCAGATATATCAGAATATTCAGGCATATCAGTTTATATACTAATAGTAGTATAGAATAAATAAATTAACTAAGTACTATTGAGATAAATAAAATAAACGAATATCAATTAACTTATTCGCGTCCTTTATTCATGTAGCTCGCGTGAAACCAGAGTAGACTTTCTGTCAGTTGATCTCGGTCGGTTACTGGACACGAGGTACGGATTTTCCGTCCTTTCAGTAAGGACTTCCCTTCGATGCATGATTAGGATTTCCCCCGTCTGCAGCCAAATGTTTTCCCCAGTACATGTTATAAATTATCTGAAATTGTTTTAATAACTAAGATATTGCCTGAGCCTTATATACAAGCATGACCAGTCAGTAGTACTAGTTACGGAGGTACCGTAACCATGACACTTGAGACACCGGTGTCATGACTTACCTGTGGGAGAGTGATATCCCGCAGTTTTCCACTAAGCTCAGCTTGGCCATTTTATCAGTATTATTAGTGGGGCGTATGGATGCATCCTAGGCTTATTAGTTTACAGTTATCAGGTGAATATGGTCTGTGCTCTACATCCTTCACATTGGAGCTGATCCCTCCACCCAACACAGTAATTAGAGGTCACCCCTCTACAGCATGACGAGGTCACCCCTCCAGTTATTCATGCAACAGTTGTTACAACACATGACCTATATACGCTCTTGGCAATTAAAATGAAGTAAATGCATGTTTTCAAATGTAACAGATAACAGATCAGTTTTATTATTTATAAATCAGACTTGTTAGATTTTCTACAGTTTTCACCACACTCCGCATATCAGTCTTTCAGCTTTAGTAATTATTAATTATTTCAAGTTCAGTATATTCTTATTATGCATTATATCCGTTCACTGAGCGTTATGCTCAGCTGTAGTTCTTTCATGTTCTAACGGCAGGTACCCCAGGACACTCTCAAGATTCTAAGAGCATGTGCATTGGATGGAAGCCGTTCAGACTTCTTTACTTTATGCACTTCATTTTTATATTGTTGTTAGACATTGTTCAGTCCTATCTTCCAGTATTTTACTTTTCATGTTTTGATCTTATGTTGGAATACCGATGTTTGATTCCGGTATTTCCGTTATGGTCAGTTAATGTTTTAGGACATTTACCTTATGCTTTGATGACACGCCATAAATACACGTAACGGTCCACTTATCCAAGTGGGGTGTTACAGAAGAGGATAAGGTAATTTATGCTGCTAGTACTTTGGAAGGTATTGCACTTACTTGGTGGAATGGGAACATCCGAACCTTAGGTCTTGATAATGCAAACAAAATCCCTAGGAGCAAGTTCAAAATAATGATGACTACTGAATACTGCCCTGAGACTGAGATAGCTCGGATGTAAAACGAGCTATGGAACTTACAAATGAAAAATGATGATATGGAAGCTTACACTAATAGGTTTCATGAGTTGGCGTTAATGTGCCCTGGAATGGTTCTGGATGAGAAGAAAAAAATCAAAAGGTATGTCAAGGGCTTTCCTGAAAGGATTAAAGGACACATTACTTCATCAAAACCTTCTTCCCTACATGAAGAAGGGAACATGGCTCGTGAATTGGTCGAGCAATCTGTGGAAGGTAAAGCTGCTAAGTTAAATGCTGATAACAAACAGAAATGGGAGGAGAATAAAGGAAATAATCAAGGAAACAATCAGGGAAATAACCGTAACAACAACCGAGGCAACAATAGAAACTCCAACAGGAACAATAACTGACAAGCCAACAAGAGACAAGAGACAGCAACCATGTATGCAGCTACTCCTGCTGTTCTAGCTACTCTTGCTATTCTTGCTGCTCCTGTTATTCCTGCTGCTCCTATTACTCTTGCTGCTCATATTACTCTTGCTACTCCTACTGGCAGACGTTGTTATTCTCGGAATCTGCCTAAGTGTGATTAATGCAATTGGCGTCATGTTGGTGTGTGTCCTCCTAAGAGTGCAATTTGTAAGAGGGTTGGCCATAGGGAAGGATACTGCAATGCGTGCCTTAACTGTGGTAAAAAAGGTCATTACCAGAATAGGTGTACAAAGGCTAAGGATCCACAGAACGATGTGTTGATCCCAAACTTAGATCAATTTAGCTTTGTGTAAACGAGAATAAATCAAGTTAAACACTTAGAGAAACTTTGTTGTATAAACAATCCAAGTACTATGCAGAATTAATACTTGAATGAAGAACAAACAAAACAAATAAATCAAACTTTCAATTTTATTGATTAATCGAACTTGCGTACAATGAAAGTGTGTAAAACACATATTAAACTAAAACCTAAAAGCCTCCTTTTATAGACTAAGGAGCCTTGTACAAGAGTCTACATATCAGCTATTTTAGATAAAGATAAACATAAGAAATACATTGTCGAACATATCTTTACTAGAAACATACTAGAAACATAAAACGTGTAGACTAAGTCTTCTATCAGTGCTTGACTTCTTCTTATCAACGCTTGACTTCTTCCTGTCAACACGTGTCCCGTCAACGCTTGATTTCTTCCTATCAACGTCCAAATTACTCTTGTCAGCGTCCAAGTGTCTTGACTACATTTTATTCCCAACAATCCTCCCCTAAACTTGATATCTACTCAAGTAATCAAGTTTCTGAATAAAAACGAAGAACTAGGAGGATTCTTACAAATTGCATTAAATTGGAAATAAATATATCTAATCAAATCTTTGGCCACGTCACTTGAGTAGTCCATCTCCAGCTGTGTTGTCATCATTTTCTCCAAAACCTCTTTGGACATAGGATACTCAGCATCCACAAGAAGACATTCAGAAAACTTTGTAGTACTCAAATGATACACACCAGCTGCTGAATATAGACGCCATTGAAGTCCACTGATATCATCAAGATCCTTCCAAACTGGATCTTCTTCATCTGGTGCACACATCCTCTTGAATGTTGACCAAATCTTTATTTCACTGACTGAAGTAGGTGCTTCAGTCTCATACTTGGCCTGCATCAACCTCCAAAGGTCTGCCAAGTCTTCCCTATCCAGGCTTGCAAACAAAGACATAAGAGTAGTGAAAGTATGTACCTTCATCCCATATATGCCAATCATCCAAAACCTACTTGCATCTTCCTCATAGATAACTATAGGGTTTCTGGAATCATGAGGTAACACTTCTACCATTTGTGAAGCTTCCAAGGATGAGAGCTTAACACTCTTTCTAATAATAGCTTCACTAGGATTCACTCTATCCAAATTTTCTAGAAACTCAAGAGGAACTCCCTTCTTCAATGGTCTTGGTGTAACCAAAGCCTTTTGGATCTCCATTTCTTCTGCAAGTTCTTCTTTTATTTCATCTGAAAGGAGTCTAATAGTGTTCTGTTCTTGCACACATGCCCATATAGGATAAGCCTTATATTTCAATTCATCAATGGACAATCCCTGCAACTTTCTGAAAGTCCAACCTGTTTGATGACATCTGAGCAACATGTAATAGAGCTCCATTCTTTCTGTCTTGGTCCTTTCAAGAACTTTGCTACCTGTATATTTCAGAATCACCTTGCAATCTCTTTGAACTCTGAGTAAAATCTCCAAACCCCAACTTTCATCTGATAAAGTCATGTCTGGATTTTCCATTACTTTATTCTCCCATGCAAAGTACATCTGAGCAACTTCAGGCATCTCATAATCTACCTGATTCTTCAACTATGCAAGCTTTTCCCTTGCCAACTCATCACCATATTCAAGCCTTTCTGGTTCTTCAATAATCATAACACTTGAATCTGTGCTCTCATCACCACTGCTTTCCTTACTCTCAATAGCAGTCTCCTTCATCCTATCTTCTTTGTCAAGTTGTGCAACCAACATTGAATCAAATTTTACTTGGGCTGCATCCTAGGGAACCACTGTTTGTACCATAAATCCTTTACCCTAATCTAATATATCAATGATGGGTAAAGATGATGATGGTACCTGTGTAGACACATCTTTGATAATAGCTGATGACTGGGATACATCAACCATACCTGCAGGTATATCAACGTCCAAAACCTTTGTGTCAATGCCTAACTTACTCCTATCAGCGCTTGGCTTGTCAGCGTCAAAAATCTGCTTGTCAACGCTCAATCTACTCTTGTCAGCACTTCTTGTGAACTGCTCCATCATCTCAGTAAAAGATAGATTCAAATTTGTAGGGGTAACCAATGAAATATCAAAACCTGGTTGCCTCTTCAAATCTGTTAGAGCTTCAGCTATACCCAAAGATTCTCCTTCATGTGAGCCTTTGTCACTCACATGTATCTGCTCATCCTCCCCTTTGGAAGAATCCTCCACTCCACGCCTATGGTTAGCACCTTCTAAAATAACAATCCTCTCCCTCAATTTCTTGAGTTCAAGGCTTTGTGTAGAGACAGTATGTACAAGGTCTGCATTTTGCTTTTGCAAGCTAATGCAGACAACCGTCAATTCCAACAATGTATAGGGTTCCAATCTGCCCTCCTCTATAATGGGAATTTGACCTCCCAAAGTAGAATCATGGGGCATGGATGGGGTCTTAAGATGTTAGGACTGCTTTGGCCTGCATCTAAGCTAGTACCAATAGTCCTAGCCCCACCCATGTCACCAACCACACTTGTGGTGGTGGTTCTCTCTGCAACATGGCTAGGACCACCAGAGGAGAACACTCCAATAGTCCTTTGGCGTTTTTCCATCCTAAAGTCTGGGGGTGAAGAAGATGATGTAGATTGGTTTCAGTTTGGAGGTTAAGGGGTGTTTTGGTTTGTTGCAAAAGGGTGTCACCGTTTGGATTTTGAGTGTCAACGCCAACATTTAACGTGTCAGCGTTGAAGGTATCTTGGTCAATTTCCATATGCTGGGGTGATGGTGATGGTTCAGGTAATGGGTCTGGTTGTGGTTGTGGGTCAGGTTGAGGTTGTGTTGCTGCAATAACAACAAGCATGGCTTGGGTAAGGGGTAAGTCTCCGTTTGGGGGTGTATTTATCTTTCCAAAAATTGCTTTCTTTTGCACAGGGATCGTATAAAAGTCATCATGATCCCTGGTGAAATACCTTTGTTCATCAAAAACCATTTGCAAAAATCTTGGGTAAGCAAGAGTCATCTTGCTACCCTTGTTTTTACACATTCCATCAAAAATCATTTTAGAAAAATTATATTTTTGCCCAGTAGCAATACACACAATGGCACTACCAATAGACCTGTTAATTTCATGGTGTGTTGTACATTTGGGACTCAAACATTGAAGTATGACATGTATTATGTACTTCCAAGCTGGGGGAAATTCCTGTTTAGAATATTTATTTAAAGTGCCCTCTTCAGGGAAAGGATAACCCAAAGCTTGAAGTCCTTGTTCTAGCTCACCAATGGGTAGGGTGGTTATACCATCTACATCATTAAGATGCAAATCCTGGCGAACCAAGGCTTCAGTAATCACCCATGAACGCCCATGGACTATAGCAGTCAATGTAGTCACATTATTAATTGTTGAGGAAGTAACAGTATTCCAAAACTGCTTAATATGAGTAACAGGGATAAGAGAAGCATGAGAAAGTGCATACCTTAGTGAGGATGCATTTAAATACTCCACCATCTGAGTATATTGAGGAAACAGAGTGTTGTCAGCCTCCAAATAGGCAACCATGTTATGCTGACTTCTGAACCCCAATACCAAATCACTCGGTTTAAACTTAGGCGCCATTGATGTAGAAAGCTGTGATATATATGTTATGAAAGATGAATATGCGTGAAAATTGAGTTAGACAAGAATAAGCAATTACCCTGTTTCAAAATAATGAGCCAAATATATAGGAGAGGTAGGCACATGTGATTGGTAAAAAATGAGGCAGTTATATTTCAAAATATAATGATGAAAATCTTGAAAAGTTATAACTTATCTTGTGCATTAATAAAAACTTACCAAATCCTAAAATTACGGCCCAAATTTTCGTCAAAAATAACAACTAGGTAGGACCCAAGGGTTGTCAACGGTAAAAAATAACCTATCAACGCCCAACGACTATATTCTTGTCAACGTTGGAAAATGCCATGTCAACGTCAAAATTGGTCCTAACAACATTTGGAAATAAATCTGTCAACGTCCAAAAATAAAAATAATAAAAATGAAAAAGGACTTTAACAAAGTGATTTAGCCTAGTGAAGATAACCTATAAACTGAAAATTACCATAGGGTGGCAAGCACTGTCCAATCATGCACACTTGCTTAAGCAAGATAGACATAACAGTCCTCAAGTGTCCCTTGCTAACCAAAGTTCTTAACAGCGAAGTTATCTCATAAAATCCTTTGTAACTTCCCAGGTAATCCCAATACAAATCATACCCAAGTCTCCCAACAGACCACATCCAATTCTAGGCCAAAAGTCTTGGCAGCGTGCATAGTTTATCAACTTTGCATGCTACAGTGCCTCATGAGTTAGTAAACTAATTCATACTCACCAGTGGACACAATCTATAATTGTGATAAGAGTATTATATGAATACCCAAAAAGTACTAAAGGGTTCCTAAACCTCCCCTTAAACTATGATACATAAGTTGCCAAATAAAATGCATGTAAGAAATATTTATGTCAAGATAGGAATATAAATATTCTAACCATCATCTATAAACTTGAATATGCTTCAACAATGCTCCAAGAATCCATAAGCAACTATGTATCCATTTGTACAATGCTAACCACGCCTACATAATTAGATCAAAAACCATAAAACTAACATGTTGCTGACAACGTCAATTTAACACTTGTCAGCGTTAAAATATCCTTGGTCAGCGTTAGACAAATAAAGTGGAAAATGTAATTTTGTATAAAGACCAATAACAATGCATATCCTGTACATGCTTTTACAATAATCCCCCAAAACACATATTAAGTGAGATTGATCATTCCAATACTTGTTACCAAGTATTGAAATCTCCCAGTATCAAAAGGTTTAGTTAATAAATCAGCCACATTTTCCTCTGTGTCAACCCTATCTGGTTGTATTAAACATTTTTCAAAACAATCTCTTATAAAATGATGTCTAACTTCTATGTGTTTTGTTTTGAGTGATGTACAAGATTTTTAATAATGCATAAAGTACTGTTAATTTCTACAAAAATCTTGGTATGCATAAAATTATACCCATAATCCAACAGCTGGTTCTGAATCCATAAGACTTGTCCACAACAAGCAGCTGCAGCTACATATTCTACTTCAGTTGTAGAATTGGCAACCACTGTTTGTTTCTTGCATTGCCAAGATATCAACCTACTCCCAAGAAATTGGCATCCAGCAGTTGTGGATTTTCTATCAAACTTGTCACCCCCATAATCACTGTCTGAATATGCAATAAGCTCCAATAGAGAATCTTTTGGATCCCATAATACCAAGGTAGGATATCACCTAAGATACCTAAAAATCCTCTTGACAGCATGAAGATGACACTCTTTGGGAGTCACTTGATGGCGTGCACATGCATACACAACAAACATAATGTCAGGTCTTGAAGCTGTGAGATACATCACTGATCAAATCATTGACCTATAATGCTTGACATCCACCTCTTTTCCATCTCCAACCTTTCCCCAAGGGTGTTACCTATGAATGGGTGTGCTAGCCCATTTTTCATGTGGAGAAAAGCCAAACTTCTTCAAGATTTCTGCTACATATTTGTCTTGAGAGATGAAGATACCATCTTCTTTCTGCTGAACTTGTAACCCTAGAAAGAAGTTCATCTCCCCCATTGCACTCATCTTGAACTTGTCTGTCATGAGTTTGGAAAAGTCTTCACTCATCTTTGGACTAGAAGAGCCAAAGATGATATCATCCACATAGACCTGTACAAGTAAGAAATCCTTACCAGTCTTCTTTGTAAACAAAGTCTGATCTATGGTGCCCCTTTTGAATCCATTTTCCACCAGATAGGTGGACAATGTGCCATACCATGCTCTTGGGGCTTGATGAAGTCCATACATAGCTTTCTTCACTCTATACACCTTGTCTGGATGTTCTGAATCTTCAAACCAGGAGGCTGCATTACATAAACCTCCTCTGCAATTGTGCCATAAAGAAAAGCACTCTTCACATCCATTTGATAGACTGTAAATCCCATGCAGGAAGCATAGGCTAGAAAAATCCTTATTGCCTTAATTCTTGCAACAGGTGCAAAGTCCTCCTCATAGTCTATCCCTTCCTCTTGTGTATATCCTTGAGCAACTAAACGTGCTTTGTTTCTGACCACAATTCCTCTATCATCCTTTTTGTTTCTAAGAACCCATCTTGTCCCAATAGGTCTGACATGTCTTTGACAATCAACTAACTCCCAAACATCTTGAATAGAAAATTGGTGAATCTCATCTTGCATTGCTTCCACCCAACTTGGTTCTTTGAGAGCATCAAAAATCTTATTGGGTTCCTGTTGTGACAGAAAACAGGCAAACAAACATGCTTGAACAAGAGGGGTATCAACCTTCTTGTGAATATTGGTAATAAATCCTCCATGACTCTGATGATACCTTCTAGTTTATACAGGATTCATCACATCACCTATGATTAAAAAGAAGGATGATTTTTCATGGTAGATGTAAGTACTCCTCCTTCAATGATTGTGTTATCATCAATTTCAGTCTCCAAATTGCCAATATCTTCTTCAAATGCTCTTCCATCATCATTTGAATGAACCTCTCCATTTTTGTTTGAAGGTTCACCTTGTTCAAAAACACTGGAAGAGAACAACCGGTCCAAAGAGTTGTTGTTGTAAATACGTTTTACGTATTAAGAAGGATCGGTCACTCCAACAATAGTCCATGTAATAGCTCGTAGTTTAGTTATTTATCTTTATTTAACAAACAAGACCAAGCCTAGCCTACAACATGTGTAGGCCGACCCAAATGTAAGCCCAAGCCCATGATAAGGGATTGGGTATATAAACCCTCTCCTTTGATGGAGAGGGTATTGGTTTTCATATTTTACACATAGTTCTCATTAGTTTCTCTCTCTAGAATTGTGTGAAATCCACCATCTTTCTATCTCTAAAACATAAGCAAGATTTACATATCCTACAAATGGTATCAAGAGCCATGGGATGATTGTATTGTTTATGTGTTCGTGTTCTTGATTTTTGTAGCTTCTTGATCTATACAAACCCACGTCCAATTTTTTTTATTTTTTTTTTGTGTTTTTTATGGTTTAATCTTGATACAAATCATCTACATAGTTGTGGTAGTGATTTGGTATTGTTTCTTTGGTTAAAAACGCAAAATTTTTGGGTGTTTGGATCATTTTTGGCTTAAAATCTCGAATTTGGTGTGTTTTGTCCGATAAAAGTGGAAAAAAGAGTATACTGTTTGTACTATTGCGACAGCTCCCATCGCAATATCTAGGGTTTTAACATTGCGATCCATATTGCGACGGGTATTGCGATTGGATTTCATCTTGAGACATTGCGATCCGTATTGCGATTCACATTGCGACAGGATTGTTTTTGTGATATTGCGACAGGGTATTGCGACAGGGGTATTGCGACAGGGTATTGCGATAGTATTGCGATTGGAGTATCGCGATTGGAAGTATTGCGATAGGATTTATTGCGATTAGACTCATTGCGATACAACATTGCGACAACATTCCTTTTAGTCATTGCGACAGCATTCCTTTAAACATTGCGACAGCATTCCTTTTGGTCATTGCGACAGCATTCCTTTAGACATTGCGACAACATTCCTTTTAGGCATTGCGATAGAACGACAAGTATTCCAAGATTTTTTCAAAAACGTGTTTTTGAAATTTTTTAACTAACTTGCAGTTTGTGGAATCGTGTGAAATTTCATCTTGGAATTTTTGGTTTATCGAGAACATATTTTAGGGGATTTTAACATTATTTCTCGGCTTCTACACACAACAACAAACACATTTACTTTCTCTCATTGATCGATCAACGTTTGTAAATCTTCACTTATTGAAATGGAGTACACATCTCTTACGGATAAGTCCATCCTCTCGGGTACGGATAATCGTCCACCAATGTTGGTGAAGACTATGTATGAGGAATGGGCTTCCCGAATGGAACTTTATATGTTGAACAAGGAGAATGAACATCTAATTTGGGCATCGGTGCTCAATGGACCATTGGTATATGGTACAGTGACGGAAGGTGCTGTTACTCGTCCTCGCACTACGGGTGAACTAACTGGAGATGCTAAGATACAAGACAAGTGTGATAAACAAGCTAAAAATATCATTCTCCAAGCCCTTCCTCCAGATGTCTACAAACTCGTCAGCAAACATAAAGTTACCAAAGAGTTATGGGATATAATTCGTGTTCTCATGCAAGGCACCTCGTTAACTAAACAAGAATGAGAGTGTAAGCTTTATGATACTTTTGACAAGTTTTCCTATGTGCCAGGGGAGACTCTCAATGATTACTATATGAGATTTACCCTATTGATGAATGAGCTCAATATCTATGGCATGGCAATTTCTACGTTTCAATTGAACACCAAGTAATTGAACACTCTTCCTTCAAAATGGAAAAAATACGTGACGGATGTTAAATTGGCTAAGGACTTGCATAACACCAATGTAGATCAACTTCAAGCTTTTCTTCAACAATACGAATGCCATGTGATCGAGGCTCGGTTGTCTACACCTCAAGTTCATGATCCACTTGAAATGTATGCTTCTCAACAAAACATGGCTTATACTTATCAACAACCATCATACTTGCAGCAGCCACCACCACACACCTATCAGCAACCACAACAACCATCTTATCAACCACCAATGATGCCACAACAAGCATTTCAACAAAGTGTTCATCAACAATCTTTTCCACAGCAACCACCATATCAGACATCACCATCACAAGCCAACACTTCTCCAATGGGCTATACTCCTCAGCAAGGATATTTTCCAATAGAAGCACAACCAGCACAAGCTTTCTACTCTCATGAACTTCCACCAATCCAAGCACCGGTCTTTACTCCAAATGATACGCCAGCTGATGTACTAAACCATCTCACTGCCTACTTGTCAAAACTGTTTGCAACTAGAGGATTTCCACCAACAAACAATCAGCTCCGCACCTCTTCAAATCGTCGACAACAAGCTACTGTTCAAGATGGTCAAGTAACAGTGCAACCTATTCAGGGAAGGCAAAATTCATATGGACCTCCTACAAGGACTGTGAATGCTCAAGCTGTGAATTCTCAAGCTAATGGAAATAGAAGCCCCATTGGTCTTCAAAAGGTTGTGACTTGTTACAATTACCGAGGACAAGGTCATATGGCTAGGCAATGCACTCAGCCGAAAAGGAGAAGGGATGACGCGTGGTTTCGTGAGAAAATGTATTTGGTTGATGCTCAGTCTAAGGGAAAGATTTTGGATTCAGAGGAGTTAGCATTTCTTGCAAACCCAGGGGCAGCAGATACTGAAGGCATTGCAGTCGTTTCCACTTCTAATGCAGCTTATCAAGATGATGATCTTGACACATATGATTCGGATTGTGATGACATTCACTCTGCCCAAGCTGCTCTCGTTGCTAATCTCTCTCACTACGGTTCTGATGTCGTCAGTGAGGTACCCACCACAACCAATCTTGGTAATGATGATAACCAACATCAAGTTGGGCATGAAAATGACAACCTCGAACAGCATTCGGGAACTAGTAACTCAAATGATGTGGTACCCAATCCTACACATTTGAGTGAACCCAACCAAATGCTACGACGGGTATGGAATCTTATGCTCAACATGATTTGGTCATGGTACCTAAACATATTATTGATCAAATGCATATGGCCCTCAGACAATCCGTAGATACCAATTCCACCCTAACTGCTGAGCTTGCGTTGCATAAAGAAAAGGTCAAAACTTTTGAAATGGTCCCTCAAGAAGAGAAAACAACATGTTCTGAATTTGACCAATTTCGTTTTGCAAAGATTGAACACTTGAAAGAAATAGAATCATTAAAAGCTAATCTTTCCAATGAATTAAAAGCAAAAGAGTCGGTTGTCAATGATTTTCATAAACTTAAAATGGATTTCGAAACTCTCGAGTCTAAAAAGTTTGAATCGGAAATTAATGCTACCAAACTTCTTAAATTCAAAGAACAACAGCTTTTAAAACAATACGCTTCCACATAAAAGGTTCATCTTTTAACTAAATCATTTAAAGAACTCGAACTTAAGCGTCTTCAAGATTTACCACCTAATCCCGGTTATGCAAAACAAGCTCAGGAATATATTCCCGGTCTTTATGATATGACCATAATTGGCAAATCGAAAGAAGCACCTTTTGTTCGTAGTACTGAGGAGACACATTCACTTGCGGAAGAAACTCATTCTAAAATGCTCTCAAAATTCCATACGAATGATTATGATAAGCATAATAAAGATCAACTTTCCAAAAAGACACGAATTCGCTTACAAAAGGAATTAGCTGAACTAACAGTTCTTGTGCCCCCAAGTTTGTCAAATGAAAACCCTCCTAGTACGTCTCCTACACTCGCCAAAACGGATTTAACGAAGTTACTTCCACCGATAAGTAAGGCGTCCGTTAACTTAAATGCGGTTCACCAACACTTAGCCGATTTTGACAAGGTCATTTTGGAACGTACGACGGCCACGACCATAACGGAAGGTGAATGGAACTTTGAGCACACTAGAGCTGCGTTCCGAGATGAAATTGTTCCGTTTGTAAAGAATGTTAAAGCTTGTCTTAGTAATCTTGATCAAGACTTGCATTTGGAAATCGAAGAAGTTAAACGTGTTTTCAATGAAATGGATGATGTTATGAAAACAGTTTACTTGAAATAGAACGGGTTTCTCACCAAAATGATCAGCTTCTGAAGCAAGTGATGTCTCATGATATTGTTTCCGTCTGTGTGAATAAAAGTGTTGATAATGATTCTATTGTGCATAATGTTGAATCTGCGGATAATGTGGTAGATAGTACTGTCACGAATCTGACGCTGAATTTTTAAAGCTTCAAGATTCATATTATTTGCTTTCAAAACCTTTTGATGAGATTCAAACCATTGTATTTCGCTTGAATGCAAGCAACAATTTATTCAAGAAATATTTGAAACGTCATTCAAAGGTTTTAATATCGATGATGCAAACTTTGAAAAGAATTTTCGATTGAATTTACAATCAAAACAGCGTCAACCAAGTGACAAAGTTGCTAAATATTTGCCGATAGAAATAGAGAAATCTAAGGAGCTTAACTGTGTGAACGTACTTGAGGCCGTTGAGAATTTTAAACTTGATCTAGATAATCGAGTTTCCAAGATTTTGTCCAAAGTTGATAACTTAAAACAGAAAGATACACGACTCTTCGATTCAGTAAAGCCCGCATGTGCTAATACCACTGTACATAATCAATCCTTGATTGAACGATTGAATCGAAAGTCGGTGGAAATATCTGATTTGAGGGAACAAATTTATGATAAAAATATGGTCTTGGCTGAGTTAAAGGAAACACTTCGTACTCTAAAAGGTAATAATGTTGTGGATAACACATCCACTGTCTCAGCATCGTCCTCTAGTGCAATCAAAGGGAACCTTATAGCCGTCACACCACTTAACAAGGGCCCTAGGACTAAACCATCTCAAACTTTGGTCCCTAAAGATAAGGCGGAATAAAAAACAGCTTCTAATATTCCCGTGTTGCCTTCTACAGGAGTAAGCACCACTACTAAGGCTCAAAGATCTAAGCTTAAAAGAAACAAGAAGAATGATAGGATCTTGCCTCCATCTAGTAGTCAAGTGAAGAAGAAATTAGAAGCCCATCCTAGGAATGTTATTTCTGTTTTGAATAAAAAGAATCATGTAGCTAAACTTAAAGGCTCTGCGGTTGTGTAGCGTTCTAAGCCTAGTGTGAATTCTAATTTGAAATGTTGGAATTGCAATGAATGTATGTTTTCTAGTCGTCATGATTCTTGCCTTATTGACCATGTGAATGAGATGTATGCCCGGAAAAATGGATTAGAATGGAAACCGACTGGGAAAGTGTTAACCCAAGTTGGTTGGATGTGGCGCCCCACTGGTAGAACTTTCACTATAGTAGGAAATACGTGCCCTTTGACTAGGATCACTCCCACTACAGCGAAGAAAGCGTGCCCTTTAACTAGGAGTACCACGGCTACCAAAATACAAGCGTGTCCTTTAACTTGGAACACTGACACTATTGTAGGAACCAAGTTCCCTTTAAATAGGTCTACTCCCACTGTAGTGCCCGCTAATAATCCGAAACCTAAGAAAGTTGGAATAGTAAAACCTGTTAGTGCTAAAACTCACATTAGAAAACGCTGGAAATCTAAGGGTCACACAAATGTTAGCACTTCTGATAATCTTATATATGTTTTTGCTAACACTCCAGAACCAATAGTTTCCAATGCATTGTCTACTGTTGTTATTGAAAACAAGTGGTCCAAATTGTTCTCTGGTATTTGGACTCTGGTTGCTCCAAGCATATGACCGGAGATCGCTCTCAGCTCAGAAATTTCGTCAGCAAGTTTCTTGGTACGATTCGATTTGGAAATGATCATATTGCAAAGATAATGGGTTATGGTGAATATCATATTGGGAATGTTATAATTTCAAGAGTGTATTATGTGGAAGGTCTCAGTCACAACTTATTTTCTGTGGGACAATTTTGTGATGCAAACCTAGAAGTTGCTTTTCAAGAGCACACCTGCTTCATTCGTAATTTGGAAGGGGTTGATTTATTGAAAGGTACTCGAGGAAAAAATTTGTATACTTTGTCTCTACAAGACATGATGGCCGCTTCTCCCGTATGTCTTCTCTCCAAAGCATCAAAGACTAAGTCATGGTTATGGCATCGACGGTTATCTCATCTTAACTTTGACGCTATTAATCATTTGGCAAAAAATGAACTTGTTCATGGTCTTCCTAAACTTTCATTTCACAAGGATCATTTGTGTTCCGCGTGTACTATGGGGAAAAGCACTAAGAAATCATATAAACCCAAGACTGAAGACACCAACCAAGAGAAACTTTATTTGTTGCATATGGATCTTTGTGGGCCAATGCGTGTTGAAAGTCTTAGTGGCAAAAAGTACATCCTCGTAATTGTCGATGATTACTCTCGGTTTACATGGGTGAAATTTCTTACAACAAAAAATGAGGCACCTAAATTCATCATCGGATTTCTCAAGATGATTCAAGTGCGTCTCAACACTACTGTCCGACGCATTCGTACAGATAATGGAACTGAATTTGTGATTCAAATCTTGCGTGATTACTATGAAGAAGTTGGCATATCTCATGAAACATCCGTTGCACGCACTCCACAACAAAACGGTGTCGTTGAAAGGCGAAATCGCACACTTATGGAAGCTGCTCGAACGATGTTAATTTACGCAAAGGATCCATTGTTTTTATGGGCAGAAGCAGTATCTACAACAGTGTACACCCAAAACCGGTTACTAATTCGTAAATGCCATGGTAAAACACCTTATGAGCTTCTCCATGGAAAAGTACCAGATTTATCATATCTTCATGTATTTGGTTCTCTTTGCTATCCAAAATGATGGTGACAGTTTGGGAAAACTTCAACCAAATGCTAATATTGGTATTTTCATTGGTTACGCACCCGCAAAGAAGGCATACCGAATCTACAATCGTAAGTCTCGTAAGATCCTCGAAACTATGAATGTTGATTTTGATGAGCTGACAGCAATGGCTTCTGAGAAAAGCAGATCTGAACCCGCACTTCATGAAATGGGACCCAGTAACATTAGTTCTGGTCTTGTCCCAAACAACCCTACTTCATCATCATTTACACCACCTTCTATGTGACAATCCGTCAAATTATGATTTATATTTTATTCTCAAATATTATTTAAAAACATTATTTTAATGTTATATTATGAACTCACTTATTTTTGGGAATAAATTTGGGTTTACGTCTTGAAGTAGCATCGGCTACGTTTTAACCGGATGATTCTACGTTACGTGCTTACGTTTACATACACCGTCTTTGGTGACAGTCCGACATTTCAGGAAATAAATTTATCCGTAAATATTATTTTGGGATTTTAAATTTGAGTTAGTTCATAAACTCACAAATTTACGAAAAGAGATTAGGACTTACGATTATAATTTAACGTCCTTTACGACTAAACCGAAAACCTTAGGATTACGTATTTACGTTTTTGAACTCCGTTTTTGATGAGAAAATTTTTATTATATTCGTTTTGTGCCGTTGATTCATAATTTATAAAAACATTTTTCGAAAAACAACCCAAGGGCACGCAAATCGAGGAAACTAGAATCGAGGACTACCCGTAAATTAGTGGGATGAGACAAGATAAATCTTGCCCCACCCCACAAATGGGTGGCAAAGCTTAAGCTACACAACACCACAAAGGTGTCAACTTAATCTTTAAGCTAAGGACACTTGTCTTTAGCCTTACACCAAAACCATTTTTACTTTCAAAACTAGCTAAAAACCACCAACTCAAACCATTTACACATTTGATACATGCAAAACAACTCCCATCTCTCTCTCTACTCCCTATGAATGTCCCATATCACCACCAAAACCACCATAGATCAAAATTTACACCACAAATCTTGTGTTTAACTTGCACAAGATGATAACCCTTTGAAGACTTGTTGATTTAAGGTGATCTTAACATCTAAAAAGGAGATTTCATGAAGATCAAGGGCTGATTTCTCAAGGAGTCTACATATTCTTGGTGATCCTAGAAGTGGTTTTGATATCTCATAAGATTGGTTACCTAAAACCAAGTCTTGTTCATCCAAAATCTCATCATTTCATCACTTTGGTGGTTTCCGTGATTGAAGCACGTACCATACATCCGAATTGCCGATAACCCGCTTTCCCACATCAACGTGAGTTCGTAGCCTCGCACTCTTTTAAATGTTTTTATGAAATGTTTTATAAACCCGCGAGGGAGATAACATGTTAGCTTTTATGAAACATGACACTAGCTGTCCTGATTGTTTGTTTATTGATTTGGACCCGAATGATTGTATGACCCGATGAATGATTATATGACTCGATGTATGAAATAAAATGGATTATTAAAGTTAGGTTATGTCACAAAAAGTCCCATTATCATGAATTGTGAACTACCGGGATTTGGTAGACACTTATGCATATAATAGTACTATTTGGGGACGATCACCCCAGTTCGCGCCTTGACGGTTGATCCCCGTTGTGCCACATTGATTGGTAAGCGAATTTATGTATGAGAAGATTTCCATAGCGTGATCTTTGTGACGACACGATAATTTAGATGGGCAAATTGAGTTTCGGGCTAGCTACCCGTTGTTTGTTGTAGTAAGGTAACAATGTTATGCGGCTTATAATAATCCAAAATAACGAAAATACTGCTTTATGCATTGAATTACGATATATTGCCTAACTAACAATACAGGGTCTTATTATCGATATTATGTTCGTGTTTTGGTTTTACATAACCATATTCATATAACGGTTTTTATTTAACTTTATACAACGTTATAAAACGTATTGTATGATGCTTTTACGACAATGGTTCGTATAATGATTTTGAAGGCAAACACCTATATTATGATTTTTGATAAGGATTTGTATAAAATGACTTTGGCTATTTTATGGCCTATTACGAAGAATTGTACAAAATGATTTTCGGTTTAATTTTATAGCGATGTTATATTGATGGATTTTATTAAACTCTATGAATTCACTCGGCGTTATCGCTGACATTTTATTTTAACATGTTTTATCTCAGGTACTTGAAGGTAATTCTTGGGAAGACAACAAGAATTCATGGCCCGCACTTAAATGCTTGTAAAACTTGTATGAAATACTATGACTTGGTACCTATGTAAATCTGATATTTATGAATGGAAATGCTTTATTATTAAACGACGCGATTTTTAAGCGTTGTCTATGATGTGAGTAATGTGCTATCCCGTAACACCAACTAGTCTTTCGCTGTATTGAATTGTATAAATTTGGGGGTGTTACAGTTTGGTACCAGAGCTCTCGTTATAGAGAACGAAAGATTTTTAAAACCAAGGTTTTGAATAAAACATTTCAAAATCTTTTAACTATAAATATTTTTCTCAAAATGTCTAAAAATATTTTGACTATAACGGTGCCGAAGAATTCCCGAGTTACCGACAAGGCCAAACTGAGAAGTGTTATTTTAATGTATATATAACTTGGATTATATATATATATATATATATATATATATATATATATATATATATATATATATAT
The DNA here is from genome assembly GCA_025667525.1 of Glebionis coronaria. NCBI lineage: Eukaryota > Viridiplantae > Streptophyta > Magnoliopsida > Asterales > Asteraceae > Glebionis > Glebionis coronaria. The sequence goes on along the minus strand of CM046879.1, from coordinate 414,027,407 downwards.
ATATATATATATATATATATATATATATATATATATATATATATATATATATATATATATATATATATATATATATATATATATATATATATATATATATATATATATATATATATATATATATATATATATATATATATATATATATATATATATATATATATATATATATATATATATATATATATATATATATATATATATATATATATATATATATATATATATATATATATATATATATATATATATATATATATATATATATATATATATATATATATATATATATATATATATATGTGTGATTTAATTTTATTACATGATTGTTTGATGATTATATTGATATTTATACGAGGTATTTATACGACGTAGATTGTCACAAGGAACCCTAAGTCCCCTAGTAAATTAATCGAAGCTATTCTCGTAGGAATTCTAGCTATCCTAGATCTAAACCAAGCTGTGGATATTTATGATCCCAACAAATGGTTGATATACATAGAAATGTTGACATTAGTTGATTGTGATATTAAAGAAGAATTGGCGAGATTATATCTGATATCGATGTCATGATGATCTTTCCTTATAGAGTGGAGTTTGACAAAATGTTACCACCTGGAAAGGTGTCATCTAACTCGTTGTCACCCAATTCTTAAATTGAAATCGAAAGGTTGAATGTTGCACTTGAGGCTGTCATTGGAACCATTACCCAAAAGCCTCATGCCACTAGTACCTTTTCGAGAAATTTAATTGAATGTGTGATTCATTTCATACTAGTGACTCATTTGATAATTATTGTTGGAAAGAGCTATAGGATTGAAAATTGAGTGTTGTTCATATCGAAATTTTATTGCCCTTTTAAGGTGTAAGAATAAGGATGAAAGTATTGGAGAATGAGGTAGGATATCACATTAAGTATAAGATTGATTGAAATTTGAATAAAGTAAAATTTAACTCGTATGGAATATGAAATTGTTAAGAGGAAGTCGTTAAGTCCTGTGATTGAATTATAAGGTTTTAATTGATTATTGATTCGTGTTAAGTGTTGTTCCTAGGCCATTGTCCAATGATGAGGATGCCCAGTGTTCAAGAAATAAATTGAAGAAATCTTCTTCTGAATTGGAGCCGATGGATCTTCCGGGATAGGTGGAACACCTAATGACTCTTGTAGATTAGTATTCATTGTGGTATCTTTTAAAAATAATCCCTAACTTAACTGTGACATCAGTTGGTAGGATGAGTTCTTGGAATTGTATGACATATTGACACGTAATGTGTTACGGTACAATTTAGACTTGTTTGTGATTAATGAAAAGACTACCTTTGATTGCTAAATTCTACATGTATCGATGTTATCTATCCTTTATTGCTTCATCCTAATGTTCGCATTAGTGATGCAACCATTGAACAAGTACTCATCTCGATTTGAGTCACGTTATGGATTATTATTTTGAATGCCATCAAGGTCATGAACCTCATGATTATTTGGCTAAAGCTCATTTCCTATCATATTGTTGTTAGTTCTTGGTGAACAACTTTTCATCACTCTTTTGCAGATCACTCATTGTTTTTATAAGATAAAATAGTATCCCTTGAGAAAAATTGAATTTTCATCACTATAAGGATTATTCAAAGTCAGATTTATAAGTGATAGTTATTGAAATGAAGTTGTTTATAAAACTCCTTGGAAAACTAAATTGTTTTCATAATAAAGAAAATCTTTGTAAATTTATTCTTGATTCTTATTTAAGAATTAATCATGAAAATGTTTTTATTATTAACATGATGATAAAGTTTTGACGAACTGAGTATTGCATCGTTAATCTTGAAATTGTATATAGTTGCGCTCCTACATACAATTTGGAATGGACCATGCAAGGCTGATTAGTAGTCACCATAAAACTAATGAATAAACACTACATTTTCTTTGAAGATTGTGAAAGATTAAATTTTATGAGATCTGCAAGAAGTGAAAAATAGGGACATAGTGTTAGGGACACCTACATATGTGCCTGTAGCATCTATTCTTCTGAGTCGAATTTACTCATCTGTGGAAATTGTCTTATTTGACAATTGACAATTCTTTCTTGTCCAATTCTCCCGTAGTGAGATTCTTAAGAAAAGTATCTGATTACCGAGTGTTGATACCCGACTGGATGTATCGACGTTCCTATCATTTCTTTTGATTTTATGTCATTTGAATGACCTGGGTAACGATCCGAGGAGCTTTCGAATACTCAAATTATGAAAACATGGGATATATTCATATTCGTTAAATGTTTTCGTCTGTATCTGATTTGAAATTCTCTCCCGTAGATTATGCGTTGACCTTACTCTTTTAATGGTAGTTGTGTCTCCATATATCCTTGAATTTGTGAAGATTATGAGTTATTATTAGTCTTTTGAGAAATTCACATCTTATCAACGGTAATGAAACTAGAAAGTTGATAGTGCCAGTAGAATGGATTAATTGATTATGACATGACGACATTGTCTTAATTGATGGGAACTCGAGTAGAATTCCCCTAAAAGATAAGATGCTGATTATCAAAAGTGATCTAAATAATTCTTGATGGATGTCCATATCCTGCATTTAGACTTGAGATTATACCGTGAGTGGTTGTGAATTGGTCATAGATATTATAATCTAGAAAGAACCTAATATGAATTTATTAAAAGATGTTTTCGTTATCTGAAACTTTAGGAGGTATTTGCTGGTGAATTACCTAGACTTTCGCCATTAAGTCAAGTTGAAATTGGTATTGATTATATTCCTGGTGCTGCACCTGTGGCATGTGCACTGTACATCAGCACCATATGAATTAGAAGAATTACCATGCAACTGAGAGAGTTGTCGGAGAAAGCTTTTATTCTACCAAGCTCGTCAACATGAAGAGCTATGGTGTTATTATTTCTTATATTTGTTGATTACCGTGAACTAGGTAAATTGACAATTAAAAATCTATATCCACTACCCAAGATGATAGATTTGTTCGATCATTTACAAGGTTCTAGCATATGTTCTAAAGATTTGATCCATGGCATGGTTATCATCAACTTCGCATCTGCGAAAAAGATTATCTATTCCAATCACTACATCCAGAACTTGTAATGACCATTATGAGTTTCATGTTATGTTGTTTGGATTGACCAATGCACATGTAGCATCCATGAATTTGGTGAATCACGTGTGTAGGTTGTAATTTGATAAGTCCAGGCTCGTGATCATTAAGGACCATTTGTTTGTTAATAAGAATAAGAATGAGTTAATAATTATTTATAGATTGCCCTGAATTGGTCGAACAATAAAAACCTGTACCTTGAATAATTAACATGTGATTTAAGGCTTAATCCTTTACATTATTTGACCGTATGATTAAAAGCTAATGGAATCTATATTGACTCTTTAAAAATTAAGAGGCCTATTAAGACTTTGGGATTATACCAAAAAGAAAAAGTGCAAATATGTTTTGACAAATGTTTTATCAGAAAGAACTTCTGAGAGATTATTCCCTTATACCCAGAACATTTAACTAAACTCCTGTTTAGGGGTAAATGTTCGTGTATACCTCAAGACAAACTAAAAGGGATTGAGGAAACTATTTAAACCATGACTTGAAATTGAAACGACACTTTTTGCTTTTTAACTAAGAAAATTTTGACCAAAGTATAACCAAAGATTTTTCAAACATTTACGAATCTTATTAATTATTATCGATAAATCATCAAAAACCGTGTTAATTAAATTCAAATTTGTTTTGAACATTCTATTATAATTGGTCGAACTAAGAAATTTAAACTTTTAACGTTTACATTTCATAAAAACTTAATATTTATTGTTAAATTACTTGTAGTAATTATCGACGCTTTAAACGTCGGATCAAGTAAAACCGATAAAAATAATAGTTGAGACGAAACTAAAACTTAGAAAATATGAGGAAAGAATTTCTGAGTAATATTGACCATGATATTTATTTCATCAAGGAAGATGAATATAGATACTGACACATAATATAGAAAGGATAAAGAATTAATTAGGATGTGTTCCTTAATAATGACTGTGCAAAATAAATTGTTGAACAATTTAAAATAAACAATGTTTGTAAAAAGGATAATATAGATAATAAAAAGGGGTTCGCGGCTAATGTGAACCATCAGAATTGAGAAGCCGATGGCGTTGAATGTATAGAAGGTCGTTTATGGTTGCCTAAATATGGAGATTTTGAGATATAGTTATGTTGGAATCTTGTAAGTATAAGTATTATACTCCTGCCATTTCTGATTAGATGTATCTCTATCTGAAGAAGTTGTAGTGATGGCAAATTATGAAGGCAGACATTGCCTCATACATTAGTAAACGTCTAGCTATTGCAAAGGTCATCATCTGAATTTGATTCGATTTGGGTCATCGTCGACAGACTGACAAATCTGCTAATATCATTCTTGTTAATGATAGATTCTTGATGAAGAAATTGACTCTTTTGTATTTAAAGGAGTTGAGTAAACATGGTGTGCATGTATCGATCATCTCTATCAAGATCCTCGCTTCGCATCGAATTTCTAGAGATTTGCTTAGAAGTCATTGAGAACGAATCTTGATGAGAGTACTGTGTACCACCCCAATCGAAGGGACGAGGTAAAGTAACGATACAAAATACTATAAGTGTTGTTTTATGTTTGAATGATTGACCTTTGGTAATAATCTGTAAAATCGTTTTCCTTTAGAGAAATTATCATTGATAATTATCGTATTAGGATCAAGATCGAATCTTGTGAGGATATATATTAGAGCATCTGTAAGTAGGAGTTAGGATGAAGACACCCGACATACACCCATTGTGAGTTGGACATGTCTTTTAGGTTTAAGGTTTCCTATGATGGCGAACCTAACCTTACAAAATACTCGACCCGCGAGACCTGAAATGATTGTTGAAATTAGGATCTGATTATTGACTGCCGATAGTGGGCAGGAGGTTATGTGAATATGAAATGTGGATCTTGAAGTGCCAGATGGGTAGCGAAGTTATGCCAAAAATTTTAACCATGGAAAAATGAATTGATGATCTGAAAGATCATGGGATATAAGTCCCCGTTGTATGGGACCATTGAGATGATGTAAAGACTGGTTTAAAAGGCATATAAGCTGGATCTACCCTAGGACTTCAAGGGCTGCGTGAATTATGTTTCATATATCGAACTTGATAAAATGCCTATCAAGTGAAAATCTGACTATTCCTTAATGAAGTTTAGATCGGCGAAAAGTTGCATTCATCAAAAACCCGTGAACATCATGGATAGAGAAAGTAAGTCAACATTAAGCCTGATCTTATTCCCGTAGTTATGTTTTATGAAACTCGCGTATTGTAATGAATTACACTTGTGAGAAAAGACCGAATGAGGAGGAAATACCCACATGGCCTTAACTCTATAAGAAGCGAGTAGTAAGGTAAGATGATCTTTGAGGACAAAGATCCTATTTAGGGGTAAATGCTGTGACAATCCGTCAAATTATGATTTATATTTTATTCTCAAATATTAAAAACATTATTTTAATGTTATATTATGAACTCACTTATTTTTGGGAATAAATTTGGGTTTACGTCTTGAAGTAGCATCGGCAACGTTTTAACCGGAGGATTCTACGTTACGTGCTTACGTTTACATACATCGTCTTTGGTGACAGTCCGACATTTCAGGAAATAAATTTATCCGTAAATATTATTTTGGGATTTTAAATTTGAGTTAGTTCATAAACTCACAAATTTACGAAAAGAGATTAGGACTTACGATTATAATTTAACGTCCTTTACGACTAAACCGGAAACCTTAGGATTACGTATTTACGTTTTTGAACTCCGTTTTTGATGAGAAAATTTTTATTAGATTCGTTTTGTGCCGTTGATTCATAATTTATAAAAACGTTTTTCGTAAAACGACCCGAGGGCACGCAAATCTAGGAAACTAGAATCGAGGAGTACCCGTAAATTAGTGGGATGAGACAAGATAAATCTTGCCCCACCCCACAAATGGGTGGCAAAGCTTAAGCTACACAACACCACAAAGGTGTCAACTTAATCTTTAAGCTAAGGACACTTGTCCTTAGCCTTACACCAAAACCATTTTTACCTACAAAACTAGCTAAAGCCTACCAACTCAAACCATTTACACATTTGATACATGCAAAACAACTCCCATCTCTCTCTCTAGTCCCTATGAACGTCCCATATCCCCACCAACACCACCATAGATCAAAATTTACACCACAAATCTTGTGTTTAACTTGCACAAGATGATAACCCTTTGAAGACTTGTTGATTTGAGGTGATCTTAACATCTAAAAAGGAGATTTCATGAAGATCAAGGGCTGATTTCTCAAGGAGTCTACATATTCTTGGTGATCCTAGAAGTGGTTTTGATATCTCATAAGATTGGTTACCTAAAACCAAGTCTTGTTCATCCACAATCTCATCATTTCATCACTTTGGTGGTTTCCGTGATTGAAGCACGTACCGTACATCCGAATTGCCGATAACCCGCTTTCCCACATCAACGTGAGTTCATAGCCTCGCACTCTTTTAAATGTTTTTATGAAATGTTTTATAAACCCGTGAGGGAGATAACATGTTAGCTTTTATGAAAAAGGACACTAGCTGTCCCGATTGTTTGTTTATTGATTTGGACCCGAATGATTGTATGACCCGATGAATGATTATATGACCCGATGTATGAAATAAAATGGATTATTAAAGTTAGGTTATGTAACTAAAAGTCCCATTAGCATGAATTGTGAACTACCGGGATTTGGTAGACGCTTATGCATATAATAGTACTATTTGGGGACGATCACCCCAGTTCGCGCCTTGACGGTTGATCCCCGTCGTGCCACATTGATTGGTAAGCGAATTTATGTATGAGAAGATTTCCATAGCGTGATCTTTGTGACGACACGCTAATTTAGATGGGCAAATTGAGTTTCGGGCTAGCTACCCGTTGTTTGTTGTAGTAAGGTAGCAATGTCATGCGGCTTATAATAATCCAAAATAACGAAAATACTGCTTTATGCATTGAATTACGATATATTGCCTAACTAACAATACAGGGTCTTATTATCGATATTATGTTCGTGTTTTGGTTTTACATAACCATATTCATATAACGGTTTTTATTTAACTTTATACAACGTTATAAAACGTATTGTATGATGCTTTTACGACAATGCTTCGTATAATGATTTTGAAGGCAAACGCCTATATTATGATTTTTGATATGGATTTGTATAAAATGACTTTGGCTATTTTATGGCCTATTACAAAGAATTGTACAAAATGATTTTTGGTATAACTTTATACCGATGTTATATTGATGGATTTTATTAAACTCTATGAATTCACTCGGCGTTATCGCTGACATTTTATTTTAACATGTTTTATCTCAGGTACTTGAAGGTAATTCTCGGGAAGACAACAAGAATTCATGGCCCACACTTAAATAACAATTTCCATTCAAATGCTTGTAAAACTTGTATGAAATACTATGACTTGGGACCTATGTAAATCTGATATTTATGAATGGAAATGCTTTATTATTAAACGACGCGATTTTTAAGCGTTGTCTATGATGTGAGTAATGTCCTATCCCGTAACACCAACTAGTCTTCCGTTGTATTGAATTGTATAAATTTGGGGGTGTTACATTCTAGGACTGAATGATATATGTTGTTTCAACCGTTCTTTGATGAATTCTTTACTCCTCCAAGTATTGTTGCTCCAGAACCTGAGGTAATAGCTCCGGTAACCGAAGTTGTCGCTCCAGCAACCGAAGCACAATCTGATACGTCTGCACCTACAATTGGTCAAGATATACCATCAACTAGTAATTCTCAACCAACACCTGTTTCAACTACCCATGTCATGCCTATTGATGATGAAGAGGATGATGATGATCACGATTTGGAATTCGCTCAAATGCGTGAACTTGCATTCTTTGGTGTACTAATTCCCGACCCTAATCAAGCCGGGTCGTCCACCTCAGAGGAAGCTCCTACCACGGTTTACTCCAATCCACGGATTCGTGAACATGACAACAAGTGGACAAAGGATCATCCTATAGATTCTATTATTGGTGACCCTAATCGTCCGGTATCCACACGAAGTCAATTACAAGAAAATGCAATGTTTTGTCATTTTTTTGCTTTTCTCACTGAAGTTGAACCTAAGACATGGCAAGAAGCTTTTACTCAATCCTGTTGGATAGAAGCTATGCAAGAAGAACTTAATGAATTTATACGTCTTGAACTATGGGAACTTGTCCCATGCCCGGATCAAGTGCAGTTACTCACTTTGAAATGGGTTTACAAGGTGAAACTCGATGAGTTAGGCGGAATATTGAAGAACAAAGCTCGACTAGTAACTCGTGGATACAAGCAATTATTGGACATCAACTTTATGGAATCCTTTTCACCTGTTGCCCGTTTGGAAGCTATTAGACTATTCCTCGCTTATGCAGCCCACATGAATATGATCGTCTATCAGATGGATATGAAGACGACATTTCTTAATGGTGAAATCAAGGAAGAGGTATATGTTCAACAACCGGATGGTTTTGTGAATCCTAATTATCCTAATCATGTGTACAAGCTTAAGAAGGCTCTCTATGGGTTGAAGCAAGCTCCACGCGTATGGTATGATCTATTGTCACAATTCCTCATTACGCAAGGCTTCGCTAAAGGCAAGGTGGATCCCACGCTGTTCATTCAGAAACGAGGTATAGATATGATTATGGTACAAATATATGTTGATGATATTATATTTGCAGCCTCGACCCAAACCTTATCCGACGAGTTTGGGAAACTCATGTCCTCCAAGTTTAAGATGTCAATGATGGGCAAGGTATCATTCTTCTTAGGTCTTAAGATATCTCTGATTCCCAGAGGCATCTTTATCAATCAATCCAAGTATGCCCTTGAATCGCTTAAGAAATATAAGATGGAATCTTGTGACCCCGTGGATACTCCAATGGTGGAACGAACAAAGCTTGATGCAGATCCACATGGAGTTGCCGTTGATCCGACACTATATCGTGGATTGATCGGTACTCTTCTGTATATCACAGCTAGTCGACCTGATCTTCAGTTTTCTATATGTATGTGTGCTCGGTATCAAACTAGGCCTACTGAGTTACACTTAGCTACTGTGAAACGGATATTTCGATATCTTAAAGGAACCATTAATCGGGGACTTTGGTATTCGAAGGACTCTTCGATTGCACTTATGGCATATGCAGATGCGGATCACACGGGTTGTCAAGATACAAGGCGTAGCACGAGTGGAACATTGCAACTACTAGGAGATCGATTAATTAGTTGGCATCGAAACGGCAGAAAAGCGCTGCAATTTCAAGTACGAAAGCAGAATACATAGCTATGTCCGGTTGCTGTGCTCAAATTCTTTGGATGAGATCGCAATTAACCGACCATGGTCTAGGTTTCAACAAAATTCCGATGTACTGTGACAACAAGAGTGCAATTGCCTTATGCTGCAACAACGTTCAATTCTCCCGGTCGAAGCACATTGACATTCGCTACCACTTCATCAAGGAGAAAGTGGAAAATGGAGTAATCGAGCTTTACTTTGTCCGATCTGAGTATCAATTGACGGATATTTTCACGAAGGCTTTAGATCGCGCTCGAATGGAATTTTTGGCCGACAAGCTGGGAATGAGAACTTTCTCGTCTGAGACTCTAAAGGAACTGGCAGATGAAGCGAAAGAATAGTGATGGTAAACTATTCTCCGTATCCTTGGTGATCATCTGTATATATTGTTTATAATTTTATCCACAAAAGCAAAATACAAAAATATAAAACCATATAAAAACTATAAAAATTGAAAAATTCATAAAAATCCAAAAAATATTTTTACTCTATTTTCAAAGGCATGTCTTTTGGTACGATAATATTTACGGCCTTAGAAATGTTGATTAATATCAACACGACGCCATAAATAGAGTTTGTACAAAATTTGTAAATATTTCATAAAATATGCCCTTATGGCTTGTAGTTATTTCAGACTGCAACCCGGTTTTCACATTAAAGTCAAGTATTTCTTATGAAAGCTTTGGCTCATCAACGGGAATTAATTTTCTCGGGCAAGGTTTACTTTAAAAACCTTGTAAGGGATCAAGTTTACTTTATAACTTGTTCTAACACAAATATATGTACGCTTTAGTGCATTTATTTGTTAAAACAAGAGAAGTCTTGTTTTTATGATGCTATCATCTCTACAACCATAGCTATCTACAATTGGTATCTACATACTCGATGATGCGACTACCCAACCGACGACTACAACTCTTTCAATAGAACACGGGTCAACAATTGAGGGGAGCAATTGTCAAGCATTCAGAATCTTCGATGCCGAACGTGCCAAGTTCACAAATTGGTGTCAAGACAACAATACCAATCGTACATGTGGTGTCAAGAGATGACTTCAGACGTGACGAGGCGACCAACATATGCCGACAAGAACCATTTGATATTATCATATGATGTTCTCATCAATCAGGTCCAACCTTGTCAATTTTTTCTAATGTGGTGAATATGTGATCGTTTTACAAATCGGTATCATATCTCATACATTTGGTATCATGAAGATAAAACGGACTTGCATTTTTTTCCCAAAACCTTTGTTAAAACTTCATTAAATCAATTGATATTAAAAACATCGATTGGGTTAATATTTTTAATATGGGGGAGAAAATGTGATTTAATATGGGAAATTATCACAAATGGTTTGACTTAATGTGCTGGCTCATCCCGACATATGCGAAATGTTTTTGAATATCGTGGCATATGTTAAGGGGGAGCAAAACGGATTTGCATATCAAAATGGATTTTCATGGTGACATATACTTACCCAAAACCCATTTATTTCACGACGATTAAGATTGTGGTGACATAAGGATGGTAGGATAGGTTAAGTCCTATGATTCTTCGAAAACCGGAGGAATCTTCCCAAGGACATTCCATAGCTAAAAATAGTAGTCCTTAGGAAAGATGGAGAAAGATTGTGAACGTAGCTGAATGCCGACCAAGTACTTAAATTAGCACTGGAACAATCACAACAAGGTGCTAGTTATGACGTATTGGTAAGCATTGAAGGGATTGAAGAATGAAAAAGAATTGTAAAGATAAAGGGTGTAAAAAAAAGAAGCCCTCCTTACAACCTTAGGCAGAAACCGAGTCAACACATTTGCTATTGAGATCATTTTAATGATGCTCGGTATTGAAGATAGACATCATGGACCCAGTGATGCAATGCACAACCCATCCCAGCTAACTCAGATATCTCTCAAAAGATATTTGTTTTAATCACACGGAGACAACGCATTATCTATTGATTTATTCACTCCGAATAAATTGGTATTGAAATGGTGGCACTCCTCTCCAGGCTCCGATCACTAAAATCCAAAGTGCACGATCGAGTCTAGAGTCATTTAAGATCATCAAATATCTCATTAGGACACACTTCCATAATTCCTTGCTTCTTCACACACTGTGAAAAGTAAGAAAGATCTTAAGAGTCCTACGCAAAATCTTCATGATCTTGCCTGAACATCCGAGTAATACGAAAGTATTTACAATGAAGATGGAAATCCTTCTTGAGCGAATATCAAAAAGCTCATGGTAGGTAACTTGTACGATTCTTTATGAATCAAACTTGTGATAACTGGAAAGCAACAGTGGTTTAATTCTTAAATGAATTTAAACACGTTCCAGGCCTCTACGCAATATCTTAGTGATCTTGCCAAAACACTCAGAGTGATACCTTAGTGTTCACAGTGATGAGTGGAAATCCTTCTAGTGTTAACCTCAAACAGCACTTGGTAGGTAACTTGCAAGATTCAATATGAATCAAGCTCGTGACAACTGGAAATCAACGATGGTGCGATTCTTTAATGAATCAAACTTGTTCCAGGAATCAGAATTGACGACTTCAATCATGTGGATAATTTTATCCAAATGATTTACTCTTTACGTTCGCAGTCAGATTTGGACGGTCGAGTAAAGAGAACGGGTTTACCCGCGAAATCTTGTCAAGGAGATTTTTAATTAAATCTACCTGCCACAAGTACGATATTTTATATCGTCCAACGGTCTTCACCGACCGGAGGTAAAATGCTACCGAATTAGAATGAAATGTTCAAAACCATTTCGTTCGTGTCTACTTATGTTGCGGCATTTGAAGACGATGGCGTTGCGGAATCCGAGAAGAAATCGTCCCCGCATGCTTATACTTTATGTACTTAATACCTCATCTAATTCAAGAAAGCCTAAAAGTTAAGTCTTCCGCTGTAGCGAACTCTGAAGCTTTCAAGAATTACGAAGGTATAAGTATGTGGGACATGGTGTCACGAAGAGGCGAAGATCACAAGTGATGGATGCACGAAATCAAGGCAAGAGATTAATTCTCAAGATTGATATCAAAGATCACATCAGCATGTTCACCAGAAAAGAAAAAGAAAAAGAAAGACAAAGACTACGAGCTCAAGACAAGCATAGTATGCTAGGTTGATCTCATTATTGTAACTTGGGTAATGCCCTTGTTTGGAGTGACCTCCCTTAGGGGGAGATTGTTGGAAATACATTTTACGTATTAAGAAGGATCGGTCACTCTAACGATAGTCCATGTAATAGCTCGTAGTTTAGTTATTTATCTTTATTTAACAAACAAGACCAAGCCTAGCCTACAACATGTGTAGGCCGACCCAAATGTAAGCCCAAGCCCATGACAAGGGCTTGGGTATATAAACCCTCTCCTTTGATGGAGAGGGTAGTGGTTTTCATATTTTACACATAGTTCTCATTAGTTTCTCTCTCTATAATTGTGTGAAATCCACCATCTTTCTATCTATTTCTCTCTCTAAAACATAAGCAAGATTTACATATCCTACAGTTGTCATTTCCTTAATTAGGGTTGTCAACGTTTGAGCCATCAACGCCTGAATTTGTCTTGTCAGCGCCAGATTTTCCTTTGTCGGCGCCTGAAGAATCATGCATGTTTTTAAATGGTGATACTTGTGTACCACCTTTTTCCTTTCCAGCAGCAGCCGCAGCAGCAGCAAATGCATCTGTCCATATAGGAATGGTAACATACTCAAGTATGGGTGCTGATTTGTCTGCTTGTGACTCAACCTCCTTATCAACTTGTTTACCTGAAATTTCAACAACTGGTTCTTCCACAATATTTGAAGTCACCTTCACAATGTCTGGATTAGTAACAGACATATAACTCAATGTTCTAGATAGAGGTTCCAAGTTAAATAACCAATTTGGACCACTCTCAGGATCACTAGGTTTACTCTCTAAAAACCTAACATGTACCTTTTCATGTATACGTTTTTATTTCTTAATGTAAAATCTATATCCTCTGTTTTGCACTGAATAGCCCATGAAATAGCCTTCATCACCTTTTGCACTAAACTTTCCTAAGGCTTCACTAGTATCTAACACAACTACATTACAGCCAAAGGGTTTAAGAAAACCAATATTAGGTTTCCTACTCCAAAATAGTTCATAAGGTGTCTTATTATGGATTTTGTTGATGAATGCCCTATTCTGTACATAACAAGCTATATTCACAGCCTCAACCCAAAATTCAATGGGAAAGTGAGCATTAGCCAACATAGTCCTAGCTGCTTCTATGAGTGTTCTATTCTTCCTTTCAGCCACCCCATTTTGTTGTGGGGTTCTAGCTATGCTAAACTGTCTAGTAATCCCTTTCTTGGAACAAAAGTCGTCTAACAGCTTATTCCTAAACTCACCAACATGATCACTTCTAAGCACTTTAACCTTATTTCTAGTCTTTTTCTCTAGCTGGGTAATAAAGTTAATCAAAGTATCAGCAGTTTCACTTTTCAACGCCAAAAAGAAAGTCCAAGTAAATCTTGAAAAATCATCAGTGATGACAAAACAGTAGGATTTACCATTTAAGCTTTCTATATTAGTTGGACCAAACAAGTCCATATGCAGCAAGTGAAGTGGTTTAGAACTAGAATGCTGGTTGTGGTAAATTACACCTCTTTTAGGAAAAAGGCATAAAAAAGGTAAGTATTAAGTGATGATTTAGGAAAATCAACACTAATGACCCTTAATGGTATGAAAGTTCGTTTCCCAAGGAGGTATATGTGTGTGACTAAGATGTACAAGATTTGAGATTAATATTTGGTTTAGAAGGGAATGAGAAAAGAAGATGACGAAGACGTAAAAATAAAAAAAATAAACACTACTAGAAAGTTAAGACGCAGAACCTTAAAAACCACAAAAATAAAAATAAATTCTAAAAATTACCAAAAATTCACCAAAAATCAAAAATAATAAACTAAGAGTTTACCAATGATCAAAACTTTTTCAAACCTTTTAAGTAATTAAATATTCAATTTTTAAATGCTAATTAAAGCCCTAAAAATCAAATAAATTATCAAAAACCCAAATAAAGATTTTTCAATTGGTAAACCTCTAAAATGACCTAAAAAGATTAAAAACTATTTTTAGAAATTTTAAAGCTAATAAAAACTATTTAAAATGATTTAAAAACTATTAAAACTTAAAATAATTATAAAAATTAATCTAGAAGAGATAAAATTATTCTAAAAGTTGCTAAATTCCTATTTTAATGTAATTAACCTATGAAAAATGTAAAAAGTTGGAAAATGTGAAATTTCAAAAATAATAATAAAATAATATTAAAATAATATTAAAAATCCAAAAATTATAAAAAATTCTAAAAACTTGCAAACTAGTTTATTTAAACCTAAATAATCAGAAAATCAAAGTGAAATTACCAGAATACCCCTATTGGGCCCTCAAATGGGCCAAAACCAAAAACAGTCAACCAAATTGGGCTTTTGGGCCCAAAAAGTCAAACTTGGCCCAATTGACTTGGAAAAGCCCTATCTGACTTAAAATTCAATTCTAAGAACAAAACTCTAAAGGCCCAAAAGCTGAAAATGAGCTTATCACAGCTTATTGAACACTCAGCTTATTCTTATTGGGCTTTTCAGCCCATTAAGCCATAAGCTAATGCCATAAGCTCTAATTTGACACACAACCTTCTTTTGGGATGCTTATGAGATCTGTAAAAAGAATTTTTGAAAAAGCTCACTCAATAAGCCAGAAATAAGCAAAGAAAAATTTCACTAAAAGACAAAATAGTCGTTTTAGAGATTTAGGGCACCTCAGGACTTGATTCAACTTGCAAAAGCTTTCAAATGGACTCAATAAGCAAAATCAATCAACAAAAATCCAATAAGCACAACCAATAAGCCAGAATAAGCACAAATGAACTTATGTAAAAGTCAAAGGAGTTGGTTTTCTAGTCAAACCTAAAAGTCAACCACCCAAATGCTCCAGTATGAACAAATGGGTCAAATATGAGCACCTATTACAAAAACAAAGTTGTTGCAGGTTGGAATAAGCTATTATAGCTTATTGATAAGCTGACACCAGTTTTACACTATCAGTGGTAACCAGCAGGGGAAAGGAGTTCCCACTGCTTTGACTATTTGACCAAGCTTATTTGAGAGTTCTGGTTTGATTCAATTGGAAACAAAGGCACCCTTGTGATCAGTGAATCACAAGGAGTCAATAGCAACAATAAAATCACAAATTGGTTCACACAATAAGCCACAATAAGCCAAACAGTCACCAGATATGCACTAGATAGGGAAATAAGCAGTTAAGCACTTAATAAGCAGATTTAGTCACAATAAGCCAACCAAACTTAACAGGGTGCATACACAAGCTATATAAACTAAGAACAAACACAAAGCAACAAGAATCAAACACTGAATCAAAGTAAATAACAAGATCAAAGCACTAGAAGTTACTGATGAACAATGAACATATGCAGAAACAAGTTTGCTGATATACTTGACACTTGATCCAATTTCAAGCCTCAAATCCTTCTTCCCTGGTGTGATTAACTATGATTTAGCACTTGTTAGCCGTAACCTATGCTTAGATCTAGGTGTCCTTAAAATCCTAGCCAATTTTACCAAGTTTTAAAGATTTTATAGCCTAATTATGAATCTATGTGTTCAAACCCACAAAACCTGCAAACAGATGAACATATGCTCCTAACAAACATATACAAACACTTGCAACCTCAACACAAGCACTTAGCAAACCACAATCCCAATTCAAGCAGTAGACCCAAACACTCCTTAATCTACCACTTAACAAAGAAACTTGTGATTTTAACTAATAACCTACTGATTTTAATGATCAAAAACACTTAAACAATAGCAACTAACACAATCAAACTCAAAAATCACCAGCACAAACACCAATACTCAAAATCAAAGCACCAAATTCAAAACAGCCATAAACATGAAATTTTTAGGGGAATCTTAACCAAGAGATTATACCTGCCTTCCACAACATCCTAGGAAGGCCAGCAATGCTCCTTGGACCTTGTTCAACAACTAGAACAAGACCAAGGTACTTCAATGAAGGTGATGCAAACTGCCTTGGTTGATGGTTCAAAGTAGAACCTCAAGGACTTGATATCTTCAACACAAGCAGCAAACAACTCAACCAAGGGCTCTAATCCCTTCACAAGCTTGGTGTCAACAAGCTTGTAAGAGCTTATAGCAGATGGCTAAGGGTTAGCACACAAAATAAACCAAAACAGAACCTAGGATTTCAAGGTTTTTAAACCTTAAAAACCTAATGAAACAAGACGTGCCTTAACCACAAGATTAAGGAAGGCCTTAACAATAAAATGGAACTCAGAATTAGGCTACTCAAACACCAACTTTTAATCAAATCAAAAAGAGAATTCAATATTTTCAGAAATTTAAATTTTATTAAACTTAAAAAGGAATTACAAAGATTGATAGCCTAAAACTGGAACAAAGCTCTCTCACAGGTTGAGGAGTCTTTATATAGGCAAATGCCAAGGCTAGCACTATTCACAAACCCTAGATGTGAAATTCCCTAAATGCCCTAAGTCCTTCTAGACGTTTTCTTGGTGTGAGCTGTCCAAATGCATCCAAAACGTTCATTTTAGCTTTGTGATCAAGCAAAGTGTCTCAGCTGTTGATCTTAACACGTGGCATGACTTGGAGGGCAAGTACTCATGTGATGGGTGAGACGGCTTGAATGGTGGGGTCCTTTGGGTGAGTGGGAGTGTGAGTTTAAGCATGTGATGGATTCGTGTGAAGGTTAATTGTGTTTTGGTAAAGGTAATTGTAAAAACCCCCTTGTTGGTAAAAAGTTAAAACTGGGTTCATACGTGTGAATAGTGACACGTTTGATCCGTTTTCTTAGGGAAAAAGATGTTTGGCGCGTGTTTAGGGATTTAAACTTATAAACTTGGCAGCCTTGGTCCTTTTTCTTTCTTTCTCTTGTCTTTTGTGTTTAAAACTCTATCAGCGTCCAAATCATTTGTAACAACTTTTCATAACTTGTCATTTTATGCACAAAACTTTCCAAAAAGTGTATCAAGGGTTAATTTTGGAACTTTTGCATATTTGAAGGACTGATCTTGGACATTTTTGATCTTCAAAGGTCTTCAATGTATCTTTGGCTTGATGAGGGACCATAATTGACAATTTGAAATTGTTGAGGGACTAATCTTGCCATTTCTTCAAAGTTGAAGGACCTGTTGTAATTTTGACAAACTTAAGGGACCAAACTTGTAATTATTAATATACAAGGGTTTTAAGTGTCATTTCTTCAATAAATGAGGATCAATCTTGTTTGTCTTCAAGGTATTTGTTGAATTTTCCATGATTAGGGCCCGGTTCTTTGTACGGCTTCGTTTCTCGTGTCTGTTTTTCCTTGTAACTTGTGATCTTTTGTCTTTTTCACGATATCCATACCTAAAATACACAAGTAAACAAACACAAGCATATATATGGTATTTTATGACATTTTTATGCATTTAAAGCCCGAAAAGAACGATGAGATCATGTATAAATGCCATCTCATCACTCCCCCATACTAAGCCATTGTTGTGCCCTCACGCAATGCTAGAATAAAGTATCAAAGCATCACTAAAGTTCAAATTTATTAACTTTTATTGAAGAGTAAAAGACTTGCAACATACTACGAAGATGTGTAAAGACATAACATATGATTTTCTTCACAAAAAGTGACTTTTAGGGTCAAAGAATAGAAACAAGTAAATGTCCCTTAGAGTAAACTTCGTCATCCTCGATTGTCATACATTCCATGCTAAGTGCAAAAACGAGATCATTTTTGGTATAAGTCACAATGCTAACACTACTCATACGTCCAAATTGTGTAATACTTTTTCTCCCCGCAATCCTAGTTATTATAAAAAGAAATGGGTTACTAGCATTTTTTATCTATTTGTCATGGATCACAAGTGATTCATATTGACTTATTTGAGTAGTTATTAGTCCGAAAGCAAAGTAGCATGATTTGATCAATAGTTAGCCGAAGGACAAAATCTTTTAAAACGACTTCTCGTGTATCTCCTTAAGTTCATATCTTGGCATAACTCGTTTCACGATTTGAGACCTTTCTCGGACCGATATTTGGCATGTACTTCATACTTCAAATCTTGGGAAGACGTTCTTGAAATTATGGTCTTCTCTTCATATATTTGGAATTTCTTCACTTGACATTTTTGAGAGATTCTTCATATTGGACCACGACTTCATCATTTTTCTTCAATCTTTACTTTGGATTTTGATATACAACGATCCGCCTCCTTTTCGGACTTGGATATATTTATCCTCATACCTTGTTAGGGTCTTTTTGGATAATCTTTCTCCATGATCTTTAGGGGAGTAATTGCTTCTCGTCGTGTGTCTCGATCCTTCATATTGATTTAGGAATAATGATACTTCACATCATCTTGGATCTTTAGCAAAAATAGAGCTCCTCATGCCTTGTTAGGGCCTTTTTGGATGATCGCCAATCTTCGCGTCCCGCTTCAATAAGTTATACCTTGGCTATGAACTCTATTCAACCCCGAGCAACTTTTAAACGATCTTGCGCTCGAGGCTAAGTAACCTTTCAAATCGTACGACCTTACTTATTGCAATTATGATTTATTCCTAATGCATTGATCTTATGGGAAGAAAAAGCCACAATTAAAAACATATGAGTTTTTGAAAGAACACTTTCGTGTTTTACGTTTAGCATGATCACTTGTCTAACTCTATCATCTCTCGTTCTTCACTATATAAAGACCTCTAAATAAAGAGACTCGGGAATACTTAGCCATGCAAGTCAAAATTAAGCCAAATTTGGATTAGCTTTCATTAAGACTATATCAAATCAAAGTTTTGGGTTTTCAAGCCACCTATAGGATCTTACACTTTCTTGGACTTTTTCAAGTTTAGAGAATGCGTTTTAAAGTTCCCTTGATAAGTGACTTTCTAGGATCAATTATAGGAACTTGCGAAAAGTTCTTGTTCTTAACCCATATGAATTAAGACTTTCGCGTTTTAAAGCTCCCTATATAAAAGTCTAGCAAAACTTGAATTGAGCGGGTTAAGGAATGTAAATGGCTCCAAATGCCCATCAAGTCAAAAATTAACTCTTATTCTACCCATCGGAAAATATACATTCGTGTCTTAAAAGCGCTTATGAAAACTAAAATTTTTTTAAAATTTGGCCATTTTTAGCCTTATTAGCACAACAAAACATTGAAAATTGGAAAGCGTGAGGGCGTAGCAAAGCAAGTACCTATTCACCCCCCATACTAAAAGTAAACATTGTCCTCAATGTTTCGAGTCTAAAGGTGGAGCACCCTCATACTAAAGACGAAGAGTCGAATGCTTAGGATCTAGCATGGAAAGGGTGATCAACAATATATCTAAAGCCGTTTATTAAGTATGCTAAAAGATAATTGTTAGAACAATAAAGGATATGTCATGGAATCGTGAAAAACTTCTTGAAACGAACGATGGAGGCTCACGTAAACGAACACGAGAGTTTTCATACGTAGATGATGATGATGATCTAGATAACACAATCATAAACAACCACGAGACAACGAGTTGAAAGGGCACAAGTCCCCTTATTAGTGAATAGTGAGCATAAAAGATAAGCATGGGATCTCCCCCACGAGGCACCTCGTTTTTGATTACCGAGTCATGAGCTCGACTCGATCCCCTCAAAATGTGAACATTTAGGGAAAATCATGGTATGGTCAATGGGGCTTACATGAATAACAAGGCCCAAAAAGCAACCGGTATTAAGGACTAAGTCCTTTGATGATGCAAAATACCGGGATCGAAGATGGCGTTCTCGTTTTCATTGGAAAAACAATTAAACGCCATTTCAACATGTGCCATAAACTCAAAGAGTTTGAAGAAAATAGATGAGAAGTAGAAGGGTGGGACAATTGGTAAGACAAACTTTTGAGCTACTCGAGGTAGACTTGCACCAATCAAATAGATATAGTTTCCATTTATTGCATCGGTGGAAGACCGAGATTTCCCTTTACATGAAATTCCAGGATCGAAAATCTCGTCCTCGGTGGACAAAGATGAGGGAACATAAGGGGCTTCCCCCATACTAAGACCACACAAAGCATCGTCAAAAGGAGTAGCCGAGCTTGTAGCACTCAAAACACGTGGTGATGACGGAGTTAGATTTGTAGAAAAATCAATTAAATCATATTTAAGATCTTTTTCTTTTTTATCTTTTAAACTCTCCTTATGAAAACCCTTTTTGATTATGTCGAAAATATTTGGTGTTTCTAAGACGATGTTAGTTACACTAAAAATTCTCACATTTGTAAATCGTTTTGGTTTCGCTGGTGGCAAGTTCTCAAAACGTTTATCGACGAAGAAAACCTCCCCATCGGGGTCTACATATTCATCATCCGAAAGATCTTCCGTAGAAACCGGCAACTTATCAACACTTTTCAAGAATGAATGTTCGAGGTGAGGCGAAGGATTTTTCGATTCAAGTATTGACGGTTTCTTCTTTGTAGGCTTTATACTCATAACCTCCACCGGCGGAGGAAATGGTAAATTGTTTTTGGCGACATTTCCTAAAACTCTTGGTGAAGATTCTTTGCAAACGACATTGGTCGAATCACCATGATTTAAAGTTGCAATAGAATAGACATGAGAAAGAGTGGAGTTTTGTGTTGCATTGATGACAAGTTCTTCCTCATTGAAACGAAGGGTGATTTTTCGAGCATGAACATCGATAAGTGCTCTTGATGTATCCAAAAATGAGCGACCCAAAATGAGAGGAACTTTTCGATCGATAGGAATGTCTACAACGATAAAGTCAATGGGATAGTAAAACTTTCCGACTTTAACGAAAACGTCCTCGGCTACTCCACATGTTAAAATCGTAGAATGATCGGCCATCTCGATAGACATGTTTGAAGGAGTAAGAGCCGGAAGCGAAAGCGATTTGAAAATCTCGAGAGGCATTAAATTAATACTAGCACCAAGATCGGCCAAGGCGTAGCATTCCTCTATATCTTGAATAGCACACGGAATCAAAAATTTACCTGGATCACCGACTTTTTGTGGTATGCGGCTAAGAAAAACCGATGAACAACTAGACGATTGTTGTAACTTCTCTTTGTTGTTTAGCATACTTTTGAAGTTTGCGGCAAATCGAGGCATCATGATAAGAGCGTCGGCAAAACTTATGTTAAAATGTAAATCACGAAACATTTTCATAAATAGCTCAAATTGATAATTGTTCCTTTCTTGTGCTTTCTCTTTGTTTCGTCTTGAAGGGTAGGGTAGAGGTGGTGTGGGTTGGTCATTAGGCAACGGCCTTGGAAACTCGGGTTCCACAATTGGTATTGGTTCAACCGTAGGTGTGGTTTGAGCGGTACATCGTGGGATTGTAATGTGCTCCTTTTCGACCATCACCTCGGGTTCTTTCTCGATTTCCTTCTCTGTAGAAGTACTTGGACGAGAGATTGGTTCCTTGAAAGTTTTACCACTTCGTGTAGTAATAACCTTCATTTCTCCCTTCGGGTTTGAAATGGTATCACTAGGAAGACCACCCGAGGAAGAGGGTTTACACATGATTGCTTCAAACATCTTAGCCATTAGGTCCTCAAATTTTGATTGCCTAGCATCCGCTTTTAATAACTCTTGCTTAATCTCATGTTGTCCTAATTCCATATTTTGTTGATTTTGTTGAAGACGTTGGACATTTCCTTCCATTTTGTTTGCATGAGTTTTAAGTTCATTAGCAAGTTCATTTTGTAGCTCGTTTTTCAACTCGGATCTTAAGCTAATCATCTCACGTTGCATGTTATCAAATTTAGCATCATTTGCTTTTGCATAATCCAAAAATTCTCCTTGCAAATTTTTAGTGTGAGCATTTTGAAAACCTTGTGTAGTGTTTTGAAAATCACAGTTTTGATTTTGATTAGAAATTTGTCCATTCCCATTTTCATAATTCCCTTTGTTGTAATTGCGTGAATTGCCTTGGTAATTACCTTGGTTGTTGTTTCGATAATTGTTAACATTTTGGTTTGGTGGAGCTTGATTTTGGCGGGAACCTTGACCGTTTTGGTTGTAAGTTCCTGTTGCTACATAAGCACTCGAAGTGTTACCATCCGCGGTAATGCACTCGGAAAGATCATGAGCTCCTCCACAAGACAAACAACTCTTAGCAACCGCTTTAACCGAAGCGGAATTGGAAGCTTCTTAAGCCTTCCAATGGGACATTAGATTAGCAAATCTATCAAAAAACCGATTTTCCTCATTAGCTTCATCATGTAAGGCGTTAATGCTACGAGACGATTGTGACGAAGATGACGAACCCATATTGGCAACACTCGGTGTGTTACAAGGGTTATAAACCTTAGATCTATTTTCGATGATTTGTAAAGCCTCATTTGTCGTCTTGCACAAAAAATTACCACCCGCGGCGGCATTCAAATAATCTCGTTCATGATCATTAAGCCCATTATAAAAAGTATCCACTTGATGCAATTCCGTAAAATCATGGTGTGGACATTCATGTAACATTTCTTTAAAGCGTTCCCATGCCATTGAAAAACTTTCATTGTTTCTTTGCACAAATCGTGAAATTTCATTTTTCAAATGTGTTGTTTTAGATGGTGGAAAAAACTTGTTCACAAACTTAGAAACGAGATCGACCCATGTCAAAATCGAATTTGGCGGTTCTTTCTCAAGCCAAATTTTTGCGGGACCATCCAACGAGTATGGAAACAACATCATCTTAATGGCGTCATGTGGAACATCCTTAAACTTGCTAGTGGCGGTGAGACGGTTAAAATTCCTAATATGGTAATGCGGGTTGTCTTTCTCGTGACCTCTAAACTTATTTGCTTGCAACATCGACATTAAACCCGTCTTAATTTCGAAATTCTCCGCAAGGATGGCGGGAATCACAATAGCCTCTCCAATACCCTCGGTGGGTGCTTGTAGCAACTCCATCATAGTACGATTAGCCATGACGACTTCTTGTTCTACAATAGGTTCAACAATTGGAGGTTCTTCAACAATCAACGTCTCTTGATTGGCTTGCTTTTGAAGTCGTTTACGAGCTCGTTTTGCTTGATTACGAGTGATCATAAACTTCACGAAGAATGGGAGGTGAGCAAAGAAGATTCTTTTTGGGTGTTTTGTGAATTTTCATTTTTTTTGTGTTTTTGATGATATTTAATTTTTTTGGATTTTGGTGTATCTTCGTAGACAACAATCTACAAAATCTCTCCTCGAATCAAACTCTTGATTAAAGAAGCCTCAAAGGAATGAAAACGATCACGTGGAGTGAACGCCTTCGAATGACTTTAGAACTTTGGTGAAACCCAAATTGTTCAAGAGGGTTTAATCACAAAGAAACCAAGCAAATATATTATACGTAATAATACTTTGGGCGGCAAAACCCTCGATTGGCCTTCAATCTCAAAATACTCACAAGCAAGCGGGGAAACGAGGCGGCGCGAAGCACTTAAGAGCCTTTTTCCTTAGGGTATATTTTATAATACCCGCCTTATACCCACCTTATAGTTTGTATCTTTCAAAATCGAGCTTTACGAAAGTATTTATCTATTTTTGCCTTTTTCTTTTTGTTTGAGATTCGAATACAATAATTGAGTGATGAAATCCCAATTAAGGTTGTGTTTTCACACTTTTGGAGATATTGTATATTGATTGTGATACTTAATACAATATAGTAATAATATTTGTACAAGAAAAACCAAGAAAACCGATAATACGTATTAGTAGAGTTCTACTAATACAAATACTATTTTGGTTAATATTAAAAACAACAATGCAAATTAATCACGACACACCTCCCCGGCAGCGGCGCCAAAAATGGTTGTGGTAAATTACACCTCTTTTAGGAAAAAGGCGTAAAAGCGGTAAGTATTAAGTGATGATTTAGGAAAATCAACACTAATGACCCTTAATGGTATGAAAGTTCGTTTCCCAAGGAGGTATATGTGTGTGACTAAGATGTACAAGATTTGAGATTAATATTTGGTTTAGAAGGGAATGAGAAAAGAAGATGACGAAGACGTAAAAAAAAAAAAAATAAACACTACTAGAAAGTTAAGACGTAGAACCTTAAAAACCACAAAAATAAAAATAAATTCTAAAAATTACCAAAAATCACCAAAAATCAAAAATAATAAACTAAGAGTTTACCAATGATCAAAACTTTTTCAAACCTTTTAAGTAATTAAATATTCAATTTTTAAATGCTAATTAAAGCCCTAAAAATCAAATAAATTATCAAAAAGCCTAAATAAAGATTTTTCAATTGGTAAACCTCTAAAATGACCTAAAAAGATTAAAAACTATTTTTAGAAATTTTAAAGCTAATAAAAACTATTTAAAATGATTTAAAAACTATTAAAACTTAAAATAATTATAAAAATTAATCTAGAAGAGATAAAATTATTCTAAAAGTTGCTAAATTCCTATTTTAATGTAATTAACCTAAGAAAAATATAAAAAGTTGGAAAATGTGAAATTTCAAAAATAATAATAAAATAATATTAAAATAATATTAAAAATCCAAAAATTATAAAAAATTCTAAAAACTTGCAAACTAGTTTATTTAAACCTAAATAATCAGAAAATCAAAGTGAAATTACCAGAATACCCCTATTGGGCCCTCAAATGGGCCAAAACCAAAAACAGTCAACCAAATTGGGCTTTTGGGCCCAAAAAGTCAAACTTGGCCCAATTGACTTTGAAAAGCCCTATCTGACTTAAAATTCAATTCTAAGAACAAAACTCTAAAGGCCCAAAAGCTGAAAATGAGCTTATCACAGCTTATTAAACACTCAGCTTATTCTTATTAGGCTTTTCAGCCCATTAAGCCATAAACTAATGCCATAAGCTCTAATTTGACACACAACCTTCTTTTGGGATGCTTATGAGATTTGTAAAAAGAATTTTTGAAAAAGCTCACTCAATAAGCCAAAAATAAGCAAAGAAAAATTTCACTAAAAGACAAAATAGTCGTTTTAGAGATTTAGGGCACCTCAGGACTTGATTCAACTTGCAAAAGCTTTCAAATGGACTCAATAAGCAAAATCAATCAACAAAAATCCAATAAGCACAACCAATAAGCCAAAATAAGCACAAATGAACTTATGTAAAAGTCAAAGGAGTTGGTTTTCTAGTCAAACCTAAAAGTCAACCACCCAAATGCTCCAGTATGAACAAATGGGTCAAAATATGAGCACCTATTACAAAAACAAAGTTGTTGCAGGTTGGAATAAGCTATTATAGCTTATTGATAAGCTGACACCAGTTTTACACTATTAGTGGTAACCAGCAGGGGAAAGGAGTTCCCACTGCTTTGACTATTTGACCAAGCTTATTTGAGAGTTCTGGTTTGATTCAATTGGAAACAAAGGCACCCTTGTGATCAGTGAATCACAAGGAGTCAATAGCAACAATAAAATCACAGATTGGTTCACATAATAAGCCACAATAAGCCAAACAGTCACCAGATATGCACCAGATAGGGAAATAAGCAGTTAAGCACTTAATAAGCAGATTTTGTCACAATAAGCCAACCAAACTTAACAGGGTGCATACACTAGCTATATAAACTAAGAACAAACACAAAGCAACAAGAATCAAACACTGAATCAAAGTAAATAACAAGATCAAAGCACTAGAAGTTACTGATGAACAATGAACATATGCAGAAACAAGTTTGCTGATATACTTGACACTTGATCCAATTTCAAGCCTCAAATCCTTCTTCCCTGGTGTGATTAACTATGATTTAGCACTTGTTAGCCCTAACCTATGCTTAGATCTAGGTGTCCTCAAAATCCTAGCCAATTTTACCAAGTTTTAAAGATTTTATAGCCAAATTATGAATCTATGTGTTCAAACCCACAAAACCTGCAAACCGATGAACATATGCTCCTAACAAACAGATACAAACACTTGCAACCTCAACACAAGCACATAGCAAACCACAATCCCAATTCAAGCAGTAGACCCAAACACTCCTTAATCTACCACTTAACAAAGAAACTTGTGATTTTAACTAATAACCTACTGATTTTAATGATCAAAAACACTTAAACAATAGCAACTAACACAATCAAACTCAAAAATCACCAGCACAAACACCAATACTCAAAATCAAAGCACCAAATTCAAAACAGCCATAAACATGAAATTTTTAGGGGAATCTTAACCAAGAGATTATACCTGCCTTCCACAACATCCTAGGAAGGCCAGCAATGCTCCTTGGACCTTGTTCAACAACTAGAACAAGACCAAGGTACTTCAATGAAGGTGATGCAAACTGCCTTGGTTGATGGTTTAAAGTAGAACCTCAAGGACTTGATATCTTCAACACAAGCAGCAAACAACTCAACCAAGGGCTCTAATCCCTTCACAAGCTTGGTGTCAACAAGCTTGTAAGAGCTTATAGCAGATGGCTAAGGGTTAGCACACAAAATAAACCAAAACAGAACCTAGGATTTCAAGGTTTTCAAACCTTAAAAACCTAATGAAACAAGACGTGCCTTAACCACAAGATTAAGGAAGGCCTTAACAATCAAATGGAACTCAGAATTAGGCTACTCAAACACCAACTTTTAATCAAATCAAAAAGAGAATTCAATATTTTCAGAAATTCAAATTTTATTAAACTTAAAAAGGAATTACAAAGATTGATAGCCTAAAACTGGAACAAAGCTCTCTCACAGGTTGAGGAGTCTTTATATAGGCAAATGCCAAGGCTGGCACTATTCACAAACTCTAGATGTGAAATTCCCTAAATACCCTAAGTCCTTCTAGATGTTTTCTTGGTGTGAGCTGTCCAAATGCATCCAAAACGTTCATTTTAGCTTTGTGATCAAGCAAAGAGTCTCAGCTGTTGATCTTAACACGTGGCATGACTTGGAGGGCAAGTACTCATGTGATGGGTGAGACGGTTTGAATGGTGGGGTCCTTTGGGTGAGTGGGAGTGTGAGTTTAAGCATGGGATGGATTCGTGTGAAGGTTAATTGTGTTTTGGTAAAGGTAATTGTAAAAACCCCCTTGTTGGTAAAAAGTTAAAACTGGGTTCATACGTGTGAATAGTGACACGTTTGATCCGTTTTCTTAGGGAAAAAGATGTTTGGCGCGTGTTTAGGGATTTAAACTTATAAACTTGGCAGCCTTGGTCCTTTTTCTTTCTTTCTCTTGTCTTTTGTGTTTAAAACTCTATCAACGTCCAAATCCTTTGTAACAACTTTTCATAACTTGTCATTTTATGCACAAAACTTTCCAAAAAGTGTATCAAGGGTTAATTTTGGAACTTTTGCATATTTGAAGGAATGATCTTGGACATTTTTGATCTTCAAAGGTCTTCAATGTATCTTTGGCTTGATGCGGGACCATAATTGACAATTTGAAATTGTTGAGGTACTAATCTTGCCATTTCTTCAAAGTTGAAGGACCTTTTGTGTAATTTTGACAAACTTAAGGGACCAAACTTGTAATTATTAATATACAAGGGTTTTAAGTGTCATTTCTTCAATAAATGAGGATCAATCTTGTTTGTCTTCAAGGTATTTGTTGAATTTTCCATGATTAGGGCCCGGTTCTTTGTACGGCTTCGTTTCTCGTGTCCGTTTTTCCTTGTAACTTGTGATCTTTTGTCTTTTTCATGATATCCATACCTAAAATACACAAGTAAACAAACACAAGCATATATATGGTATTTTATGACATTTTTATGCATTTAAAGCCCGAAAAGAACGATGAGATCATGTATAAATGCCATCTCATCAAATGCACAGGTTTAGACTTAAAGGAGAATTTTTGTTGTTTGCCCTTAAGGCATGCAACACAAGAGTGGTCATTTTGGAAAGCCCTTTCAGGTAAACCATCAACTAAACCATGTCTCACAAGTCTATTTATGTTCTTAAATTAATGTGCCCTAACCTTCTGTGCCAAAGATTACTCTCATCAACTGAAGCCTTAGCATATAGACATGACGAATTATTATTCATCCAAATTCCATTAAGATTCACATTATAAATGTCCTTATGCCTAGGTGTTCACATTAAAATCTTTGCTCAACACCAAGCATTCACTATCAGTGAAAAGAACCTTATTTTTGTTATCACAGACCTGTGATACACTAAATAGATTATAGTCAAGTTCTTTTACCAAAAACACGTTCTCAAAACGCAAATTGTTGGTGATAAGAGTTCCTTTGCCAGTGATAGTTCCATATCCGCCTCCAAAGTACACTTTGTCACCATCTTTAATGGGAGTGAAGTTTGTCAAGTAGTCTTCCTTCCCTGTCATGTGCCTAGAGCATCCATTATCCCAATAGCCATAATCATTAACCTTCTTTTGAATGCCCTGCACATAAAGAAAACAAATTAGTTTTCTTTGGGAACCCAAGCCTGAGCAGACTTAGATTCATTTGGTTGTTCAACAAGAACATACTTAGTCCTTATGAGAACCCCTTGTTCATCCCTTTTTGGATTAACCACCCAGTTAACCCCAATTGGTCTAGTTATAACCTTTGAAATATACTGAAATCTGTTACAGGTCATAGAAATCCCATCTGAATTAGGGTTTTGAACTTGTTTAGGTCTCCAAAATAAGCTAGAAGAAGCTTTAGACCCCTTTCCCTTTGGTTGCAAGTATTTGGCATTACTTGGTCTAGCAGCGTTGGAAACATTTCTGTCAGTGTTTAATTTGTTCTTGTCAACGCTGAAGTTACCCTTATCAGCGTTGAACCTAGGGTTTGCTACAGGAACCCATTGTCTGTTAGACTACGTATTGGTCTTTTGAAAAGGCCTTTGTCCATAAGTATTAGACCCGTTAGTAAAGAATGGGGCTGGTCTAATGACTTGTGGACTTTGCTGGATGAAAGGTTTGGGTTTGACCATGGTTGACTTTCTATCAGCGTTGACCTTTGAAGCGTTGACACACTTATAAGCTAAATGTGAAAAACTTCCACAAGTATAACAGGCTTTTCTAGACATAGCTCTAGGTCTAGATGAAAAGAAACCTGTCCCATTATCACTAATTTGACTTTTTGGTGACCTAGATTTTCTATACATTTCTGCATATTTAATACTAGGTTTTCTATCAAGGTTTAAGCCAAGGTCAATATCTTGCCAGTAGTAGGATTGGTCACTTTTATGGGTGTAGATTCATTTGGGCTGTCACTAAGCATGTCACCCTTAATAAACAAAGTAGGGTTGGCTTTCTTCCATTGGTCTAAATCTGTTAATTTCTACTTGTATTCCTCTACTAGGGTAAGAACTCTAGGTGGAGGAATAAATTCCTCTTCTTGGAGTTCTGGAATACCAGTCCAAGACAGATCCTTTCTAAGGATACCATAAAAGTTCCCAGCAGGTGGTGGAACACCAACATACTCTTTCATCCCAATCCCACTCATATCCCTGGAGTCCCTTTGTTCACTGACACATTTTTTATAGGGTTTGAGAAGCTTTATCAAATCTTTGAATTTTAAGATCTACATTATCTTTGTTTTTGATAGCTTCATCTAACTTAGCCTGAAGAGTACCATTGGATCTCTCCAAGATGTCTCTTACCTTAATACTAGCATTTAGGTCATGAGTCAAAACATTGATTTGATCTTTTAGGTCAAGCTCCATTTTCTTATACTCAGCCACAGTCTTTTCAGTTTGAACAAGTGCAAGTTGATAGTTAGATAACTTACATCTTTCATTAACAACATCTGGTGTTAATTTTAAAACTTCTTTGTTACGCTTTTTAGTGTTTAGACGACAACCCTTACTACAAAATGCATCATCATATACCTCATTGTCTGATGAATATGAAGAATGTGCCATGAGAGCATAGTGAACATGCTCCTCTTCTTCTTTTTCTGTAACCAAAGCCTTGTTCTCTTCCACATCCTTGGACAAAAAGCTCTAGTCCCAGGCAATACCATCAATCTCTTACATGGCAACCATAGCTTTGGTATATTCAACCTTGATGATTCGGCTTGAAGGCTTTCCAACATCAGATCTTCTTGGAGATCTACACTCTCTCATAAAGTGACCCATTCTATGGCAATTGTAACATTCAACCTTGGATTTATCAAATCCAACAGTGTCTTTAGCATTAAAAGTCATATTTTTCCTGAATCTTCTATTCCATATATTGGCCCTTATGCTAGCAAGTGCCATATTCCACTTTATGTCCATCTCTTCCAAATGCTCATCACTAATTTGCTCAATGTCCTCATATGTAATCACTGAAGCATTAGGCAATGAAGCAATGTATGCACACACTGTATCTAGATCAATACCAGTAGGCTTAACTTTTGGTGAGTCAACATTGTATTTGTCAGCGTCTGAGTGTGAGGCGCTGACAGAGCGTAATCCAACGTTGACACAAGATGATCCAGTAACGGGGTGCATGTATGATTCCCTTTGATCAAATTGATCTTCACTATGTGAGAAGAATGCCATATTTCCATTGGTAGACTTGCTTCCTTGATCCAAGAGGATTTCACTTTCTACAATCCTCAGTTTATTATAGACGTCATCAAAAGTGGAACTTTTGTGAGTATTATTAGAAATCATAGACCTTGATTAAATCTTCTATGCATCACCAAGACTTTTAAGGAAAGGGGTGATGATATCAGCATCATCATTCACTGTTCCCATAAATGACAACTTGCTTGTAATGTCAAGAAGTTTGCTTCTAACTCCACTTAGCTTTTCATTGGGAAGAGATTTGAACACATCATACTCATGCAAGAGTTGCTTCTTTTTCTCTGAGGCAGTATCATCATTACCACCATAAGTAACTTGAAGAGCTGCCCAAAGATCTTTGGCAGAATCATAGCCTCTATACTTGTGCTGATAGGTTTGTCCCAAAGAAAGTTTAAGGATGCTTAGAGTTTTCATGTCATTCCTTCTCTTTGCTATGTCCTTAGCTGAGACAGCTCTCCCATCTTCAGGTTGTTCTATTCGATCAGCTACACTTGAGCCTGGAGTTGATCTTGCAGTAATAGCAGCTGTAATCTTGGCAGCCTTATTGAATGTGTTTCCATATTCAATAATTTCCCATAGGGTGTGGTCATGTATTTGAAGATACTGCTCAAAGTTAAACTTCCACAGCTTAAAGTTATCTGGATCTAGCATGGGGATCATAATGTTGTGACTTGAGGAAGAGTTCAATTCTGGAGTAGACATGTCGTCTGAATTTTAGGGTTTTCTTGAAAAATTAGGGTTTTTGGCGATTTAAGGTTTTTGTGTTCTTGAGATCAAAGTTTCTCAACAAGCTCTGATACCATTTGTTGATCCTAAACTTAGATCGATTTAGCTTTGTGTAAATGAGAATAAATCAAGTTAAACACTTAGATAACCTTTGTTGTATAAACAATCCAAGTACTATGCGGAATTAATACTTGAATGAAGAACAAACAAAACAAATAAATCAAACTTTCACTTTGATTGATTAATCGAACTTGCGTATAATGAAAGTGTGTAAAACACATACTAAACTAAAACCTAAAGGCCTCCTTTTATAGACTAAGGAGCCTTGTACAAGAGTCTACGTATCAGCTATTTTAGGTAAAGATAAACATAAGAAATACATTGTCGAACATATCTTTACTAGAAACATACTAGAAACATAAAACGTGTAGACTAAGTCTTCTATCAGTGCTTGACTTCTTCTTATCAACGCTTGACTTCTTCCTATTAACACTTGTCCCGTCAACGCTTGATTTCTTCCTATCAACGTCCAAATTACTCTTGTCAGCGTCCAAGTGTCTTGACTACATTTTATTCCCAACACGATGGAGCTCGAGGCAAGGTGTATCATGTAGGAAATAACGCTCAGCAGAATCCTCAGGTGGTCGCGGGTACGTATCATTATGTTAGTGTTTTATTCGATTCTGGTGCTGAGAAAAGTTTCGTGTCTTCTGCTTTTACTCCTTTCATTGATATCACTCCTTCTACTTTAGACACTAGCTATGAAGTAGAATTAGCAGACGATAAGATTGTTAGTACCCATACAGTTTCGCGCGGCTGTACCCTTGACTTGCTTAGTCATTTGTTTTTAATCGACCTTTTACCGACGCGCCTTGGTAGTTTTGATGTTATTGTTGGTATGGATTGGTTAGCGTCTCATCGTGCTGTCATTGTTTGTTTTAAACGAATCGTGCGTATTCCTCTTTCTTCGGGAAAAATCTTAGAACTTCGCGGCGAGAAGCCGGATGACAATCCGAATTCTCTTCTTTCTATCAAGGCTGATTAGAAAAAGCTTGATGATATTCGTATCGTTTGTGAATTTCCTGGAGTTTTCCCAGATGACTTGTCAGGATTACCTCCTGTGCGCGAAGTTGAATTCCGTATCGATCTTATTCCGGGTGCACTTCCTGTTGCCAAATATCCTTATCGTTTAGCCTCGTCTGAAATGAGTGAATTATCGATTCAACTTAAGGAATTACAAGAGAAAGTTTTCATCAGAGCGAGTCATTCTCCGTAGGGAGCGCCTATTCTCTTTGTTAAGAAAAAGGATGGTGCAATGAGAATGTGTATTGACTACAGGGAAATGAATAAGCTGACAATCAAGAATCGTTACCCTCTCCCTCGTATAGACCAATTGCAAGGTGCATGTTGTTTCTCCAAGATAGACCTTCGTTCAGGTTGTCATCAGTTAAGGGTGCATGAAAGTGACATCTCTAAAACCACATTTAGAACTCGTTATGGTCACTTTGAATTTACCGTTATGCCATTCGGTCTTACCAATGCTCCTGCAGTCTTTATGGATCTAATGAACCGTGTTTGCAAACCCTACCTTGATAAGTTTGTCATAGTCTTTATTTACGACATCCTCATTTACTCGAAATCTGAAAAAGATCATGAAAACCATCTTAGAATAATCTTAAGTCTTCTGGAGAAAGAAAAGTTGTATGCCAAGTTCTCTCAGTGTTAATTTTGGTTGAAAGAGGTTCAGTTTTTAGGACACGTGGTAAATCAGGATGGTATACACGTGGATCCTAGTAAAGTTGAAGCAGTTAAGAATTGGAAATATCCTAAATCGCCTACTGAGGTCCGTTCATTTCTAGGGTTAGCCGGATACTATCGCAGGTTCATCGAAAACTTCTCCAAAATTGCCAAGCCTTTAACCCTTCTTACACAAAAGAACAAGGAATACATTTGGAATGAACAGCAAGAGCAAGCCTTTTACTTATTAAAGGAAAAATTATGTAATGCCCCAGTATTAACACTTCCAGACGGACCAAATGATTTTGCTGCTTATTGTGATTCATCCCACCAAGGTTTCGGGTGTGTCTTAATGCAACGAGGAAAAGTGATTGATTATGCCTCTAGATAGCTTAAAACCCACGAACAGAATTATACTACTCACGATTTGGAATTAGGTGCAGTAGTATTTGCCTTGAAAATATAGAGACATTATCTTTATGGGACGAAAAGTGTGATGTACACTGATCATAAGAGTCTTCAGTATATCTTTAACCAAAAGGACTTGAATATGCGTCAAAGACGTTGGTTAGAACTCCTTAGTGACTACGAGTGTGAAATTAAGTATCATCCGGGAAAGGCTAATGTTGTGGCTGATGCCCTAAGTCGAAATGAAAGACTTAAGCATAGGAGAGTGCGTGTTATGAGTATAACCATTCAATCTAGCCTCAAGAGTAAGATTTAGAAGCACAACAAGAAGCTGCAAAGGACTTTAAGGCTCCAATTGAATTGCTGCGAGGATTAGATGCTCAATTTGATAGGAAAGACGATGGAACAATTTACTTTGTTGGACGATTATGGATTCCGTTAGTTGGAGGATTAAGAAAGGTAATAATGGACGAATCTCATACTTCAAGATATTCGATTCACCCTGGTACAGATAAGATGTATTACGATTTAAGGGATATTTATTGGTGGCCTGGTATGAAGAAAGACATAGCAGAGTACATCAACAAGTGTCTGACTTGTTGAAAGGTTAAAGCAGTACATCAGAAACCCTCAGGTCTTTTACAAACAACCAGAAGTCCCTGAATGGAAATGGGAAAGGATTACAATGGAGTTAGTCATAAAGCTGCCTAGAAGCAGTGATGGTTTTGATGCAATTTGGGTAATTGTTGATAGATTAACCAAATCTGCTCATTTTCTCCTTATTCGTGAGGATTATAAAACTAATAAATTGGCTTGAATCTACATCAATGAGATTGTTGCAAAACACGGAGTACCGATATCAATTATTTCTGATAGGGATGGTCGTTTTGCGTCTCATTTCTAGAAAGCAATTCAAAAAGCGTTAGGTACGCAAGTATTAATGAGTACAACATATCACCCAGAGACGAATGGTAGAGAGAACGCACTATTCAGACTTTGGAAGACATGTTGCGGGCATGTGTTATGGATTTTGGTGGTATCTGGGATATTCATATACCTTTAGTCGAGTTTTCCTATAACAATAGTTATCACAAAAGTGTCAAGTGTTTGCCATTCGAGGCATTATACGGACGTAAGTGCAGATCGCCAGTGATATGGAACGAAGTAGGTGAAAGTCAACTGATAGGGCCTGAATTAGTTCTAGAAACTACAGATAAGATTGTACAAATTAGGGAAAGACTGAAAAATGATAGAAATCGTCCAAAGAGTTACGTAGACAAAAGACGCAGACCTCTTGAGTTTCAAGTCGGAGACCGTGTGCTGTTACGAGTATCTCCATGGAAAGGTATTGTGAGGTTCGATAAGAGAGGAAAACTTGCACCACGTTTTGTAGGACCATTCGAGATCGTTGAGCGTGTTGGTTCGGTAGCCTATCGACTGAAGTTACCTCAGGAGTTAAGTTGTGTTCACGATGTATTCCATGTTTCCAATCTTAAGAAATGTTTAGCCGAATCAGATGTTCAAATACCGTTAGAAGAAATAAGGGTGGACGAGAAAATGTACTTCATTGAAGACCCGATAGAGATCGTGGATCGCCAAATCAAGAAGCTGAAATGTAGCTGGATTCCTATCGTTAAAGTTCGTTGGGATTCACGTCGGGGTGCTGAATTTACTTGGGAAAGTGAAGATCAGTTCAAGACTAAGTATCCCCATCTGTTCTCGTCTTCTTCTTCCATCTCCAGTTAAACTTTGAGGGACCAGAGTTCCTTTAGGCGGGTAGACTGTGAGATCTAGTATTTCAGGTAATTATTTTACTCTTATTCATAATTTTTAATCATTGTTAATACTTATTCGAAATTATAAAATTATTTTTATTTATTTTATAATTCCATATTTATTTAAATCAAAATTTTTGATTTAAAATCACCCGCGTGCATTTTTACAAAAGTTTACTTGAATCAACGGAACGAGGACCTAGGGCTAAATATTTCGATCTAAAGATGTTAATCTTTACATTGTATTAAGTCTAGACCGATAACGGGGACAGTGTTTAATCATTTTATTTCACATTTTTACTGTCAATTGTTTCAATGTTCGATGTTTTCGATGTTTTCTTTTAATTACGCGTTAAGTCGAGTCGGGAGTCTATATTATCTTATTTTGGGTGCGTTTTAACTTTTGAGAAGTATTTTTACGAAACCCGAACCCCGAAATATTTGTAAAATTGACTAATAGTCATTTCCCACTTTTTAACTAAAGTATTTATTTTCTAGTCCTAAAAGTTTCAAAAGTTAAACCTCCACTTAACTAGAACTATATAAACCATTTTATTTACTTCCACTATACACATATAACCATTTTTATAAAAAAAATCACAAACACCACCTTCTCCTTGCCTCTTTGCCGTGAAACCCACCACAAAACCCCCAAAAATCATCATCATCTAACTTGTTTAAGCCAAAACAAATTGAAGACCACCTCTTATATTTTTAAGGTGCTTCTAAACATACAAAAATTATACACATGCAACCACTTTTCATGAATTGATGATTTATAGGTTGGATTGATGCTTGATCATCATAAATATGATGATCATGGCTAAATTTTATTGTTTTAAAGTTTAAAAATCAAAGTTTTTGATTTTTATTTTTTGATTTTGATGCATTCAAGGGTTTAGGTTGTTAGAGGATGATTATAGGATGATTTTATGAGTAGAAAAATGGTTGGATTGTGTTGAAAAAGTGTTTTTATATGATTTTTATAGTGGTGATTTTAGGCAGAAAGTTGAGGTTGGTTTTGGGTACCTTAAGGTTGGTTATTATTAAACTAATAAGATAGGGCTGTAGAGATTTTCAATACCTTCGATTTGATATAAATTAGAGCTTCTAACTCTAAACGAGGGTGAAGTTATGCTAGTTTGATTATTCGTGTACCGGGAGACGAGTATCGGCACAATTTAAAGTTGTTGTCGATATTTGGATCGAATCTCGGGGACTATAAGTTGAGTTTTAAAAATAGTAAAAGGCTGGGCTCTAAACCTAGGGTTGTGAGTCTATGTTCAAACTCAAGTGTCGGTTTTTAAAACGGTATTGATTAGAAAGGTCAAAATGGTTTTACAAGTCAAAGACGTAAATCTGTCCGGTTTTTGTAGTTCGAAGATGTGTCGGCCAGTGAGTCATAGAAGTATAAACTTTTGACAAGCTTTTTAGAGGGCTTTCTATAGATAGTAAGTGAGCTTCTCAATTAGTACTATAAACTTTTGACGTATCTAAGTGAGGTAAATCAGCCCATACATTCGGTATGTGCCGGCATATTGTTTTATCGAAAGCATTTTATAGTAAAAGTATACTTTTAGATGGAGTCTAGAAGTACCCCTTGCATGGTTTTTCTCATGTGTCATAATTTGTTTATGTACTCATTTAATTCAAGTGTTTTCTAAACATTTATTTTCGTATCCTCTAAACTTTTGTGTCCCGTTATCGTAGGTCTCGGATGACTTAACGTTGCTTGATTTTCTATTGTTACTACTGAGCCCTCC
Source organism: Glebionis coronaria (assembly GCA_025667525.1). Taxonomy (NCBI): domain Eukaryota; kingdom Viridiplantae; phylum Streptophyta; class Magnoliopsida; order Asterales; family Asteraceae; genus Glebionis; species Glebionis coronaria. The sequence continues at coordinate 413,990,044 of CM046879.1, read as the reverse complement.
AGTTTCGTGTTGATTCCACCTTATAGCTAAGGTGAGTTCATAACCCCTTTTTACTTGCACATCGTTTCTAAACGTGGGTTGAGATTATCATGTTAGAACACAATCTTTTAAACTACATGCTATCCAGAACTGTATGTTGCCAGATGAATTCAATGGTATTATTGCATTTAGACGTTAGCCCTAAGTTTACTCTATTAATCATGAACAGTTAATTGTCCCGTATGCTTTGCGCTAAGCGCGAATGTTGTGGGTGGATCCATCAGGATTGACAATCCTTGTCCTAATTACCTTGACGCACTTACATTTGTTATACCTGAGTATTTAGGCTGAATACTCCCTAGAGGAACTTACATTGAGTTAAGCTTGGGTTCATGAAACTAAATAGCAATAATATACATCGTGACTATGGACAATGTACATAGTTATTCCCCCATTACGTGTTTTACAAATTTTAATGTGTTCCATTACTTAGTTTACTAAACCTATGAATATCACTCAACTTTATGTTGACGGGTTTTAGATGTTTTAATCTCAGGTAATAAAGCTTAATGTGCTTGGATGAGGTACCGGAGGATGTTTGCAGCTTGGAAAGATCTGTGTTGTCATATATTTATTCTTCTGTTATAAATGACGCTGTCAAAGTCTTCCGTTTATCTTGTGTTATCTTAAAACTCTAAAACTGTGATGTTATGGTATTTTGTTATGTTATAAAACTTGTGGGACCGATGCTTTTAAACTCTGATATAATGTGATGTAATATATAAGTCTTTTATTGCATCATTTTTGTGTCATTTATAACTCATTGTTACTTGTACCTTGACGTGTGATCCCCTTGTTTCCTAGTTGTTCCATGTCAGATTCAGGGGGTCTCACAATTAGAGGGGCTGCCTCTAATTAATATGGTCTATGTAGGAGGGATCAACTCCAATATGTAGGATGCAAGGCACACACCACATTCATCACGAAATCCTACCTGAAACTGTAACTAGGATGCACCCATACGTCCCACATGATAACATAAATAAATAAATAACAGTCAATAACTGAAAGGGACGCTACGAGTTATCACACCACCGTGGTGGAGTCATAACATTGATGCCTCCAGCATTATGGATACGGTACCTCCGTAACTAGGTGGAACTGGCATGCATGTATATGGCTAAGGCAATTAAATAACATAAGCAATTAAATCTGTAACTACTAAGAAAACAGTTGGCTGCATACTGGAAATCCTAAATAAAGGAAAAGATTGTCCTTACTGAAGGACGGGAAATATTTGTACCTTATGTCCAGCAGAAACTAACGGAAACGCTAAAGAACTTACTCCGCCTTGACGGATAATACTACATAAGAATAAGGGACGTGTATGAGTTGTCTAAGATACGTGCATTTTACAGGTTTTGTGTGTTCTTAGCTTATTAATCATGTTCTGCATGTTTTACTGTTTAATGTGTTATCTGTAGTTATTATTGTATTATGATGGTATTATACATGTATTAAGGTATTACTATACTTGTATTGTAATACTAAGTAACTTTCTAAAAATAGCAGGTTTCCTAAAATAAAATGTTTCCATAATTAGAAATAAGCTGGATTATTAAGCTAAAAATATAAGTTAAGCTTATTAGTAAAAGTACAAGTCATGGATTAAATGTCATAGCTTATTAAATAAATAACATGGTTAGTTTAATAAACTATAGGTTATATGAATTTAATTAAATAAACATGTTTTAATTAGATTAGTCTAATTGAATACTTAGGTTATACATGAAATATTAAATTTAATATTTATATCCTAAGTCTTGAGGTTAATTAAATTAATTAATCATGTTATTAATTTAATTAAAATAATAAACTGATTATATAAGTTCCCAAGCCCGAACCCCTATTCTAAAATAATCTCGATCCCAAAAGTGCCTAGCCGACACCACCCAGCCGGCGGCCAAAACCAAAACGTAGCCCATCAGTGGCTAGACCGGCTAGCCGGTAGCCACTAATGGCTAGCTGTTTCCCCTGCTGAGTTTCGGCTAGCCACTGTTGAGCCAACCTACCCCCGGCTGTAGCCTGGGTTCCCACTGTCACAACAATAAGTCCCACCGAGACCATGATGACCTTTCGACACCCCTCAACTTAATGACCTTTCAACCTTCCCAAACCTTACAAGGCATTGTGAAAATATTTCCTACCCACTCTCCTCACCACCACCAAACCCTAGGTTTGATGGCCTTCCCCCATCAACCGAATTTGTTTTGCATCATGGATTCATGATGGTCTCGGTTAACACTAAACCAAAACAAACACACCCCGACGCAAGGTCGGGGTTCTTTTGTCTCTGCGGTCTAGACAAACAAGAGTGTTAATGCAAGTGATGCCTAAAAACATTATTAGTGTTAACTAATCTTTCTTAGTTTTGATCACAACAAACTATACAACACATTTAGTGTAAAACACAAAACGAATTATTTAACTAACACTATCATCAAGGTAATAATCATATCACTAACTTTTCTTAATCATACTTAGTGATCATCAAAGTGATTATCCTTAAAACTCACTTTTGTTAATATGACAAAAGATTTTTTAATAATAAACTTTCTTTTTAAGAAAATGTTTTATTAAAATGGAAAATATAAATTTGAAAATGGCATATTCTATGTGCCATAAGAATATCCTTTGAAGGTTTAAAAAACCTCAGATATTCCTACCCCACTAAAAGACAAAATCGGAGCGTAGTCTACTGGGCGGTCCTTTAAATAGGTAGGCGGTTCTCTAGCGATAAGGAACCAGCGGGCTAGATAAGGAACTTCACCCAGCTAGCCGTTGTACTTTGTCTCCTATAAATATTAGATCAAATCTCATTTTCCAACAACCCTTTTTGGACGTTTTTCTTAGCCCCCTTTCTCTTTTCTATAGCATAATCATTAGTAAATGATCACTTAATGTGTTAAGTTTTTACACATGATTATCCTCTTGATCCCCTCCTTTACCTTGTATAAAGAGAAGATCACTCCCTCACTAGTGTTGTGATAAAGATGAATCCATGAATTAGTCATGTTCATCATGTTAGCCTTTTTTTTAATGTTAATCCATTGTATTTATGAATACTTGGACTAGTTATGTTTATCCAAGCTATTTGTGAATACATGGATTTGTTGTGTACATCCATTACATATATGTTTGCTTGGATTTATGTTGTGTAGATCCAAGCTACATGTGTGTACTTGGATATGTCTAGTTGAGTTGTAATAGATTGTGTAGTAGTTATCACTAAACTATAAAGTGATGTGGTTGTGTCTTGTGAGTTCTCACTAAACTTTAAAGTGATTAGTAGTTGTGTTGTGCGAAGTTCTCACTTAGCTTCAAAGTGAAGAGTCGTGAAGATTGGTTCTAGATTTAGATTAGAACTCGACATCTAGTCTTGTGTCGTAAAATGGTGAAGTAGGAAACGTCGTGAAGATTGGTTCTACCTTGAGATTAGAACTCGACATCTAGCCTTGTGTCATTAAATTGTAAAGTAGGCAACGTTGTGTAGATTGGTCCTAGCTAAAGATTAGGTCTCGACATTTAGCTTAGTGTCGGAAAATAATGTAAGCGACGATGTAAGGTTTTCTCCGCCAAGAAGGGAGCTTGTGGATATAGTGGAAATATCGAGTAGGTGTACTCGAGGAGTGGAGTAGAAACGATGATAGAGCCTCGTTGTCGAACCACTATAAATCTTGGTGTCTTCTCATTAGGTTGTCTCTTTCCTTACTCTTTACTCATTTCATTATCATTACACTTACCTATTACCATTGCTAATGCATTTGAATTGAACCTAATCATTATGCAACTTAGCTTCAAGTAAAAGATAGTTTTGATACAAACCTAATTGAAAGTAATTTTAATTAGATGACTAATCTAAGAGAAAATATTCAACACTCCACCCCTTCTAGTTTCTACAATTGGTATCAGAGCGATGGTCACTCAAGATCTTTGAAGTATATTGTACTTTAAAACTTGGATCGATCCATTGTCTCCTCAAATTAGAAGGTCAAGTTGTACTAAAGTTTCTCTTTGGTCAAAACTAATTTTTTTTTGGAAAATAGGTCTTTTAATTGGTAATATTGCATCCCTCTTAGGTTAGTAGCTTTTATGAATTTTAGATCTACTCTTGAAATGTATCTACTAGTTTGCATCTTGCTTTGTGTAGGTACTCATGAAGATCAATCATTTAGTTGGTTGTGGATTGAGTTACTTGCACTTGTAGAAGACTCATCTTTATTGATCTTCAACATCTTTGAATGATGATATCAAGATGATTGGGAATGATGCTAGTCCTTGAAGACTTAGTACTCATCATAGTCATTGTTGGGCTTTGCATTGATTCCTTAATGGATTGGAATGCTCTTTGTGGCCAAGGTACGCTTTCGTTCTTCCACACGCCCTTTGATCATTCTTTTGATCATTACTTGACTATGTGCTTGTTCTTGGCATCCTTGCCTTGACATTTGTTTGTGGTTTGTGATTCTTTTCTTTTATCCTCTCAAACCTTCATTGCTTGGATACTTGACTCACTATGGTGATGTAGAGTGAGTTAATAGTAGCTTAAAGTATCAAGCATGATATCCATGGTTTGCACCCATACGGTTAGTATGCCCTTTGTGGGAGAGAAAGTGAATTAATACCTTGCTCATATTTTGGTTTAGACTAAGACTATTATTAAAAGTAATCTTAGTCTATGCATCAATATTTGCTTTGTGTTTATTCATTATTAAAAGTAATCTTCGCCGGAAAGGCACGTCTTAAACCACTATATATGACACAAGCTCTTCGTCTCCAGATTTGAAGATTGTCATTAGTCCCTTGAGCATTGGTCTTAGTCTTGATTCACTTCCCTTGACTTCTCTCCACTTTGTTTTTTCGCTACGAGTAGTTGTTTGTCCGTTTCGGTTATTTTCGATCTCGATTCAATTCGTAATCCTTAATTAAGGCATATTGCTTAGTGTTATTGTTAGCCTCAAAATATTGAGTCAAACAAGAATGTTCGGTCATAGGTTTCTATTGTAATATTTATTAGAACGTTGTAATAAGTAGTTATTTAGTCGTGGTTTACGGGCTTGGATTTAAACTAGTTAAAGTCCATAAAGACAAGCCCGGCCCAATATATAGTCCATTAAAGCCCGCATGTGGGTGGACTATATATACTACCCTCCTAGCATGTTAGGAGGGTGGATGGTCATTTGTAACTTCTTTTCTTAATCTAATCTCACCAAGTTAATCCTCTCCTCTCTACTTTCTCTCACTACTTTCTCTCTCTAGGAATTCATCTCCTCTTCATCTATTTTCTTTCTTTCTTCATTGCTTAATCTATCACAAATATATGGGACAACATTTGGTATCAATCGCCACGGGGTAGATTTATGATTGGTTGGTGTTATTATATTTGATTCGAATGATTTAATCCATAAATCATCTCGGATTCAAATTTTTTTTGTGTTTCCGTGCTTTACTTCTTCATCTACATCTTATACATAGTTGTAGTAGTGATTTGGTATATTTACTTTGGCTAAAAACACAAAATTTTTGGGTTTTTTGATCATTTTTTGGCTTAAAATCACGTATTGGTTGAGTTTTGTCCGAGAAAAGGGGGATACATTCCGATTGCTGCAATCTGAAAAGGGTTTATAGATTCTGATTGGGATTCAGATCAACATTCCGATTGGACTTCCAACATACATTCCGATTGGTGTATTCCGATTCGTCATTCCGATCATACATTCCAATCATACATTCCGATTGGTACATTCCGATATCATTCCGATTGGTGTATTCAGATAACATTCCGATTGGTGTATTCAGATAACATTCCGATTGATGCATTCCGATAACATTCCGATTGGTTATTCCGATTAGGGGACATTCCGATGATGTGTTTTGCTAAATTTTGTTTGAGTATTTTTTAGACTTAGCCACTATCTAGACTAGTTTCAGAATATCGTTTCCACGAAGATAAAAAAAAAAAAAAAAAAAAAAAAAAAAGAGTTAAAATTTTTTCGTCAAGTAAATTCAAATTTTTTCCATACTAGTTTTAGGACATTTCTAGCTCGATTTCAAATTTTGGCGATTACAAAATTTTTGGACTATCGTTTTTGTCGGACTGGAGAATTTATTGTCGGCCTGGAGAAAAATTGAAATTTTCGGAATTTAAACCACAACAACAATCACAACAAATCTACTTAAGATCCATACTCACTTCATCATTACAGAGAATTTTGGGATGGATTCTACTGCAGAATATCGTGTGACGAACAACAACATCATGGTCGCGGGTAATAAAGAGAGACCACCAATGCTTGTGGCTGGTCGATATGCTCAATGGCAATCACGCTTTCTTCGCTATCTTGATACAAGACCTAATGGTGATGCCTTGAGACAATGTATTAACAATGGCCCATATGTTTTTTCTGAAATTGATGTTCCTTATACACCAGCCACAGACACATGTCCAGAAGTACCTGCAACAAAGAAAAAGGAAACTTTATCTGACCTTACACCCGAGAAACGTGCTTGGCATGATGCAGAAAAAGAAGCGATCTATATGATCCTAAGTGGAATTGGAGATGATATTTATTCCACAGTCGATGCATGTCCTACAGCACAAGAAATGTGGACGGCCATTGAACGCTTGCAACAAGGAGAGTCTCTCAACAAGCAAGATGTCAAAACAAACTTGTTTTGGAACTTTGGTAAGTTTACTGCATTGGATGGAGAATCAATTGAGTCCTATTATTCAAGATTTTACAAGATGATGAATGATATGACAAGAAACAACTTGGAAGTATCCACCATGCAAGTCAATGTGCAATTTCTACAACAACTCCAACCAGAGTGGACACGTTTTGTCACTTTGGTGAAACAACAGAAGCAGTTAGACAAGGTAAACTATCACACTCTCTTTGATATCTTGAAACAATTTCAGCATGAAGCAAATGAGATTCGAGCTGAACGAGTGGCAAAGACGGCTAATCCACTTGCTTTATTAACTACCACTCAAAATGTCCAAGATCATCGATCTCATGCTCCTAAGCCATACTCTAGCCCATCATCCTCACCACGATATTCCACATCATCCAAGTCTTCATCATCCACAAGATCACGCGGCAAAGCACCAAGAGCACCTTCACCACCATCTGAGTCATCTTCAGAAGAAGATAGTGATGAAGATCAAGCTCAGAAGAATCGTGAGATGAAACAACAAATTGCTTTCATTATGAAGACTTACCAGAAGATCTACAAACCCACCAACAACAATCTTCGAACATCATCTAACACAAAGAACCGATATGTTGCGAGTCCTCCAAGGTATGACACACGTCGACGTGGTGAAAGTCCTTCTAGGTATGATCGACATAATCCAACGCATGTTGAGGGTTCTGCAAGATATGATCGACAAACTGCAAAGTATGATACTCAGAGGATTGCTACTGCTACTGGGAATAGGGAAACTGTTGGAACTCAAGTGGTTCAACAAAGTGGGATTCAGTGTTATAATTGCCAAGGTTATGGGCATATGGCAAAGGAATGTAGGAAGCCGAAACGGGTTAGGGACTCTAGCTACCATAAGGAAAAGATGCTGCTATGCAAGAAGATGGAAGCAGGGGTCAAACTGTCAGCTGAGGAAGGAGCTATGCTTGATGACACTGATGATGAAGCCTCCGACCAGGAATTAGAAGCACATTACTCGTACATGGCACATGTTGAAGAAGTTCTCAAAGTCACTGAAGATGACAATGGTCCTATCTTTGACACTGAGCCAATCGATAAGGTACACACTACTGATGAATATAATGTGTTTGGTGATATTCCTGAGCATAGTGATCTACCCAATGCCATTAATGACACGTGTATGATGGAAACGGTTGATAGTAATACCACACCCGATTCATCAGACATGTGCAATAATGAGTCTGAGGATGATCAACATGCAAATGAATATGATGAAGAGGAACGTATTGCGCTTGCTAATTTAATTGCTACTTTACAAAAAGATGTCACTGAAAATAAAAAGAGTCAAAAGCAATTAAAGAAGGCAAACGCTACGCTCACTCAAAGTTTTGAAGAATGCAAAGCTGCTCTTATCAAATCTACTGAGATGACTGAAAGCTATAGAGATGAGCTCCTTCAGAAAACCAAAGAGCTTGAGGGGTACAAGGGAAGTGCGTTAAAAAGTCAAAAGGACGATTTTGAAAACAAATATAATACCACTCTTGAGTTATTAGCTAAAGAGAAGCGTCAATATAATGTTTTCTTAATGGATGAACGTCAAAAAACGTACCTTGCCAATACCAAAGTTAATGAACTTGAACAAAAGCTCTCTATGACCACTACTGATTCTGCTAAAATTCTAGAGGATAAGAAACAAGAGGTAGATGCGTTAAAACAAGACTTCAAAAGTAGATATGATAAAGAAACAGAAAAAGTTACGAAACTAGAAGCACAAGTCGACTTTTTGAAGAACGTTGTTTATAAAACGCATGATTCTATTCAATCCGTAAGAATGCTAGCACCTCCATCGATGTTTAAGGGTCAAGCTAGCTTTGCAAGTCCTGAGTACCTTGCCAAAGCTCAAGCTGCGAACCCGCATCTTTATCTTGATGAGACTGAAAGGACAGATCTTGATTGCATGCCTCTAAGTGCCAATAGTGAAGAGACTGCCCTTTGGGATGCTGATAGTCAACCATCAGTTAATAAGGAGTTTGTGAAACCATATAATTATGCTTATGAGAATAGTCTTTATGGTCTGTTCCACAAACAAACTCAGAAATCTCGTGAGGAAGTATTTTTAGAATGCAGGGAAAAGAGAATTCAATGGAAGAAAGCGTTTGCCACTAAGAAAACAAACGTTTCTAAGTTCATCAACTACTTGCCCCTAGATGCTTCTAAAAGCAAGAGTAGGCAGATATTTGGGTTTCTTACTCATTACATAGATAATATTAAGTCCATTATTGATAATGATTGGAAACAACGACAAAATGACGAGTGGAAGAAACCAATTCCTCAAGACATAACTGTGCTTGTCAAACAAATCTTAATACCGAATGCGGCCACACTAAAAGAAAATGTTCTTAAATTCGAAAGCTTAATTTGGTCTGAAATGTTTGATGATTTACAATATGTTGAGTCTCTTGAGAAAGCAATTGATGATCTTCAAATGGACAAGTCCGTTTTTTCTGATGAATATGATTTACTCTTGCAAGAATGCGTTTCTAAAGATATTATGTGTGCTTATTTTACATCTTGTGCCGATATTGATGAATATTCTGAAGTTGCATGCCAATATCTTGATAAGCTCAAAGAATGTGAACGTCTTGAAATTGAGCTTTCGAAACGGAAAGAAAATGTCGACAAAAAGGCTTTTGAGTTACTTCAACACAAAACTGATTTCCTTCAAAAACATTGTCATTCACTTGAACTTGCTTTGCAAAAAGACGTTGGTCGTTTTTCACATGATAATAAATTGCAAGAAAAACTTTCCCAAACATTTCGAGAAATGAATGAACAGAATTTGGAAATTAAAGAGTTGAAAGCTCATTTACAAGACAGGGACAGAGCGATAGCAGAGTTGCAGAAACTCATTGCTAAAATGGGTGGAAAAATTGTGGAACCTAGCATTAAGAAAAATGTTGTTAGACAACCCAATGCCTTTAAAGAGAATAGATCCTCTATCTTGGGAAAACCATCTGCATTATCTAATTCCTCGTTTGCAAAACCTGTGTTTGCCCCCAAGATGGATGGAAAGGAAAGGTTACCACAAGCTCAACCCATAAGGAATTCTATAGCACCAAGCGTTAGGCACAATAATGTCATTAAACCAGGGATGTATAGAATGTCCACTAAGCCCACAAACAAAGATTCTCACTCGCCTCAGACTTCTAGAAACACTAATATTCATGTGTCTTCTACTACAGGAATAGTCTCCACTACTAGTGTTAGCCGGCCTCAGCTTAAGAGCACTCAAGTGAATGATAAGGTCTGGAAACACAAGAATCAAGGGAAGATGAAGCAAGTAGAAGAACATCCTAGGATTTTCAATGTTTCCAAGAATAAAACGTCTGTAATCGCGTGTCATGACGATTTGAATGATTCAACTTTGAATGCTATGAATGTGAAATTTGTTTGTGTCAAATGTGGCAAGTGTGCTAATGCTAATCATTCTATGTGTGCTATAAATAAAGTCAAAGGCGTAGATACTAGAACTAAGAAGCAAGTTGCAATGCCTATTAGAGCTAGTAAACCCAAACGCAAAGTGAACCATTCTGGTGCTACCCCCACTAAGAATAGTAATGCATCAGACTCCACCACTAAGAATCCTAGAAGCAAAATTAAGGAATTATATGAGTCTGCTAGCAAGTCTTGGAAATGGTGGTTTGCTAATCAATGTCCTCCCGGATATAAATGGATGCCTAAAGTTAGGACAGAAAATGTGAAAACGAGTGTTAGTTTGTCTTTAAATGTTGATAAGGACACTAATGATTCTACTATCACAACTACTGTGGTATCCAATTTAGCAAATGCTCCATCGTGTTCTAACTCTTCTGCAGGTGATACAAATAATTCTCTTCATAATGGACTCCGGATGCACGAAGCACATGACCGGGAATCTCAAGCTTCTAATTAACTTCGTGGAGAAGTTCCTAGGTACGGTCCGATTCGGAAATGATCAATTTGCACCGATCCTAGGATATGGAGATTTGGTTCAGGGGAATATCACGATTAAAAGGGTATACTACGTCGAAGGGCTCAATCACAATCTTTTCTCGGTTGGTCAATTCTGTGATGCGGATTTGGAAGTTGCTTTCAGAAAGAAGACATGTTTTGTTCGTGATTATGATGGGAATGACTTACTTACCGGTACACGGGGTACTGATCTTTACACAATTTCACTTCAAGACACAACTTCATCAACTCCAATTTGCTTCATGGCTAAAGCTTCAATGACTCAGGCATGGTTATGGCATCAACGTCTTTCTCATCTCAACTTTGATACCATTAACTTGCTTTCCAAGAAAGATATTGTGAGAGGCCTTCCAAGCTTGAAATTCATCAAAGATCATCTTTGTTCTTCTTGTGAACTTTGTAAAGCTAAACGAAGTAGCTTCAAAACAAAGACAACACCAAGCTCTAAAGGACGATTAGATCTTCTTCACATGGATCTGTGTGGTCCAATGCGTGTTCAGAGTATCAATGGAAAGAAATATATTCTGGTAATTGTCGATGATTACTCAAGGTACACATGGACTCACTTCTTGAGGTCCAAGGATGAAACACCCGACGTTCTCATCAGCTTCCTAAAATTGATACAACGTGGTCTTCAAGCTCAAGTTAAAGTGGTTCGTACTGACAGAGGTACAGAATTTTTGAATTCTAATCTGAGAAAGTATTTTGAAGCCGAAGGGATTGAACATGAAACATCTATTGCTCGAACACCCGAACAAAACGGCGTTGTTGAAAGACGAAACCGTACTTTGGTTGAAGATGCTCGAACATTATTATCCGCTTCAAAACTTCCAATGTACTTTTGGGCCGAAGCCGTGTCAACCGCATGCTACACACAAAACCGCTCCTTAATTATCCCAAGACACGAAAAGACACCATATCACATAATTCATGATCGAAAACCTTCACTCAAACACCTTCATGTTTTTGGATGTACTTGTTACATTATACGAGATGGTGAAAATTTGGATAAGATGAAAGAAAAAGGTGATGCATGTATTCTTGTGGGATATGCAACTCAGTCTAAGGGATATAGAGTGTTCAACAAAAGAACAAAATTGATTGTCGAGACAATTCACATCCGATTTGATGAATCTCAAGAGATGGCACTTGAACAAAACAGTTTAAGTCCCGATCCACAACGACAAACGACTTCCGTTCACAACCGCACGGAACTCGAAACTCAAGACCACATCAATGAACCGTCAAGTTCAACGCTGGTTCCATAAAATGTTCCTAGAGCTGATATGACAGTCGACACGACAATTGAAGAGTTGGAAATGTAATATGGACCAATGTATGATGAATATTTCACGGGGGAGAAACAAGTTGTATCGAAGTCTTCCGCTGTCACTCATGATATGAATGATGATACCAATCATCGTCAACAAAAGGATACAACTTCATCTACTTCAACACATGTTGCTGCAGATTTACCTCCTCAGAATATTACTTCAACAATCGATCCTACAACATCGACAACTACTGTCATTGCTCCAGAGAACACAAATCAAGCAGACAATGCATTATCTGACGAAGACGAATTCATCAACCCATTCGGTACACCGGTACACGAAACTGGAGAGTCTTCTACTCGCCATGTTGATCCGTCAAATATGCATACTTTCTATCAACGACATCCTTCAACACATCATTGGACCCGAGATCATCCTTTGGTTCATGTCATTGGAAACCCTTCACAGCCCGTTCGTACAAGACGACAGCTTGAAACCGATGGCGATGTTTGTATGTTCGCACTCGCCGTGAGTACTGCTGAACCGAAAAACATCAAAGAAGCCATGGCTGATCATGCTTGGATTGAATCGATGACGGATGAACTTCAACAGTTTGAAAGACTTAAAGTCTGGGAACTGGTTGACAGACCATACGATGTAACACCATTAAATCTTCGATGGATCTGGAAAAACAAGATGGATGAAGAAAACACGATCATCAAGAATAAATCTAGGCTAGTGGCTAAAGGGTATGGACAGAAAGAGGGTATTGATTTTGAAGAATCATTTGCACCAGTTGCTCGAATGGAAGTAGTCAGGATTTTTCTTGCTTATGCTGCACATAAGGGATTCATTGTCTATCAAATGGACGTAAAGACGGCGTTTCTTAACGGTCCTTTGAAGGAAGAAGTCTATGTCACGCAGCCGGAAGGATTCGTCAATCCTCATTACCCTGACAAGGTGTATCGTCTCCACAAAGCACTATATGGACTCAAGCAAGCTCCAAGGGCGTGGTACGACGAGCTCTCAAAATTTCTGGTCTCCAAAGGTTTCTCAAAAGGTTCCATTGATCTAACTTTGTTCACTTATAAATATGGGGATGACATTCTGCTTGTGCAAATTTATGTTGATGACATTATTTTCGGGTCTACAAACCCAAAACTTTCAAAATGGTTTGAAAAAGTAATGCACAGCAGATTTGAAATGTCTATGATGGGCGAACTAAAATTCTTCCTAGGAATTCAAGTTCACCAATCCCCGAGTGGTATCTTTATTAACCAAGCTAAGTATTGTCAAGAGATAATCAAAAAGCATGGTATGACATCATGTGACCCCGTTGGGACACCATTATCAACCACATCCCTAGATGCTGATTTAGAGGGATTACCCATAGATCAAACGAGATATCGTTCCATGATCGGGTCCCTCATGTACTTGACAGCGAGCAGACCTGATATACATCATGCTACGTGTTATTGTGCACGATATCAAGCACGACCCACTGAAAAGCACCTCAAGGAGGTTAAACGGATCTTTCGGTACCTTAAGAATACCATTCACATGGGACTCTGGTATCCGAGGGAAACCGGTTTCTTTCTAACGGCCTATTCAGATTCTGATCATGCAGGGTGTCTTGATACACGTAAAAGTACTTCTGGTGGTGCACAATTTCTAGGTCAAGACAAGCTTGTGGGATGGTCTTCCAAGAAGCAGGATTGCACGTCCCTTTCATCAGCCGAAGCGGAGTATGTGTCTCTATCTGCGTGTTGTGCTCAAGTTCTTTGGATGAGAACACAACTCACGGATTATGGCTTCCACTTTGATAAAGTACCTATGTACTGTGACTCAAAGTCTGCCATAGCCATCTCCTGCAATCCGGTACAGCATTCCCGCACGAAGCACATTGATGTCCGATATCACTTCATTAAGGAACAAGTTGAAAGAGGTATTGTTGAACTATACTTTGTTGGAACTGATTACCAATTAGCTGACTTGTTTACAAAAGCTCTTTCGAAAGAGAGGTTTGCGTATCTAGTTAGGCAAATTGGTATGAGATGTTTGACTCCAGGAGAACTGGAGGTTCTGGCAAAGAAGCCTGCTTGATTCATCTATCAAACATCTACCTGTAAATATTAATCAAAAAGCAAAATACAAAAGTAAAAAATCTTTGATAATCCAAAAATATTCTTCTCGACATGTCTTTCAGTATCGATAATATGGACGTACCTAGAAATGTCGCTCAATAACGACACGGGTGTGTACATAAAGCTCGAATGAAAGTTGTAAATATTTTTTAAAACATGTCATTTCTATCTTTTCAAAAGGAAATTGTCTATTTTGGACAATATTTCCAACAACGGGTAGAGCAATCTATCTTGGGTTGAGCTTGTCACAAAACATTCAACGTTTTGAGCTCAACACAATGGCTTGTAATCACTTTCAGATTGTAACCCGGATCTAAATTCACGGGGGAGTGTACGCTTTTGTACTCTTACCTTTAGCAAAAGAAGTTAAATCTTCTTACACTTGAGTGGATTCGTCAAGACATTCAAAGTCTATGAACTCAAGTTTATGCTTTAGAAAAACCTTTTCGTCAAAAAGAATTGATTTTTCAAAAAGCGTTGAACACAATTTTTTCAAGAATTTCTCAATGATATTCAAACTCTTTCAAAAATTGTGTGTTCAACAACTCCTATCCTCAAAAGTTTAATGTGGATCACATCCTCGTAATGACAATTCCATTGGATCAATTTTTGAGGGGGAGCATTTCAACTTCATGCATAGATTGACACATCTTTCTCCCGAAGATTTTCAAGACTATTTTTCAAAATATATTTTAATCAAATTTGGTATCTCTAATATCAAAAGATTTTATATATTAGAGATAGGGGGAGAAAATGTGATTAAAATGTGATCATATATAAGACTCAAGCACTTTAACTCTTACCCACATGTGCGAAACACTTTCGATTATCGATGCACATGTGAAGGGGGAGCTTTTCTGAAACGACAAAACTAGCAAGGTGTTAAATGTTTTTCAAACACTTTGTTAGAATTTAAAGTGGTTTTCATGGTTACGATCAAATACCCACAACATCTTTAATTTCACGACGTTATTGGTGTCAAAAGGGTGGTTAGGTTTAAGTCCTATGATCCAACCAGAACCGGAGGGATCTTCCCAGGGACAATCCAATAGATTATTAGAAGTCCTTAGGAAAGATGGAGTAGAATGTGAACGTAGCTGAATGCCGACTAAGTACTGATGATAGCACTGGAACAATCACAACAAGGTGTTATTAATGATGTCTTGGTAAGCATTGAAGGGGTTGAAGAATGAAAAAGAAATGTAAGGATAAAGGGTCTAAAGAAAGAAGCCCTCCATACAACTTAGGCAGAAACCGGGTCAACCCATCATGAAGACAAACTCATCATGGACCCAGTGATGTGAAGCACAACCCTTTCCTAGCTACTCAGGCTTCTCTCAAAAGAAGTTTGTTTTATTGTCACGGAGATCAACACGACTTCTATTGACTTTCTCACTCCGAGATAGTTGATATTGAATAGGTGGCATCTGCTCCAGCCTCCGACCACTAAAAGTGCACAAATCGAGTCTAGAGCCAAGAGATCAATCAAATCTCGTTAGGACACACGGATGAAGATCAAGAGAGTCCTACGCTATATCCTTGCGATATTGCTAGAACACTCAGAGTGATACTACTTAGTGTTCACAATGATGAGTGGAAATCCTTCCAGTGTTAACATCAAACAGCACTGCGGTAGGTCATATGCAAGATTCTTTATGAATTGAACATATGTAAAACTGAAAAGCAACAGTGGTTTGATTCTGAATTGATTCAAACTCGTTTCAGGTTTCTACGCAATATCTTTATGGTCTTGCCAGAATATTCAGAGTGATATTTATTAATATTCACAGTGACGAATGGAAATCCTTCTAGCGTCAACATCAAACAGCGCTACGGTAGGTAACTTGTGAGATTCTTATGAATCAAACTTGTGTCAACTGGAAAGCAACAATGGTAAGATTCTTAATGAATCAAACTTGTTCCAGGAATTTGAATTGACGACTTTAATCAAGCGGATATTTATCCAATTGATTCACTCTTTATGTTCGCAGTCTTGCTTTGAGACGGTCGAGTAAAGAGAACGGCTAGTACAGCCGCGAAACCCTGTCAAGGAGATTCTTAATTGAATCTACCTGATCACAGGTACGATATTTAATATCGTATAACGGTCTTCACCGACCGGAGGTAAAACGCTACCGATTTAGGACGAATGTCAAAGCCATTCAGTCCGTGTCTATGTTTTGTCTCAAGAAGGTGGCGTCACGGTGTACTCAGCAAAGTCAAAGATTCACAAGCACATATTCATGCCCAAAGACTTATCCAACAATTGATAGTGTGAGCATGTGGACAAAGACACAAGATCGCAAGATGGCAATGACAAGTCAAGGATGATTTGAAGATCTCAAGACTAAAAGACAAAGTCGAAAGACAACGACAAAGGCTCAAAGATCACAGCATGAAGGAACAAAACTACTGTTACACGTTCAAGACTCATTTATGACGAAATTCATAAATCTCCATTGGAATCCAAATATCAAAGAGGAATGACCTCACATTGGGGGAGATTGTTAGCCTCAAAATATTGAGTCAAACAAGAATGTTCGGTCATAGGTTTCTATTGTAATATTTATTAGAACGTTGTAATAAGTAGTTATTTAGTCGTGGTTTACGGGCTTGGATTTAAACTAGTTAAAGTCCATAAAGACAAGCCCGGCCCAATATATAGTCCATTAAAGCCCGCATGTGGGTGGACTATATATACTACCCTCCTAGCATGTTAGGAGGGTGGATGGTCATTTGTAACTTCTTTTCTTAATCTAATCTCACCAAGTTAATCCGCTCCTCTCTACTTTCTCTCACTACTTTCTCTCTCTAGGAATTCATCTCCTCTTCATCTATTTTCTTTCTTTCTTCATTGCTTAATCATAACAAAATCATGGGACAACAGTTATGATGATCCAATGATATTCTAAAAGGTTTAAGATATATTTTTAAGTATGTTAGAAAACTTGGTTTTCAAAAGTTTGGCGTATTTCATTGATAAAAACCTGCCTTTGTAGGCGGTTCTTTATCTCTGGCGGTTCTAACCCGCGGTTCTCTATCGATAAGGAACCGCAGGCAGTAAAACTTGTCAGAGCGCCAGATTTATTAATTTAATCTTATTCAAACAAAAACCTCTCTCTCCCAAAAACACACAGCCGTCGGGTTCCCCTTTTTCCACCATTGTTGAAGCTTCAAAAACCTTCAATCACTCAAATTAATTGATTCCAAGTTGTGGGTTTCACTCATCCTTCATCAAAATTCAATTGATTGTAAGTATTTTCTTTCAGATTCATCTATTTTGTTCTAGGGTTCATCCTTTCATAATTGGAGATTTTTAAAATTGAAATTGAATTAGAACCTTAATAGGAATATGGGTTGACATGGTTGTTTTACTATGATTCCTTAGGTTCATATTCTTTGAGATTTCACTAAAACCCACTTGTAGAACAAATCCGAATTTTGGCTAAATGATTTTGGTTAAAAGATGGAATTGAGATGAACCCATGAACAAATAGGTAATTAAATTGTTAATGCTTACCTAAAAACCTTGTTTTGAAAAATCAATGTTCTTGTTCATTGTTGATCCAACATAGTTCATATGTTCTTGGTTAATAATGGAATAGATACATTGTGAACATGAGAATGATATGGATTCAATCCTTTGTTTGTCAAGAAATTGATATAACACATTCTCATATTTTGATTTTTGATTTTATTTTCATATGAGTGATTGGAAATATATTTTCTTGTGTTTATTTAGGTACTAATCCTGCCTTCACAATACCAAAAGGATCATCAACTCACTAAACAATATATGCCAAACATTTCCCAAACCTTTGCATCCACTCAAC
Organism: Glebionis coronaria; assembly: GCA_025667525.1. Lineage (NCBI taxonomy): Eukaryota > Viridiplantae > Streptophyta > Magnoliopsida > Asterales > Asteraceae > Glebionis > Glebionis coronaria. The sequence goes on along the minus strand of CM046879.1, from coordinate 413,972,077 downwards.
TTCGAAACTCCTTTTCATCACTTTCAACATGAAATTTCCATGAGGGTAGAGTTGTTTATGAGTGAATAACGGGTTATATCTATATCAAATCTATGTTTGAGCATACGGGGTTTGATTGCTTGCTCTACATAGAAGAAGATATATACCCCTTGTTCCTTCTAAAATGCTTTAGCACTTACTCTATGTTTGAATACAATGGCGAAATCTTCATTCGATTCTTGTTGAACGAACAACTCATTCAATATTCTCTCGAAGATTTTGGTGAAATTCTTGGTGTCCCATATGAAAGCACTTGTCGTTTCACAGACAAATGGAGACTTGATGCTCTCTTGGAATCCAACGACAAACCTCCAAATGACCACGCCGAAATTGATCCGGAATTTATCCTTGATATCATTTCGAAAGTACGTGATGGAAACGTTGTGAGAATCCTTCATTCTAATGTGCGGTATGTGAATTGCTATGAAGTGCTCTCAAGCGATCTTAAGGATTTTATGGTCCAATGGGAAAATATCCTTACGGAGAATGTATTTTGTCTTGGTGGAAACCGAGATCATATCTCGGCTTGTATGGTGCATACGTTATGTTGCATCTTTACATCAACCAAGTACAATTTGGCATACTATATCGCTCGACGAATAAATTATGCTATTTCAAAGCCCAAAACAAACCTTCCCTGCGCTATGCTTCTTACTCGCCTTTTTAAAAGGGTTATTCGTGAATTTCCCCACCTCGACCTTTCTCGCTTTCACCCGGTTCATCGGGTTATGTTGCCTATTCAAGAGGTATATGAAAGAAAGCCTAGAAGTGATCGAGGTTCACGAGAATCCGATCATCAAGAGCCGGATGATGAGGACACCTATACGCCAACAAGTGATGGTGATGGCATAGGTTCTAGTTCTCATTTCAACTCTTCGAGTAATTCCCACCCATCCTCTAACTCATTCGTGGATGGACTTGGAGACTTAGTTCCTCCACCTCATTATTCCTCTAGGGAAGTACCGGAAGATCTCAATATGGAGCATCTCTACCGTGAAAATCTTAGGACTCGAGGTGAATTACATGAACATCGGGTTGAGTCAAAGAAGGGATTCAAGTACTTGGGAAACATGATCAAGGGATTGGGCAAGAAAAGAAGATGAAGACTTTGAATTGTTTTAAATTATACATTTTGCTAAACATGTAATGTGATGTTGAACATTTGCTTCTTTTTACATTATTTTGGTTGTGTATTAACTAATACTACTTGTTTGGATTACTTGTTATTTTAATCCTAATGTTGTCTATGCCATCGTGTTTACAATTCGCATAGCTTTGTGCATCCTATGTGTTAGTTAGCTTCCTAGATTTTGGTCAGTAGTTAACTTTGTCTTGTTAATCCTTTGGTAAAAATCTGGGCTAACCAAAGTTTGAGGAAGTGCGATTTTTGAACACCTCTGGTCGCGGTTCCATGTCGACCAGGGGTTCCTTATCGATAAGGAACCGCCCATCCTAGATAGGGAACCACCGGCTACTGTGTTCGACAGAATCTTTGCTTTACACTATTTTCCTTAATCTGTGTAAACCTTGCTTGATTCTTTGCAAAAACCTGCACATTTCCTAAACTAGGTTACCTAAATTCATTATTCACATAAAATGTTTTTAACCCATTACTAGTTTGGATCATCCCCTCACCCTTTTAAACCCACCTTGTTAGCCATGTTCTTCACACATCAAACCATTCATCCTTAACCCTTAAACCACTCATTACAACCATGGTTTCTACAAGAACCTCAAACTCATCCAAAACCTCCACTTCAAAGAAAAACCTTAAGATTAAGCTTAAGTTGCCCAAACTTAACTCTTCACCCTTTCACACACCCAAGAATGAGATTGTTCCAATTCTCATCTCTTCATCACTCTCACCACCTCTTGCTCCATGCAAGACTACCTCAACCCATGGTACCAACCATTCTCATGGTTCTAACTCCTCTTCATTCTAATATTGAATGAATGAGCTAACCTCACCCTTCACTCCAAGTACTCTCTTGGATGTGACTACCCAAACTCAACCCATCCAAAGCATTCCTATTGTAAATGACTTTATTGATACCTTGATGACTTCACCTTTTACCCCTCCAAACTCACCCACATCACCCATTTCACCCTTGGAGAACATACCTCCACAGTCACCCACATCACCCTTGGAGAACATACCTCCTCCACCTCAACGTCCCTTAAATACTCCCATTTTGGGTGTCCCACTTCCCCTCTTTGTGGGTGATCCTTACTTCTTTGGGTACCTAGAAGCTCATGGTTCTCATTGTCCATTGATAGGTGTGAAAACACCCATCCTTCTACCACTTAATTATAATAATAACCAAGCCAAAACATATATTTTATGTCGTAAATATCGCAATTGTGCGTGGTTTGTGTTTTTGTTGTGATTTAGGATCAAAATGTGCAAAGGGAAGAAAACACGGGCTTTCACGGGCTTTTATCGAAGAAAAAGACAAAAGACAAAGTCAAAAGATCAAGAGTGCAAAAAGAACGGAAGTCCAAGGCCTATTCTGAAGATTTATCGAAGAAAAGTCTAAAGACGGAAGTTTAATAAAAGCCGAAGAACTCAAGTCTAAATTAATGAAGAAATTACAAGACGAGTTTATTAATCCCGAGACAAGGTCGAAAAAGTCGAAGAATTTAGAAGACGAAAAGACGAGAAAGAAAGAAAGAAGGAAGCAACACATGCGTAACCTCCCTAATCACTATAAATACCCTCCTAATCTCATATTAGGAGGTGTTGACTATCTTGACAAAATAGTTCTTCCAATTTAATTACTTGCACTTTTCTTAATGTCATTTACTTAATTGCACCTTTAATTTCTTGTCTTACAACTTAAATTTGTAAGCTTTTAATTCTTGTCTTTACTTTAATTGTTGAATCTTAATTTTAATCAAGTTTTTAATTAATCTCTCATTCTACCTTTCTTGTCTTGATTTAATCTTTATGCTTATGTGCTTATTGTCATGTTTATTTGATTATTTGTCATGTTTTTATGTTTAAGATTGTGTTAGCTTATTGATTTTATAGCTTATTGTGTATTTCTTAAATTTAATTAAGTGCTTATTAGTTAATTTTTATAAAAAAGTTGTTTTTAAATATTTTTATTATTTAGTGTTTTTAAAAAGTTTTCAAATTTTGGTTTAATAGCTTTTTCTTAAAATTGATTTTGGTTAAGTTTTAGTTAAGTGCTTAATTGTTTTTAGCTTAATTTTAGTTTGTAGCTTATTTGAGTTTAGTTCTTATTTGTGTTTTGGTAAAACCCTCATATTGCGGATAAAGCTTCAAAACACAACATTTCGAATAGTCTTCATCACTTGATTCCGGATAGGGCTCCATTTGGTTATTCCGGATAAGCCTTGAAACAAGTATTCCGGATAAGGACTCGATTTAAGTATATTCCGGATAAGACAAAAGCTTCCGTATTCCGGATAAGTGTCCGAAATTTATTCTGGATAGTGACCACTTGAAGGATTCCGGATAAGCTTCTTGATTTTTATTCCGGATAGTGAAGTTGTGAACATTCCGGATAAGAGGCAGAAGGATTATTCCCGATAAGCTGCAGGACAACATTATTCCGGATAAGTTTTTGAAGGAGATTCCGGATAACACGTTGTTGGGTATCCCGGATAAGGAGGATTGATTATTCCGGATAAGCAGATTCTGATTATTCCGGATAAGCAGATTCAGATTATTCCGGATAAGGAACCGAAGTTATTCCGGATAAGGAGTGACAGTCTACATTCCGGATAAGCATCGGGTGACGGATTTCGGATAACTGTAATCTAGTTATTCCGGATAAGGGCTTGTTAGATTATTCCGGATAAGCAGAGTAAGTCTGGTAATCCGGATAGTGACAGTATTTCGGGTTCTGACTTAGGTTTGTTTACATTCTTTTTATTTTCAAGCATTTATTTTTCCCGCTATTTTTCTTTAAGTCATTTTAATTGCTTTTCTTTATTTTAAATTTCAAGTTTACATTCTTATCACATTTTCAAATTTACTTTTCGTTGAGCTTTAATTTTTGTCATTTAATTAATTTACTTTTAAAATTTTTATACTTGCACCATTTTTTTAATTAGTTTTAGTTTTAATTAACCGTCATTTACTTTAAAGTCTTGCACATTTACTTTACTACAACGACAACTCTATTGTTTCCACCAAAAGACAGCTGAGTCGCACTTAAACTGGTAGTCAATTCGAAAAGATCGGACGATAATTTTAACCCTAGTAAAACCCCACTTTCATCCATGTTGCCTCTACAACAACTACACCATTCACAACCTTAGGATGGAGATGTTTGGACTTCATAGGAGGTTGCAAGATTTCTTGCTCACCTTGTTTACCATGCCTCCTCCTAGGAGATGAATGATGATTTTCTTTAATAAGTGTTTTTCAAGAAAAACCAAGCCAAGGAAAACTACTCATCAAGAACTAGTTTTAAGCTAACTTTGTTTTAGTTAGTTGTTTTCATTTCCTTATTGTATTTCCTTCCCTCCATGAGTTTTTCATGAGGATGATTTATGGATTTAGCTTTATGTGTCTATCTTTTTGTGCACATTAATCAACTTTAATTTTAAATTAAAATTGAACCTAAATCTTTCACAACCTTTAAAACTTGACTAAAATTGGTTCAAACTGTTATATAAATATTTTGCCATCCTTTGTCAAGACATTATTTGTGAATGTGTTGCTTTTATGCAACCCTAGCATAATTTAGTGCTAATAGAGGTAAAATTCCAAGATTTGCAATTTTTTTGAAAAAGTCTTAGTTTTTCTCAAAACACTAGAAAATCATGGTTTCACGTCCACTGTACGCGGCTCATTAAGTCGCGCGGTCCCTTAAGTGCTAAGGAACCGCCGGTCCCAATAAGGAACCGCGGACTGATAGCCAATTTTTGGCTCGTTTTTGGTCTTTCTTCATCACCCTATCCCCTGTCAAGATTCCATGTTTACTTAATTTGGCTAAACATTCCTTGACACTTCACATTTTATTTTCAAATCTTTGCCTTGTCTACTTTCTTCTTATACCCCCACCTTGAGATTTCATTCTCACACCTCAACAATGCCTAACTCCTCCTTTCATAACCTTGACATTTCATTGTCACAAACCTCCTCACCCAAAGCTTCCTCATCTAAGCTTTCCAAGAAACCGAAGATCTCGGTTCGACCTATTTGGATCAAGAAAAATGAACCCTCTTTTTCCAAACCACCCAAGAACTCCACCTTCTCTCCAATCAAGTATTGGAATGAGACCTACTCCATTAACCCCATCACCGGAGATAAGGAAAATGTTCCCCCACCACCAAGACCTTACGACACCCCTCAACTTAATGACCTTTCAACCTTCCCAAACCTCACAAGGCATTGTGAAAATATTTCCTACCCACTCTCCTCACCACCACCAAACCCTAGGTTTGATGTCCTTTCCCCATCAACCAAATTTGGTTTACATCATGGATCCTCGTGTGCTTGTTGTCGATTTCAACAAATTGAACTTGCTCATGTGTATGAGAAGTTAATTTTTCTTGAATTCCTCCTCACTCGACCTCCTCTCAAAGTTTTCGTTCCCGTGGACAAAATTTCGAATGATGCCTCGTCGTCTTATTTTTCCAACTAAAGGACTAAGCACTCTTGGAGTCAATAACTCTTTAGTTGTTTGTTTTTGAGTCAATAACATTTTAAGCAATCTTGGAAAACTATCACTATTAGAATAGCTTATGCTTTGTGGTTTATTTTCCATATTTTTTGGTTTAGATACTCATATTGTGTGTATGACTATCTATCTTGTGTGTTTCTTTCATATTTTTGTAATATGAAACCTTTGTGTTGTTTTTGTTTTCTTTCTTTGATCATTATCTCTTTTTCTTTTGAGTTGATCATGGTTAATCTTTACAATTGATTATGGGTGATTCCATCAATTCTAAACTTTAACCCCTTGACAAATTTATCATCTTCATTGGTTGGATGTTTCTTTTCTACCTCCATTCCACCAATTGAACTTTGATTTTGTCATTTACCTCTTTAGACATACTTAGCAATACTTGCTTCTAATTTGATATTTCTTCTCCTTCTCCTTCTCAAGTTACTTAGTAGGTAGTGATCATATATACATTGGTGTTTCTTTTCTTTCTACTAACCTTTGTGTATCATGTCACCTTAGCTCATACACTTGGTGCCCTAAGCAAGGGGGAGCAACCACCAAGGGGGAGCTACTAGCAAAGTCTGATTTTCTTCAAAGACTTGTGCTAACCTTTTTGCTACAACAAAGGGGGAGAAATGATAGTGATAAACTCGTTAATAATTCGATATTTTGTGTTTCTACGTAAATGAGTTTATAGTTTGTCGTAATCAAAAAAGGGGAGATTTTTAATGCAAGTGATGCTTAAAAACATTATTAGTGTTAACTAATCTTTCTTAGTTTTGATCATAACAAACTATACAACACATTCAGTGTAAAACACAAAACGAGTAGTTTACCTAACACTATCATCAAGGTAATAATCATATCACTAACTTTTCTTAATCATACTTAGTGATCATCAAAGTGATTATCCTTAAAACTCACTTTTGTTAATATGACAAAAGATTTTTTAATAATAAACTTTCTTTTTAAGAAAATGTTTTATTAAAATGGAAAATGTAAATTTGAAAATGGCATATTCCATATGCCATAAGAATATCCTTTGAAGGTTTAAAAAACCTTAGATATTCCTACCCCACTAAAAGACAAAATCGGAGCGTAGTCTACTAGGCGGTCGTTTAAATAGCTAGGCGGTTCTCTAGCGATAAGGAACCGTCGGACTAGATAAGGAACTGCGCCCAGCTAGCCATTGCACTTTGTCTCCTATAAATAGTGGATCAAATCTCATTTTACAATAACCCTTTTTGGACGTTTTTCTCAGCCCCCTTTCTCTTTTCTATAACATAATAATTAGTAAATGATCACTTAATGTGTTAAGTATGTTTACATATGATTATCCTCTTGATCCCCTCCTTTACCTTGTATAAAGAGAAGATCACTCCCTCACTAGTGTTGTGATAAAGATGAATCCATGAATTAGTCATATTCATCATGTTAGCCTTTTTGTTTTATGTTAATCCATTGTATTTATGAATACTTGGACTAGTTATGTTTATCCAAGCTATTTGTGAATACTTGGATTTGTTGTGTACATCCATTGCATATGTTTTTGCTTGGATTTATGTTGTGTAGATCCAAGCTACATGTGTGTACTTGGATATGTCTAGTTGAGTTGTAATAGATTGTGTAGTAGTTCTCACTAAACTATAAAGTGATGTGGTTGTGTCTTGTGAGTTATCACTAAACTTGAAAGTGATTAGCAATTGGTTGTGTGAAGTTCTCACTTAGATTCAAAGTGAAGAGTTGTGAAGATTAGTTCTAGCTTTAGACTAGAACTCGACATCTAGCCTTGTGTCGTAAAATGGTGAAGTAGGCAACGTCGTGAAGATTGGTTCTACCTTGAGATTAGAACTCGACATCTAGCCTTGTGTCGTTAAATTGTGAAGTAGGAAACGTTGTGTAGATTGGTCCTAGCTAAAGATTAGGTCTCGACATTTAGCTTAGTGTCGGAAAATAATGTAAGCGACGATGTAAGGTTTTCTCCGCCAAGAAGGGAGCTTGTGGATATAGTGGAAATCTCGAGTAGGTATACTCGAGGAGTGGAGTAGAAACGATGATAGAGCCTCGTTGTCGAACCACCATATATCTTGGTGTCTTCTCATTAGGTTGTCTCTTTTGTTACTCTTTACTCATTTTATTATCATTACACTTACCTATTACCATTGCAAATGCATTTGAATTGAACCTAATCATTATGCAACTTAGCTTCAAGTAAAAGATAGTTTTGATACAAACGTAATTGAAAGTAATTTTAATTAGGTGACTAATCGAAGATAAACTATTCAACCCCCTTCTAGTTTCTACAAAGAGCACCGAGACCCTAAAGGTCTCGGTTGAAAAGATTAAACCGAGCCGAGAGATTGGAGGCTCTCAGTGGTGTGTCGGCCTAAATAAACAACCAAACCAAAACCCTTTTTCTTGATTTCCTTGATTTTATTAACATGTTTCTTGTTTGTGTTAATGATTTAAACACATGATCATAATAAAAGTAAACTAATTATAAAAAAAGGGTTTTGACGATACCGATGACGTGGATGAAAGACGATTAATAACACGAACACGTACAACCAAAAATAAAAGAACTAATTTTGCTAATAATCGTTGATTCTAAAGAATACCGATAATCAGGCAAATGCTAACAATCGTTGATTCAACGAATACTTGACTATTTGGATGAAATCGAACAATAAACCCTAACCTGGATTTAAGTTGATTAACAAAAGACTAAAAGTCTGTATTTTTTTTATTTATAACTCCATACTGAATACAATAAACCCAGCCCTAATTATATGAGAAAAGTAAACTTGGAAAAAAAGTTAACAAATTACTGTAGAAAAATAAAAAGGGAAAATGAATAAAAGACACCAACATAAAAAATAATCTGCATTTAACATTCTGCATCACATGGTTAGTTTAATAAACTATATGTTATATGAATTTAATTAAATAAACATGTTTTATTTATATTAGTCTAATTAAATACTTAGGTTAAACATGAAATATTAATTTTAATATTTATAACCTAAGTCTTGAGGTTAATTAAATTAATTAATCATGTTATTAATTTAATTAAAATAATAAACTAATTATATAAGTTCCCGAGCCCAAACCCGTGTTCTAAAATAATCCCGAGCCCAAAAGTGCCTAGCCGACACCACCCAGCCGGCGGCCGGTGGTGTCAGGCGGCGGCCAAATCCAAAACGTAGCCCATCAGTGGCTAGACCGGCTTGCCGGTTGCCAATGATGGCTAGTTGTTTCCCCTACTGAGTTTCGGCTAGCCACTGCCAAGCCAAACCTACCCCCGGCTGTAGCCGGGGTTCCCACTGTCGCAACAATAAGTCCCAATGAGACCATGATGGTCTCGGTTAACACTAAACCAAAACAAACACACCCCGACGCAAGGTCGAGGTTCTTTTGTTCCTGTGGCCGAGAAAAACAAGAGCACCGAGACCCTAAAGGTCTCGGTTGAAAAGATTAAACCAAGCCGAGAGCTTGGAGGCTCTCAGTGGTGCGTCAGCCTAAACAAACAACCAAACCAAAACCCTTTTTCTTGATTTCCTTGATTTTACTAACATGTTTCTTGTTTGTTTTTATGATTTAAACACATGATCATAATAAAAGTAAAAGAATTATAAAAAGAAAAAGGTTTGATGATACCGATGACGTGGATGAAAGAGGATTAATAACACTAACACGTACAACCAAAAATCAAAGATCAAATCAAACAAACACCCCTCTTGGTGTTCTAGGTGGCCGGCGGCAACAAGGAGGAGCAAGGCTACGGTTTCTTGATTTTTTGTAAAAACTAAATTATCTTTTTAGTTCCCTGATGTTTTAATTGTTTATGGACTTGTATTGGGTCCTGGGCCAAAAGCAATTTTTCCTTCTTCTTGCTCTCTAGCCGCGGCACACAAAAGCCCGAACACAAAACCATACAGTTTCTAAGTTAAATTTATATTCGTGTAGTGTCGCGTTTAATTGTCGTGCAATAAATGACGTGATCGATTCACATTTATAATATACGTAAATACTTGTTAATTAATGTCGTGACAGGTGTAATATATTATAAATGGAAAGTTTTAATTTAATCGTATTTTCGTGTATTTACTGTTCATGTTTATTGTTCATGGTATTTTAATGCGGGTTTTACAAGCTTAATGCAAAGTGTTTATTTTAACATACAACTAAAATTACCAAGAAAGCCTTGTTTGTATATTTTATCATTGTCAATAATGAAATCCCATAGAGGCATAATATACACATCAGCTACGAAAAAAAAGCAATTCTGCAAAGCATGTTCAAAGTGGCTAACATACCTAAATTATTCGATCCTTCTCCCACATCTCATAGCTACCAAAGATTATGAACACAACTAATATAAAATTGATACACAATTTATACACATTCTAACATACAAAAACTTTATTTGTCAATGTGGTGTTCCAAAGTAAGAAGCAATCAGACAAAAGAGGATCAAACACCGTCGTGGCTGTAAAAACCGGTTGCATTTTCTTATATGTCGTTCAGGTTTCCGAGCCAATATACAGGTCGAATACCACTCAATGGGTGATCACTATTCAGGTGGACGGGAACACCGTTGACATTTTTTAGTAGGATATGAACCTCAACTAAATACATAACCATAACACAACTCACTATTCAGTCACCCAATGTAGCAGCTTGTATGCTTAATTATACGTGTGTTTTGTGTTACATTAACTATAGTAAAGTCATGAGCTTATTTTCATGTTTAACGGGATGTTTGTCTAAGCTTATGTATTGGGCTTATTAGTTTCTCGAGAGTTTGAAATGAATCCAAAACCACTAAAGGGGTGTTCTTCTCATCTTATAGGGCTTATGGCTTCTTTGGTTTTGGGCTTATGGTTCATAAGCTAATTTTTATGGCTTATTTTGAGACTTTTGGCTTATATATGTTTATTATGTCATAATAGACTTATATAAGACGTGAAGTTCAAAATAAGCCACAAAAGGCAAGCTTACGAAACATAAGCCTAAAACTAAATAAGTCATATGGCTACTATATAAGCCGAAACAAACATCCCTAAATAATTCCTCATGGGACAACAACAATGACTGGAAACATATCACCATAGCATAACAAATCACCAATCTACAAAAAACACTACTGTAATTTGAAAACATACCTTTAATCCCTAATCTTTTGTTATTTGTTCCCGCACTCTTATAGTGTTAGACTTACTTTTTGGTAAGCTGGCGCCTTTCACGTGAGTTGGACTAGATATACATCCATTTTATACACAGGGACTTAATATGTAAAAGAGGGATAGTATAGTTTAGATAGGCCTGTAAATACCCCCTATGACTCTTCATGGGGTTGTGGAAGTTTAGTGTCATTTTTCCAATGTTTTCATTTCACTTGAAATAAAACACACACTTTCCTTCACCTCTATCTAACTTTCTCTCACTAGAACTATATCATGTCTATCATGTTCTTTGATCATCCCCGACCCCCGAACCAAGGTGGTTTTTGATGCTTTTCGATTGGTATCAAAGCTAACCGGGGGTGTTTTGTATCCGTGTGAGTTGGTGTTCGTGTTGTGTGATCAGATTCACGGTTCATACTTTTCTGATTCAATTCTTTATCTGATTTTATCATGTCTTGTTGTTATCATATCCTTTGAATCTGTTAAAGCCACGAAAGATTTGTCGAATCTGTGTTTGGTTTCATCATTATTGTCCATATCTTTTTATAACCGTTTATTGTTTTTGTCCTATCAAACATGGCTTAGTTCTGAATTTTTATTGGGGAAAAAGGAAAAAATAGAGCAGATTCATTTTTTTCGGGGTTACCAAAAAGTTGGTCAAAACCCTTTTGCGATGATTTATTGCGATGGGTTATTCCGATGGGATATTACGATGGTTACATTCCGATGACTTATTCTGATGGTCACATTCCGATGACTTATTCCGATGGTACATTGCGATGACTTATTGCGATGAGTAATTGCGATGTGTCATTGCGATGGGTCGTATATTCCGATGGATTTTTGGATTCCGATGGAGAGATACGGTTATATTGCGATGGATGATGTTTAAACTCATTACGATGAGTGGTGTTTCAAAACAATGCGATGGTGTCATTAAACATTGCGACAAGTTTAGAAAATATTACAATTGCATTTTTAAAATCATTGAGATACTAACTCTATACATTGCGATAAATCGAGGACCATGCAATAATTAAATCTCAACCGACCATCAGAACCAACTCTATCCAAACCATTTACAATCAATACAAACACATACTCATAAATTATTTACATTGTATCAAAACCTTTTTCAAACAATCCAAACCAATCTAATCCTATCCCATCAACACCTCAGCTCATCCTCTTCACACCGTGTCAACTCGGTATTTACCGAGTTGACCGGGTTAACTCACTGAGTTCAAGAACTTGTAATTAGAAAATATCAGTTTTATATATTCATCTCAATCTACATCATCATTGTACTCGAAACCATTTCAGTTAATCAAGATCTAAGACTTCTTAATATTTTTTTTTCCAATCTTTAAAAAGATTTTTTTGCGTTTTAACATATCATCTTCATTGATCTTAACTGTGATGGTATACTACCATCTTTGCTATACGAATTTAAAGTAAGAACCTTAACAAATCTGTTAAGTTCTAACTTTGTTTCGTTTTTTGGAGTATTAAAAAATCAAATCAAAGTATATCAACCCGACAACCAGACTTCCATCAAACGAAAAAAAATCTGGATCGAACCTACCCGAGACCTTGCAACAGATCTTGAAGACATGCATGTCGAATCGTATTGAGGCTTCATAAATCATATATTAAATGGTGTTCATTCAGCTTGATTAAATGGATTATCGTAATAATTTTTCTCCTTGGTTTGAAGAGGCGAGTTTATTAATTCGAGGGATTTGTTTTGGCTAGTTTGATATAATCATAGGGTCTTTGTCATCAATAGTTTATGATGATTGTGTTACTTTTGGTTTGAGATGATGTTCTGAGATGGAGATTTGGGAGAGCAGATGAAAGTGAGTTGCGGGCGGTCATTTCTATGTGTTGTGATTAGGTTAGTTATGACCTAATTCTTAGGATTTGGGGTATATAACTTGTGTCTTCCGATCGGGTTGTACTATATAGACTGGGCCGACTTCATGTTACATTGGGCTTGGCCTACGTTTAAAACATACACGAAATAATACTCCTACCATGTTTACGAGTGTTTTAGTCAAATGAATTATTGGATTTGGAGTTATCATAAGGTTATCATGATATGGAGTTGGGCTATATATCTATAATTAGGCTTTTGTTGAATATTTGGTCCGCTAGATTGAATATTTGGTCCGAATTTGGCAAATGGTTTGGTTATTCAGATATGTTGACGATTTGAATACATATTGACGGGCCGATCACTACTCTAAATCGAAGGTATATAGTGGGCCGTTTAGTTTTGCAATCGTATTCGGAATGACCACTTTTATATCCGAATGGTGCAAAATTAATTATCATGAATTATGTGGATTTTGGGAGTTATTATTGGATTGACCCATATATTTCATAAGAACCGAGTAGTAACATAGTTGTCGGGTTAAATGCTTATGTGACAAGATTTTATTACTTTGGCGGGCCGTTTAAACAACGACATTCAAGGACGGATATCCATTTTCGATCATAACACTTCTTCACGAACTCCAAGCACAACAAACACAACAAAGACGATACATTACACTAAAACGATCCTTATCAAAAATTCACCTAAATTCCTAATGGCTATTACGGTTTATGTGATTACGAAGATGATTTGATGCTACTTATTTGGAGTTGAAGTGAGATTTCTCGGAGGCGTTCTTATTTTATCTTTATAGGAGTACTTACGACTTTATAAGATAACTTGTTCGAGCATATACGGTTATGAATAAGACTTGAAGTATCTAGTTTCCAGTGTCAAGGGGAGGATGGACGACGACATGGATAACTATCATTTTTGTGAGCTTCGTTCCGGTTCTCAGTGTCACACACACTTGCTGTTGTGGATATCTTTAAGAGGTGTAGTAACTTTTCTTATACCGCCTGTTTTGGTATAGGGTACTTTAGAGAAGTTGTACCTTTTTTATACCGCCTTTTGGTATAGGGTACGTTTAAGATTTCTCTGCATCGCTCTTCATTCTACAATAGTGCAAGCTTAAGTTCAAGTTTGGGGAATTCTACTTCTGCTTCAAGTTAGAATTATCGGGTTATCTTCATCAGTAGTCACTATCAATAGCCAACATAATTGATAAGGGGATTCAGTTCGGGGTGATCAAGAGAGATTTTTGTTTAGAGAAATATTGTTGACATCTTCTCACATACTATTGGTTACTAAGCAAGCGGTTCCAGTTGGCATACCACGTACACACATGAAGGATGATTCACTTAATAGGTATCATCCTGGAGAGAGAAATGTGTACATACGGGTTCACTTGACTTTGGTGTTACCGTTTCTACATAAAGGGATAAGTTGTCTACATTCGGGACTTAATGGAATTTGATGTGGCAACTTTATATCATCACTGTCCTGTCAGGAGAAAAGTGCATTTCCAGGACTTAATTGACTCTGGTGCTACAATTTGACTTCATGTTCGGGATAGAGTGTGTACTTCTGGTAGTCTATCGTAGAATCAAGACTAGGATTGCTTCAAATTGTGAGAAAATGTTGATGACGTTATCTCCTCCCACAGATTTCCTCAGAAGTGTCTGTTTGGGAGGGAGTAGTCTTTACTGCTAGTTTAATGAAAGGCGTTCTAGTTGGGAGGTAGTAAAACTCAACTAGATTCTACAAGCTGGAGAAATAGAGCTGGAGTATTCAAGAAGATGAAGGTCGTTGAAGACTGTCTCAAGGAATGCTGGAATTCACGTTTATCATTTTTCTTTATTTTTGCTTGTAGGAATCATTGTAACCAACTCACGTGAGTCACCATCTTGGAGGGAGATTGTTAGACTTACTTTTTGGTAAGCTGGCGCCTTTCACGTGAGTTGGACTAGATATACATCCATTGCTATACGCAGGGACTTAATATGTAAAGGAGGGATAATATAGTTTAGATAGGCCTATAAATACCCCCCATGACTCTCCATGGAGGTGTGGAAGTTTAGTTTCATTTTTCCATTGTTTTCATTTCACTTGAAATAAAATACACACTTTCCTTCACCTTTCTCTAACTTTCTCTCACTAGAACTATATCATGTCTATCATGTTCTTTGATCATCCCCGACCCCCCGAACCAAGGTGGTTCTTTGATGCTTGTCATATAGTTTCACCCAAACTACTGAATACCTAATAAGATGCCAAAGATAACATTTTTCATAATACTCAAACCACACTTTTATCTTAAACTGGTCCAAGTTATTAATAAAGCTTCAACTTTTTAACTAAAATTAAATCCATACGTAATCTCACAAAAAAATACCCAAAAAACAGAGTAATTCTTCTATACCTGATCATACTCATCATCTCTCGTCGCCGTTATCATCTTGATCTTCATCTCCATCCCTAAAACTGGAAAACAACACAACAACACAATATTTAATACAAAAAACACCATAAATATTTTTTTTTAAAGATTGACAAAGTAAAGAAACACATTCGATTCTGTGTCAGCAGAAAGGAATAAAAACCCAAAATGAAAGGTAGATAAGAAAAAAAGCACCCACATCATATTTAATCAATTAAACCCATGAAAACCTAAATTTTCAAGATATAGTAAGGTTTGTATGTGTGTACTTATGATGATACGGTATGCTATGTGAGTGTTTAGTGGAAGAAGATAATAGAAGAATCCAAAGAGAGAGATAGATGGGGGATAAGAAATAATGAGGCGGTGGATACTACTTATAGTGAGATACCTAGGAGGACACTTGGAACATTAGAAAGACAACCTTAATCATTAAATAATAAAAATTTTAAAAAATAATAAAAACTCATTTGTAGAAACTAGAAGGGGGGTTGAATAGTTTCTCATCTATTAGTCACCTAATTAAAATTACTTTCAATTAGGTTTGTATCAAAACTATCTTTTACTTGAAGCTAAGTTGCATAATGATTAGGTTCAATCCAAATGCATTAGCAATGGTAATAGGTAAGTATAATGATAATGAAATAAGTAAAGAGTAAGGAAAGAGATAACCTAGTGACAAGACACCAAGATTTATAATGGTTCGACAACGAGGCTCTATCCTCGTTTCTACTCCACTCCTCGAGTACACCTACTCGAGATTCCACTATATCCACAAGCTCCCTTCTTGGCGGAGAAAGCCTTACATCGTCGCTTACATTATTTTCCGACACTAAGCTAAATGTCGAGACCTAATCATTAGCTAGGACCAATCTACACAACGTTTCATACTTCACAGTTTAACGACACAAGGCTAAATGTCGAGTTCTAATCTCAAGGTAGAACCAATCTTCACGACGTTGCCTACTTCACCATTTTACGACATAAGGCTAGATGTCGAGTTATAATCCAAAGCTAGTACCAATCTTCACGACTCTTCACTTTGAAGCTAAGTGAGAACTTCACAGAACACAACTACTAATCACTTTCAAGTTTAGTGAGAACTCATAAGACACAACCACATCACTTTATAGTTTAGTGAGAACTACTACACAATCTATTACAACTCAACTAAACATATCTAAGTACACACATGTAGCTTGGATCTACACAACACAAATCCAAGCAAACACATATGCAATAGATGTACACAACAAATCCAAGTATTCACAAATAGCTTGGATGAACACAACTAGTCCAAGTATTCATAAATACAAATGGATCAAAAAAACAAAAAGGCTAACATGATGAACATGACTAATTCATGGATTCATCTTTATCACAACACTAGTGAGTGAGTGATCTTCTCATTGGACAAGGTAAAGGAGGGGATCAAGAGGATAATCATATGTAAACATACTTAACACATTAAGTGATCATTTACTAATGATTATGCTATAAAAAAGAGAAAAGGGACTGAGAAAAACGTCCAAGGGGGTTATTAGAAAATGAGATTTGATCCACTATTTATAGAAGACAAAGTGTAACGGCTAGCTGGGCGCGGATCCTTAACTAGCCGGCGGTTCCATATAGCTAAGGAACCGCCTAGCTATTTAAGGTACCGCCCAGTAGAGTTTGCTCCCTTTTTTGTCTTTTAGTGAGGTAGGAATATCTGAGGTTCTTTAAACCTTCAAAGGATATTCTTATGGCATATGGAATATACCATTTCAAATTTACATTTTCCTTATTAATAAAACATTTTCTTAAAAAGAAAGTTTACTAAAAAATCTTTTGTCATATTAACAAAAGTGAGTTTTAAGGATAATCACTTTGATGATCACTAAGTATGATTAAGAAAAGTTAGTGATATGATTATTACCTTGATGATAGTGTTAGTTAAATAATTCATTTTATGTTTTACACTAAATGTGTTGTATAATTTGTTGTGATCAAAACTAAGAAATATTAGTTAACACTAATAATGTTTTTAGGCATCACTTGCATTAACAATCTCCCCCTTTTTGATTACGACAAACTATAAACTCATACTTGTAGAAACACAAAATATCGAATTATTAACGAGTTTATCACTATCATTTCTCCCCCTTTGTCGTAGCAAAGAGGTAAGCGCAAGTCTTTGAAGAGAACCGGACTTTGCTAGTAGCTCCCCCTTGGTCGTTGCTCCCCCTTGCTTGGGGCACCAAGTGTATGAGCTATGGTGACATGCTACACAAAGGTTAGTAGAAAAGAAAGAAACACCAATGTATATATGATCACTACCAACTAAGTAACTTGAGAGGGAGAAGGAGAAAAAATCTCAAATTAGAAGCAAGCATTTGCTAAGTATGTCCAAAGAGGTAAATGACAAAATCAAAGTTCAATTGGTGGAATGAAGGTAGAAAAGAAACATCCAACCAATGAAGATGATAAATTTGTCAAGGGGTTAAAATTTAGAATTGATGGAATCACCCATAATCAATTGTAAAGATTAACCACGATCAACTCAAAAGGAAGAGAGAATGATCAAATAAAGAAAACAAACATAACACAAAAGTTTCATATTACATAAATATGAAAGAAACAAACAAGGTATATAGTCATACACATAATATGAGTATCTAAAGCAACAGATACGGAAAATAAACCACAAAGCATAAGCTATTCTAACAGTGATAATTTTCCAAGATTGATTAAAACATTAATGACTCTAAAACAACTAAAGTTTTATTGACTCCAAGAGTCCTTGGCCCTTTAGTGGAAAAATAAGACGACGAAGCATCATTCGAAGTTTTGTCCACGGGAACGAAAACTTTGAGAGGAGGTCGAGTGAGGAGGAATTCAAGAAAACTTAACTTCTCATACACATGAGCAAGTTCAATTTGTTGTAATCGACAACAAGTACACGAGGATCCATGATGCAACAAAAATTCGGTTGATGGGGGTAGGCCATCACACCTAGGGTTTGGTGGTGGTGAGGAAAGTGGGTAGGAAATGTTTTCACAATGCCTTGTGAGGTTTGGGAAGGTTGTAAGGCCATTGAGTTGGGGGTATCAAAAGGTTTTGGTGGTGGTGGGAGATTTTCCTTTTCTCCGGTGATGGGGTTAATGGAGTAGGTCTCATTCCAATACTTTATTGGAGAGAAGGTGGGGTTCTTGGGTGGTTTGGATGAAGAGGGTTCATTTTTCTTGATCCAAATAGGTCGAACCGACATCTTCGGTTTCTTTGAAAGCTTGGATGAGGAAGCTTTGGGTGAGGATGTTTGTGACAATGAAATGTCAAGGTTATGAAAGGAAGAGTTAGGCATTATTGAGGTGTGAGAATGAAATCTCAAGGTAGGGGTATAAGAAGAAAGTAGATAAGGCAAAGGTTTGAAAATCAAATGTAAAGTGTCAAGGAATGTTTAGCCAAATTGAGTAATCATGGAATCTTGACAGGGGATAGGTTTATGAAGAAAGTAGATAAGGCAAAGGCTTTTCTGTCTGCGGTACCATATAGGGACCGGCGGTTCCTTATCACTTAAGGAACCGTGCGACTTTAGTGAGCCGCGTGCAGTGGACTTGAAACCTTGATTTTCCAGGGTTTTGAGAAAAACTAAGACTTTTTAAAAAAATTGCAAATCTTGGATTTTACCTCTATTAGCACTAAATTATGCTAGGGTTTCATAAAGCAACACATTCACAAAGAATGTCTTGACAAAGGGTGACAAAATATTTGGATAACATTTTGAACCAATTTTAGTCAAGTTTTAGAGGTTGTAATAGATTTAGGTTCAATTTTAATTCAAAATTAAAGTTGATTAATGTGCACATAAAGATAGAAACACATAATGCTAAGTCCATAATTCATTCTCATAAAACACTCATGAAAGAGATACATAAAGGAAATAAAGAAAAACAATTAACTAAACTAAAGATAAATTAAAACTAGGTCTTGATTAGTAATCTTCCTTGGCTTGATTTTTCTTGAAAATATTTTTAAAGAAAATCACCATTCATCTCCTAGGAGGAGGCATGTTAAACAAGGTGAGCAAGAAATCTTGCAACCTCATATGAAGTCCCAACATCTCCATCCTAAGGTTTTGAATGATGTAGTTATTGTAGAGGCAACATGGACAATGAGAACCATGAGCTTCTAGGAACCCAAGGAAGTAAGGATCACCCATAAAGAAGGGAAGTGGAACAGCTAAAATGGGAGTGTTTGGAGGAGGTGGAGGAGGTATGTTCTCCAAAGGTGATGTGGGTGAGTGTGGAGGTATGCTCTCCAAAGGTGAAAAGGTTGAGTTTGGAGGGGTAAATGGTGAAGTCACCAAGGTATCTTCAAAGTCATTCACAATTGGAATGCTTTGGATGGGTTGTGGTTGGGTAGTCACATCCAAGAGATTACTTGGAGTGAAGGGTGAGGATAGCTCATTCATCCTAGATTGGAATGAAGAGGAGGTAGAACCATGAGAATGGTTGGTTCCATGGGTAGAGGTAGTCTTGCATGGAGCAAGAGTTGGTGAGGTTGATGAAGAAATGAGAATTGGGACAATCTCATTCTTGGGTGTGTGAAAGGGTGAAGAGTTAGGTTTAGGCATTTTAATCTTAATCTTAAGATTTTTTCTTGAGGTGGAGGTTTTGGATGAGTTTGAGCTTCTTGTAGAAACCATGGTTGAAATGAAAGGTTTAAGGTTTAAGGAAAAATGGTTTGATGTGTGAAGAACATGGCTAACAAGGTGGGTTTAAAAGGGAGAGGGGATGATCCAAACTAGTAATGTGTTAAAAACATTTTATGTGAACAATGAATTTAGCTAACCTAGTTTAGCAAATGTGCAGGTTTTTGCAAAGAATCAAGCAAGGTTTACACAGATTAAGGAAAATAGTGTAAAGCAAAGATTCTGTCAGACACAGTAGCTGGCGGTTCCTTATCTAGGGGCGGCGGTTCCTTATCAATATGGTACCGCCGGGTAATATGGAACCGCGAACAGTGGTGTTCAAAAATGGTACTTCCTCAAACTTGGTTAAGCCAGATTTTTATCAAAGGATTTTCAAGCCAAAGTTAACTACTGACCAAAATCTAGGAAGCAAACTAACACATAGGATGCACAAAGCTATGCAAATCATAATCACAATGGCATAGAAAATCATTTAGGGTAAATAACAAGTAATCCAAACAAGTAGAATATAGTTAATACACAACCAAGATAAAAAAATTGTTCAACAATACATGTTTACCAACATGCATACTTTGAAACATTTCAAAGTATTCACCCTCTTTTCTTGCCAATCCCTTGATCATATTCCCTAAGTACTTGAAACCTTTCCTTGACTCCACCCGATGTTCATGTAGCTCACCTTGAGTCCTAAGATATTCACGGTAGAGATGCTCCATGTTGAGATCTTCCGGTACTTCACTAGAGGAATAATGAGGTGGAGGAGCTAAGTCTTCAAGTCCATCCACGAATGAGTTTGAGGATGGGTGGGAATTACTCGAAGAGTTGAAGTGGGAACTAGAACCTATGCCATCACCATCACTTGTTGGCATATAGGTGTCCTCATCATCCGTCTCTTGATGATCGGATTTTCGTGAACCTCGATCATTTCTAGGCTTTCTTGCATATACCTCTTGAATAGGCAACATAATGTAACACCTCGTGTCATAGCAGCGGAAGAGTCATTGGGTGTTACTATTATGGTTCAATCTCAATATCATAGAAAACGCCTCAAAATGAGTCGTTTTAATAAAACATACATCCATTCATTAGTTAAAGGTAAAATAGTTCACACACGGTCCCAAATTATTTTCAAGTTTACGCAACATAACAAACAACAAAAAGTTTCTTTGAATGGACATAGTTTAGGAAAAGCGGGCCAAAACATTTCACAAGCAAGCTACACGAAACCGCCTTCCTTTGAGTGCCTTCTTCATGGACCTGAGATAAAACATGCTATAAAGTCAACAAAAATGCTGAGTGAATCAATAGAGTTTTAATTTAATAAACGAACACAAGTATTCTGAATAAACCTTTAATGGTTGACAATCATGTGGATCAGACATAATCATCGTTGTTATTACATAAGTCTCATGACTTTGAACGTTAACATATATTATTTCAGCCCAACACACCTAGCCAAGTGCGTATATTTCTCTTATACAATTGCATCCAATGTTTCATTACTAGTGCATCACAACACCACGCGATAGCTAGTCGCGACCGGACTGGGTGTCACCCCGATAGATCTATCCTTAGTATTAGCGTTAATTCGATTAACAATTCATGATTCAATGGTCTTTTAAGGCTAGAAGCAAACATATGTAAATAACTTTCATCTAGCATGTAATCGGGTCCCTTGTGTTCTATTTTAAAACAAGCATGTTATCCCCCTCGCGGGTTTTAAAAATCTTTACAAGATAGTATAAAAGCGAGGCTATAGACTCACCTTGGTACAATAGTAGTAATATGACGATCGCCGACGATACGTGATGCCCATTAAACACGAAGACCGCAACCTACCAAATAAGGCGCGTTCGTTAATAATGACTCAAGTATAAATAATACTTTAACAATAGAAAACTAAAATTGATAAAACCATGACAAATCCCAAAAATAATTATAGTACAAGTGTACTTCTATACTCCTTTACATGTTACTTTATTAGACTATATGATCAAATAAAAATCTGTCGGTACTTACCAAAAGTACAAGCTCATTTGCCTTACTTAAACTATTCCGTTTTCGACGAAACTTGGTCACAAACTCACATATAATATGAATAAGACCCTGTTTAAATTTCATTCAAAAATATTACTTCTAAAACCTTCTGCCCGACACACCTTCGTGTTATAAAAACCGGACTGATTTGCGCCTTCAACTCGTAAAACCATTTTAACATATCTAAACATCTCCATTTATAAAACCGACACTCGGGTTTGAAAATAGACTCATGAGCTGAGGTTTAGAATCTAACATCAGTCCATCAACATTTTTAAAACTCATTCTATAGTCCCCGAGATTTGATCCAAATATCGATAACAATTTTCGGATTGTGACGATACTCGTCTCCCGGTACACGAATACTAAAATTTGCATAACTTCTCGCTCGTTTGGAGCTAGAAGCTCTATCTTATATCAAATCGAAGCTAACGAAATTCTCTATGACCCTATCTAATTAGTTTACCAAGTTTATTACAGTAAGTAATTAAAAAATAGCCTTTTACCTACTGGTCTAAAATGGTCATCTAAAAATCATACCAAAACACCATTTTGACCCATTTCAACAATTTATATATTCATATTATCATCCTAATATTATCATAACACCTCTAACTAATTACTAACAACCTCAAATTCAATCTAACAAAAATCAAATATATAAAACCATGCATGCAACAACAATCCCACTCAAATATAATAATAATAACAACAACCATAACCATAAAAATGGATCAAACACATGTTCTTCACCAAAATTTTGAAAGAAAATTAAAGTGTATGCATGTGGGAAATTTTTATACCAAAATGAATCTTGTTGAATTTCTAGGATGGGTCTTTTGTTAGTTTAGGATGAATCAAAGAGATGATCAAAATTTTTGAAGGTGTTTGGTGTTGAGGGTGGACGGCCAAGAGAAGAACAAGAGAGAGGGTTTTTGATTTTTTTGTTAAATGAGTTTTTAAATAAAAATAGTTAGTGGAAAATCCTTAAATAGTCCAAGGGTAGGGTAGATTTTGTCATTTAGGCATAGTTTTGGTCCAAAAATGCAATTAAATAGTTTACAAGGTAGAAAATGTAAATTGTAAATTTTGAAAATATTTACGGGGCTCGGGTTTCGTAAAAATACTTTTCGGAAGTTAAAACGTTCATAAATATAATAATAAAGCTTCGACACGACTTAAAACGTAATTAAATCGAAAACATCAAAAATATAAAATATCGAGACAATCGATAATAAAACATAAATATTTGGGCATCCGTCGGTATCGTGATCACTAATAGTTCTCGTCATTCGATAAAACGTAAAACACGAGAAATAAAGATTAAATATAATAAAATCATTTTTATGATAAATTGAGAATATAATATCGATACCTAACGTATTCCTTGCCGATTTTCATCTAATCGACATTCTTACTCTAGTTTCATGTCATAACCTTCTCGGTTAGTCGATAATTTAAAATTCTCATTAAATTAAACACGTAATATGTAATAATCGAGATTAAAATAACGACCTGAAATTGACGGATTGTCACATTATCCCCACCAAATTAGGATCTTCGCCCTCGAAGATCAACTTGCGTTCTTGTCCGATCGCTTGTTGAAATCAAATAGATGAGGGTAATTCTTCCACATTTGGTCTTCTCGTTCCCAAGTATACTCCGGTCCTCTCCGAGAGTTCCATCGAACTTTGACGATAGGGATTCGGCTTTGTTTCAGTTGCTTGACCTCGCGATCCATGATCTCAATTGGTTCCTCAATAAATTTCAACTTTTCATCAACCTTAACTTCGTCCCAGGGTATAACGAGTTCTTCATCGGATAAACACTTCTTCAGATTCGACACATGAAAAGTGTTATGAATCCCATACAGTTCTTGCGGTAGTTCAAGTTGGTATGCCACGGGTCCTACTCTAGATATAATCTTGAAAGGTCCGATATAACGAGGACTCAACTTCCCACGTTTTCCAAATCGTACAACACCTTTCCATGGTGATACCTTTAGCATAACCTTATCTCCCACACTAAACTCCAATGGTTTTCTTCTCACATCCGCATAACTCTTATGTCGGCTTCCCGCAGACAACGACCTATTCTTGATTTGCACAATCATATTTGTCGTCTCTCTAATCATCTCTGGTCCAGTGAGTTGAGCATCACCAACCTCACTCCAGCTCACGGGCGATCTACATTTTCTCCCATAAAGCGCTTTAAAAGGTGCAGCTTTAATACTCGCGTGATAACTGTTATTATATGAGAATTCGGCCAAAGGTAAGTGCTTATCCCAGCTACTTCCAAAGTCAATCACACAAGCACACAACATATCCTCTAATGTTTGAATAGTTCTTTCACTTTGCCCATCGGTTTGTGGATGATAGGCTGTGCTCATATCCAAATTGGTTCCTAAAGATTTTTGAAGTGATCTCCAAAATCCAGAAGCAAAACGACTGTCTCTATCGGAAATGATTGAAATAGGAACACCATGCTTACACACGATATTCTTCAGATATAGGTCGACAAGTTTCTCCAAACCGAACCTCTCGTTGATTGGAATGAAATGAGCGGATTTAGTTAAACGGTCGACAATAACCCAGATTACATCGAACCCAGACGGTGTCCTTGGGAGTTTTGTGATGAAGTCCATCGTACTTCGCTCTTATTTCTAGATTGGAATTTTAGGTTGGACAAGTAATCCTGACGGCTTCTGATATTCAGCTTTCACTTTTGCACACGTTAAGCATTTCGCGACGTATGTTGCAATATCAGCTTTCATATTCGGCCACCAGTATAACTTTTTCAAGTCTTGGTACATTTTGTCAGATCCAGGATGAATAGAATACTTGGACTTATGAGATTTTAACATGATCAAGTCTCTCAGTCCACCATAGAATGCTAACTAGATTCGACCTCTCAAACATTTGATACCATCAGATCGCGTCTCAAATGTTTCACTATCTCCTCTAAATCTTTCGGCTGCAATATTTTCCTTCTTACACGCTTCGATTTGTGCGTTTCGAATCTGCTCAAGTAAGTTATTATGAACTGTCACCACCAAAGCACGCACTTGAATCGGTTTCTCCCTTTCCATTCGACTTAACGCGTCTGCTACCACGTTCGCCTTTCCCGGATGATAACGAATTTCGTAGTCGTAGTCACTCAAGAGTTCAACCCATCGACGTTGCCTCATATTCAGCTCCTTTTGATCCAGTATGTATTGTAGGCTTTTATGATCAGTGAATACTGTACACTTCGTACCATACAGATAATGTCTCCAAAGTTGCAGAGCAAAAACCACAGCGCCTAATTCCAAGTCAAGGGTAGTGTAGTTCTCCTCATTTTTACTTAATTGTCTAGAGGCATATGCGATCACCTTTTCACGGTGCATGAGAACAACACCGTATCCTTGAAGAGATGCATCACAATAAACAACAAACTCTTCACTTCCTTCAGGTAACGATAAGATCAGCGCACTACAGAGTTTCATCTTCAGGGTTTTGAAAGCTTCTTCCTATTCATCGCCCCACACAAATGGTTTATTCTTTTGAGTCATCTTAGTTAATGGTTTCGATATCAAAGAGAATCCTTCAATAAACCTTCGGTAGTTACCAGCCAAACCTAGAAATTGTCGCACTTCAGTTGGAGTAGTAGGAGCACTCCAATTCTTAATGGCTTCAATCTTCAGAGGATCAACATGTACCCCACTTTTATCAATTACGTGTCCAAGAAATTGTACAGAATTAAGCCAAAAATCACATTTTGAGAATTTAGCGTACAACTTTTCGTCCTTTAACAAGTTTAAGATAATCCTTAAGTGTTCGGCATGCTCTTCCTTGCTCTTGGAGTAGATTAGAATATCATCGATGAAAACGATCACGAATTTTTCAAGATACGGCTTACAATTGTGATTCATTAAGTCCATGAATACAGCAGGTGCATTATTCAAACCAAAAGGCATAACTCGGAACTCATAATGACCATAACGAGTCCTAAACGCCGTAATAGGAATATCTTCCTCGCGTACACGAAGTTGATGGTAACCAGAACGAAGATCAATCTTGGAGAAAACACGAGAACCTTGAAGTTGATCGAATAGATCATCAATTCTTGGAAGCGGATAACGATTCTTGATCGTCAGCTTATTCAGCTCTCGGTAATCGATACACATACGGAATGAACCATCTTTCTTCTGAACGAATAAAACAGGAGCTCCCCAAGGTGACGAACTCGATCGTATAAAACCTTTATCAGTTGCAATTGCACACACAACTCCTTCAGCTCGGATGGTGCTAAACGATATGGCGCACGAGCCACGGGTGCAACACCAGGAATTAGATCAATTTGGAATTCTACTTGCCTTGGAGGCGGAAGCCCTGGCAAATCTTCTGGAAACACTTCAGGAAAGTCACGAATGACTTGAACATTTTCGATACGCTTCTCCTTCTATTCCTTCTCCGATACATGAGCTAGGAATAACTCACAACCTCTTTCGATATACTTACGAGCTTTAATGCACGAAACGATCTTCAGTCTAGAATTACATTTATCACCTTCGATAACTATGGTCTTGTCATCTAAAGGAATCCTAACTTTCTTTTCTCCACACATAATAGACGATTTATGCTTGGACAGCCAATCCATTCCGATAATAATATCCAAACTTCCCAATTCGACGATCATCAAGTCTATCTTAAAAATACGGTTCAAAAGATTAAGAGAACATCCTAAGAGCGGACGATTGGTACTCACTAATTTACCATCAGCGAGTTCTACTTCAAAACTCGCATCTAATTCAACCGATTTGATATCAATTAAGGTACTAAAACTTGTAGACACAAAGATTTTGTCCGCACCAGAATCAAATAAAGTTGTAGCGTAACGGTTATTCAGTAAAAACGTACCAGTAACAACTTTCGGGTTTTGCTTAGCATCATCTTCTCCTAGTTGATAGGCTTTTCCTTGATTATCACCACCACGTACATTCTTCTGCGGCTCAGGGCATTGATTCTTCATGTGTCCTTTACCTTGACAGTTAAAGAAAGTCATTCCTTTCCTTCCTGATCCCCAACAATATTCAGTCTTGTGCCCCAGCTTGTTACACTTTCCACACTTAACACATTCACCAGTATGAATCCTTTTGTAGCGTTGACATCGGGTTCCCTTATTAGCAGGTGCAGTTTCAGTCATTGCATTTGCATTACTCCTCCTTCGGTTCTGATTCCTATTGCGAGATTTACGGTTATCACCTCGATCATCACTTTCCACTTCAGCCTTTCTTTTACAACCTTCAGCAACACCATCAGCCTTATCTTGGATAATCTGTCCCATCAGTTGGTAGGCCATACGAAAGGCTTCATCAATATTGGCAGGTTTAGATGAGGTCACATCACCACGGATGTTGGAAGGTAAGCCTCAAATATACTGCTCCACCTTTAGATATTCTGGGTTAACTTTGTTTGAACAAAGTAGAGCAAGTTCATGGAATTTGTTTGTGAATCCATCAATATCAGTACCCGTCAGTCTCAGCTGATACAGTTCCTGTTCTAACCTTTGAATAACACTCCTTGGACAGAATTCCTCGGTCATCCATCTTCTCACTTCAACCCAAGGTGTAGCATAAGCAGCATTCATCCCTACAGACGCCATTCTTCCATTCCACCAAGTTAATGCTCGCCCTTGAAGAGTAGTAGAGGCAAACATCACCTTGTCTCCTTCCTCACTTCCACTAAATCGAAACACGGATTCTAATCTTTCAAACCATTGCATTAAACCAACAGCACCTTCAGTACCCTTAAAAGTCGGAGGTTTACATTTCATGAATGAGGTGTAAGTACACTTCTTGTTTTCAGGAATCACTGGTCTATCAGCATCACCAGTTCCAGCACCAGCATTGTCAGCTCCAACATTGCCAGTTCCAGTATTGCCAGCTCCAGTATTGCCAGCTCCAGTATTGCCAGCTCCAGTATTGCCAGCTCCAGTATAGCCAGGTTCAGTATTGCCAGCTCCACCAGATCCACCAGCTCCACCGGATCCACCAGCTCCCCGGATCCACCAGCTCCACCGGATCCACCAGATCCATTATTCATATTTGCCATAAATGCATTCATAGAGACCTCAAATTGATCAGCTACTACAGCACGTAACTGAGTCTCAGTCAATTTTTTTGGCGGCATGATCCTGTTACACAATTCACATCAAAATGAGTATTCATTCAACGCTTGTGATAACAAAACATGAATAACACAGAATAAGAATAGATAGAATAGGAGAGAAACAAGAAATGATGATAGAACGGAGAATAGAGTTTAGACAAGGAACGAAGATTCACGAGGAATGAGTCGAAAGACATGAATTTCTACTGTGACAATCAGCGTCGTTTGTAAATTATGTATTAGTATTATAATAATCAAATAATAAAACATTTATAAATAAATAATGTAATCCATTATGCTTTAAGCATAAATAATAATTAATTATTTAAAATATATATATACTTTTCTTATTCTCGTCCATTGGCAACACGGAGGTTTCGCTTGCATATGTTATAGTCAAAAGATTTCAAAAATTTATTTTTGGAAAATCTTTTCGTTCTCTATAACTTGAGCTCTGATGCCAATCTGTAACACCCCCAATTTCGTGTCATAGCAGCGGGAGAGTCATTGGGTGTTACTATTATGGTTCAATCTCAATATCATAGAAAACGCCTCAAAATGAGTCGTTTTAATAAAACATACATCCATTCATTATTTAAAGGTAAAATAGTTCACACACGGTCCCAAATTATTTTCAAGTTTACACAACATAACAAACAACAAAAATTTTCTTTGAATGGACATAGTTTAGGAAAAGCGGGCCAAAACATTTCACAAGCAAGCTACACGAAACCGCCTTCCTTTGAGTGCCTTCTTCATGTACCTGAGATAAAACATGCTATAAAGTCAACAAAAATGCTGAGTGAATCTATAGAGTTTTAATTTAATAAACGAACATAAGTATTCTGAATAAACCTTCAATGGTTGACAATCATGTGGATCAGACATAATCATCGTTGTTATTACATAAGTCTCATGACATTGAACGTTAACATATATTATTTCAGCCCAACACACCTAGCCAAGTGCGTATATTTCTCTTATACAATTGCATCCGATGTTTCATTACTAGTGCATCACAACACCACGCGATAGCTAGTCGCGACCGGACTGGGCGTCACCCCGATAGATCTATCCATAGTATTAGCGTTCATTCGATTAACAATTCATGATTCAATGGGTCTTTTAAGGCTAGAAGCAAACGTATGTAAATAACTTTCATCTAGCATACAATCGGGTCCCTTTTGTTCTATTTTAAAACAAGCATGTTATCCCCCTCGCGGGTTTTAAAAATCTTTACAAGATAGTATAAAAGCGAGGCTATAGACTCACCTTGGTACAATAGTAGTAATATGACGATCGCCGGCGATACGTGATGCCCATTAAACACGAAGACCGCAACCTACCAAATAAGGCGCGTTCGTTAATAATGACTCAAGTATAAATAATACTTTAACAATACAAAACTCAAATTGATAAAACCATGACAAATTCCAAAAATAATTATAGTACAAATGTACTTCTATACTCCTTTACATGTTACTTTATTAGACTATATGATCAAATAAAAATTTGCCGGTACTTACCAAAAGTACAAGCTCATTTTCCTTACTTAAACTATTCCGTTTTCGAAGAAACTTGGTCACAAACTCACATATAATATGAATAAGACTCATTTTAAATTTCATTCAAAAATATTACTTCTAAGACCTTCTGCCCGACACACCTTCGTGTTATAAAAACCGGACAGATTTGCGCCTTCAACTCGTAAAACCATTTTAACATATCTAAACAACTCCATTTATAATACCGACACTCGAGTTTGAAAATAGACTCATGAACTGAGGTTTAGACTCTAACATCTGTCCTTCAACATTTTTAAAACTCATTCTATATTCCCCGAGATTCGATCCAAATATCGACAACAATTTTCGGATTGTGCCGATACTCGTCTCCCGGTACACGAATACTAAAATTGGCATAACTTCTCGCTCGTTTGGAGCTAGAAGCTATATCTTATATCAAATCGAAGCTAACGAAATTCTCTACGACTCTATCTTATTAGTTTACCAAGTTTATTACAGTAAGTAATTCAAAAAGAGCCTTTTACCTACTGGTCTAAAATGGTCATCTAAAAATCATACCAAAACACCATTTTGACCCATTTCAACAATTTACATATTCATATTATCATCCTAATATTATTATAACACCTCTAACTAATTCCTAACAACCTCAAATTCAATCTAACAAAAATCAAATATATAAAAATCTTGCATGCAACAACAATCCCACTTAAATATAATAATAATAACAACAACCATTACCATAAAAATGGATCAAACACATGTTCTTCACCAAACTTTTGAAAGAAAATTAAAGTGTATGCATGTGGAAAATTTTTATACCAAATGAAGCTTGTTGAATTTCTAGGATGGGTCTTTTGTTAGTTTAGGATGAATCAAAGGGATGATCAAATTTTTTGAGGGTGTTTGGTGTTGAGGGTGGACGGCCAAGAGAAGAACAAGAGAGAGGGTATTTGATTTTTTTGTTAAATGAGTTTTTAAATGAAAATAGTTAGTGGAAAATCCTTAAATAGTCCAAGGGTAGGATAGATTTTGTCATTTAGGCATAGTTTTGGTCCAAAAATTCAATTAAATAGTTTACAAGGTAGAAAATGTAAATTGTAAATTTAGAAAATATTTACGGTGCTCGGGTTTCGTAAAAATACTTTTTGGAAGTTAAAACGCTTCATAAATATAATAATAAAGCTTCGACACGACTTAAAACGTAATTAAATCGAAAACATCGAAAATATAAAATATCGAGACAATCGATAATAAAACATAAATATTTGGGCATCCGTCGGTATCGCGATCACTAATAGTTCTCGTCATTCGTTAAAACGTAAAACACGAGAAATAAAGATTAAATATAATAAAATCATTTTTATGATAAATTGAGAATATAATATCGATACCTAACGTATTCCTTGCCGGTTTTCATCTAATCGACATTCTTACGCTAGTTTCATGTCATAACCTTCTCGGTTAGTCGATAATTTAAAATTCTCATAAAATTAAACACGTAATACGTAATAATCGAGATTAAAATAACGACCTGTTATTGACGGATTGTCACACATAACCCGATGAACCGGGTGAAAGCGAGAAAGGTCGAGGTGGGGAAAGTCATGAGCAACCCTTTTGAAAAGGTGTGTAAGAAGCATAGCAAAGGGAAGGTTTGTTTTTGGCTTTGAAAGCACATAATTTATTCGTCGAGTGATATAGAATGCCAAATTGTACTTGGTTGATGTAAAGATGCAAGATAACATATGCACCATACAAGCCGGGATATGATCTCGGTTTCCACCAAGACAAAATAAATTCTCCCTAAGGATATTTGCCCATTGGACCATAAAATCCTTAAGGTCGCTAGAGAGCACTTCATAGCGATTCACATTTCGCACATTAGAATGAAGGCTTCTCACAACGTTTCCATCACGCTCTTTCGAAATGATGTCAAGGATAAACTCCGGATCAATTTCGGCGTGGTCATTTGGAGGTTTGTCGTAGGATTCCAAGAGAGCATCAAGTCTCCATTTATCCGTGAAACGACAAGTTCCTTCATATGGCACACCAAGAATTTCACAAAAATTTTCGAGAGAGTATTGAATCATTTGATCATTCAACAAGAATCGAATGAAGATTTCGCCATTGTATTCAAACATGGAGCAAGTGCTAAAGAATTCTAGAAGAAACAAAGGGTGAATATCTTCTTCTATGTTGAGCAAGCAATCAAACCCCGAAAGCTCAAACATAGATTTGATATAGTCATAACCCGTTATTCCCTCATCAACAACTCTACCCTCATGGAAACATCGAGTAGAAAGAGATGAAAAGGAGTTTCGAAGTTGAGTGGAAGCATAGGTTTGGGAAATGTTTGGCATGTATTGTTTAGTAAGTTGATGATCCTTTTGGTATTGTGAAGGCATGATTAGTACCTAAATAAAAACACAAGAAAATATTTTTCCAATCACTCATATGAAAAATAAACTCAAAAATCAAAATATGAGAATGTGTTATATCAATTTCTTGACAAACAAAGGATTGAATCCATATCATTCTCATGTTCACAATGTATCTATTCCATTATTAACCAAGAACATATGAACTATGTTGGATCAACAATAGACTAGAACATTGGTTTTTCAAAACAAGGTTTTTAGGTAAGCATTAACAATGCAATTACCTATTTGTTCATGGGTTCATCTCAATTCCATCTTTTAACCAAAATCATTTAGCCAAAATTCGGATTTGTTCTACAAGTGGGTTTTAGTGAAATCTTAATGATTATGAACCTAAGGAATAATAGTAAAACAACTATGTCAACCCATATTCCTATAAAGGTTCTATTTCAATTTCAATTTTAAAAACCCCCAATTATGAAAGGATGAACCCTAGAACAAAATAGATGAAATCGAAAGAAAATACTTACAATTAATTGATGTTTGATGAAGGATGAGTGAAACCCACAACTTGGAATCAATTAATTTGAGTGATTGAAGGTTTTTGAAGCTTCAACAATGGTGGAAGAGATGAAACCCGTCGGCTGTGTGTTTTTGGGAGAGAGAGGGTTTGGTTTAAAAAAGGTTATTTTAATAAAACTTGCGCTCTGACAAGCTTTACTGCCCGCGGTTCCTTATCGATAAGGTACCGCAGGTTTGAGCCGCCAGAGATAAAGAACCGCCTACAGAGGCTGGTTTTTATCAATGAAATACGCCAAAATTTTGAAAACTAAGTTTTCTAAAATACTTAAAAATAAATCTTAAACCTTTTAGAATATCATTGGATCATTATAACACTAAGCAATATGCATTAATGAAGGATTACGAGTTGAATCGAGATCGATAAGAACCGAAATGGACAAACGACTACTCGTAGCGAAAAAGCAAAGTGGAGAGAAGTCAAGGGAAGTGAATCAAGACTAAGATAAATGCTCAAGGGATTAATGACAATCTTCAAATGATGGAGACGAAGAGCTTGTGTCATATATAGTGGTTTAAGACGTGCCTTTCCGGTGAAGTGATAAACGACTTTGGTAATGAATAAACACAAAGCAATTATTGATGCATAGACTAAGATCACTTTCAATAATAGTCTTAGTCTAAACTAAAATATGAGCAAGGTATTAACTGACTTTCTCTCCCACAAAGGGCCTACTAACCGTATGAGTGCAAACCATGGAAATCATGCTTGATACTTTAAGCTACTACTAACTCACTCTACATCACCATTGTGAGTCAAGTATCCAAGCAATGAACGTTTGAGGGGATAAAGGAAAAGAATCACAAACCACAAACAAATGTCAAGGCAAGGATGCCAAGAACAAGCACATAGTCAAGTAATGATCAAAAGAATGATCAAAGGGCGTGTGTAATAACGAAAGCGTACCTTGTCCACAAAGAGCATTCCAATCCATCAAGGAATCAATGAAATGCCCAACAATGACTATGATGAGTACGAGTGAGGAATATTTTTCACATAAATAGAAGATATCATATATATCTTTTAAAATTGGAAAGGAGATATTACATATATCTTTTGATCTGACTAATATATTTTTCGTATATATCGCGACCCGACGTAGTAATATCGTGATTCACGGCCATGGCTCGTCCATCCGCACTCGTCTGCGCATTCAGCAGTTATTTTATTTTTATTTACGGTCATGGTATGTCCAGCCGTGCCCGCATGTTCAGATATATTGTTTATATTAATAACAGATATTACACATATCATTTAAGTTACTACAAGATAGCCTTTAGGATGATATTTTTTATTATATATATCTTTTAAATCGGTAAGATATATTACATATATTTTGTAAATAATATGTTTATCATTCGCGGTCATGGTACGTCCATCCGTGATAGTCCGTACACTCGGATATCTTGTGCCTACGGGCGTACATGTACACATCGTTTCCAAGCGGAATAAGAGGATTGAGTGAACCTAATAATTCAACTTGTTGTGTAAGAGGGATGCAACCCCAACGACCATGGATCATGTATCCTTGTTAGACACCTTGCTATCAAGACGTTATAGTAAGTTACGCAAACCACATGACTCATGATGGACTTGCAAAAGACACACTATGCACGTCTAACAAAATTTTATCAAAACTTTGACCGTCCTTATGGTAGTAGCGGTACGCCGCATGTAATGACATTTTACATCCAATAAGTTAGTTAAGACACGTCTTATACTATGTCAAAATTCGCGGTTATGGCAAGACCCAAACGCGTTGGTTCGTACGTTCGAACCCAATTTCTATCTTTCGTACGCGGCTATGGTACATCCATTCGCGCTGGTCTACGCGACCGTAATTTTTTGGATACTTGATTAAGTTTAATACTACTAATCGAGTGTAGCACCATTAAACTTGGGGGGCTACCAGGTTATACTAATACCACTATTTATGTGCACGTCACACAAATATCTTTGGATATATTCCTTTGCTGCAGAAGTCCGCCTTCTGCGGGTTTATTCCTTTGCAATAGAAGTATCTCTTCCATTGGCTTATTCCTTTGCCGCGGAAGTATTCTTTCTGCGCGCTTGTTCCTTTGCCATGGAATTATCTCTTCCATTGGCTTATTCCTTCGCCGTGGAAGTCCTCGTTCCGCGCACTTATTTCTTTGCCATGGAAGTATCTCTTCCATTGGCTTATTCCTTCTCCGCGGAAGGAATCCTTCCGCGCGCTTGTTTATGCGCCATGTAAGTATTTCTTCCATTGGCTTATGCCTTTGCCACGGAAGTACCTCTTCCGCTGGCTTATTCACGCGCGGTGGAAGTATCTCTTCCACATGCTTATTATCTTCGCCGTGGAAAGTGTCTCTTCCACGTGCTTATTATCTTCGCCGTGGAAGTATCTCTTCCACGTGCTTATTATCTTCGCCGTAGAAGTATCTCTTCCACGTGCTTATTATCTTCGCCGTGGAAGTATCTCTTCCACGTGCTCATTATTTTCGCCGTGGAAGTACTCTTCCACGTGCTCATTATTTTCACCGTGGAAGTATCTCTTCCACGTGCTCATTATCTTCGTCGGGGAAGTATCTCTTCCACATGCTTCTTATCTTCGCCGTGGAAGTATCTCTTCCACGTGCTCATTATCTTCGTCGTGGAAGTATCTCTTTCACGTGCTTCTTATCT
Organism: Glebionis coronaria; assembly: GCA_025667525.1. NCBI lineage: Eukaryota > Viridiplantae > Streptophyta > Magnoliopsida > Asterales > Asteraceae > Glebionis > Glebionis coronaria. The sequence continues at coordinate 413,936,858 of CM046879.1, read as the reverse complement.
TCGCCGTGGAAGTATCTCTTCTACGTGCTTATTATCTTCGCCGTGGAAATATCTCTTCCACATGCTTATTCTTTTCGCCGTGGAAGTATCTCTTCCACGTGCTTATTATCTTTGTCGTGGAAGTATCTCTTCCACATGCTTATTATCTTCGCCGTGGAAGTATCTTTTTCACGTGCTCATTATTCATGTGCCGTGGAAGTATCTCTTCCACGTGCTTATTATCTTCGCCGTGGAAAGTATCTCTTCCACGTGCTTATTATCTTCGTTGTGGAAGTATCTCTTCCAGGTGCTTATTATCTTCGCCGTGGAAGTATCTCTTCCACGTGCTTATTATCTTCTGATAGGTGTGAAAACACCCATCCTTTTACCACTTATTTCTGGCTAAAACAAGACCAAAACACGTGTTTAATATCATTTGTTTGGAATTATGCGTGGTTTTTGTGTTTATTGTGTTTTCAGAGTCAACCGGGAGAATATTGAAGAAAACATGGGATTGCACGGGTTTTATCGAAGAAAAAGACTCAAGACGAAGTCTATTGTCCAAGAGATGCAAAAGATTTGAAGTCATTGTGCCTATTTGAAGATTTATCGAAGAATAGAGCCAAATATGGAAAATTCATATATGTCGAAGAACTCGAATCTATTAAACAAAAGATTATTAGACTAGTCGGAATTATTCACCGACACTTCTAAAAGTCCAAAGTTGAAAACGGTTATTTAAAAGAAGCGTGAAGACCAAGGAAGAAAGAAGAAAAGAGGCCCGATACCAAAGCCCATACACAAGCCCATACATACACGCCTATATAAAGGCCTTACCTCACAAATTTTCACACACTTGGCTTAGCTAGTCTTTAGTTTTTCATTTCTCTAGTTTTAGAGAGAGAAAGTTCCAAACTTTCTCTCACTAAACTTTTTATTTGTTTTTCATCTTTGAATTTAAGCTTTCCTTAATCTTTGTACCTTGAATTTCATTAATCTCAATCAAGTTAAGCTTTTAATCTCTTTAATTTTCTTCTACTTTTCTTAGTTTATCCAAAATCTTTAATCTGATTATCATTTCATACGGTTTGTATTTGGCGAATGAGCTCGTGTTAAAAGTTTGATCTTTCTTGTTTCTCTTTAAGCTCTCACACGAATAGGTTATAAGCTCTCCATGCTTATTAGCCTATTCATTGTTTAAGCTTATTATTTTCGGGTTCCATATAAGTATTAGTCATTGAAAGTTTTGTTTATTAAGTTTAAGGTTTCTTGTTTTCATAAGTTGTCAAATTTAAGCGTTTGAGTTATTAAAAGTTTCGGTTTGGTTAGCTTATTCCCTTTTCTTATTGAATCTTTTTGCTTCCCACCAATTTCGGAACATATCTGCTTCCATCGCAACAAGAGGGTTTTTAACACATTCCGACGGATCTCTTGCTTGGTATCGCAATAACCCTTAAGGGTTTTACCTTGCGATAGGGTGTAATTCCCCCTATTCCGATCTGGGATTGCGATCGCGTATTGCGATCGCACATTCCGACGGGGTTTAGGTCCCTTTCTTAGTCGAAACTCTGGCCAATTTTTGTTTTCCATTTTCTGATAGCAGCATTGCGACAGCCTGATCTTTGCACATTCCGATAGCACCAAATATGGACATTCCGATGGTAGTTGTGATTACATTCCGATGCTTTTGACTTTCTTACATTCCGATAGAAATAATTTTAGTGTATTCCGATAGAACAAGTTTTTAAGCATTAATTCATTTAAGTTTTCAAAGTTTTCGTCTAATTTTACCTTTACGTTTTCAAACATTTAAGTCTTCCTTGTCAATCTAGTTTAATTTTTCAAAGCTATATTTTATTCAACGCCATTTACATTTAATTGTTATTAGTTTAAAAATAGACAAACAAACCAACTCCTTTTTTATTAACCAAGAACAAATCATTCCACTTAAAGCCGAGATCAATTCGAGAGGATATCGAGAGAATCTAGAACCCATACCAAATGTATGTATCAAATGGCGCCGCTGCCGGCTCTTCTCGTTAAGATCAAAAGTTTTTTTTGAGAACTTGGATTTTGGGATCCGTTCCCCGTGAACGTTACTTTTTCATAAAAATCTTCAAAAACACTAAAAAAATATAAAAATTTCAAAAATCCTAAAAAGTAAAAAAACATAAAAACCAAAAATATTTTTGCTTTGTTTTTCTTTGTTCGTTCTTTTGCAGGTGTATGCGCACTCGATCCACGTCTTATCAAGAGCCCGAGCCTCTCGATAACCTAGACATGGCCGGTGTACAAAACAACAACAATATACCACCTCCAAACAACAATAATAACAACAACAACCCACCTTTCAACAACATGAATAACAACAACAATGAGCATCTACCGGATAATCGCCCGATGATTGAATTGCTGCAAGCTCATGTAGATGGCAACAATGATCCAATTGTTATACCACCAATTGCAGCCAACAACTTTGAGCTAAAATCAGGCTTTATCCAGATGGTCTCTGCTCAACCATTCTTGGGGCGTACCATTGATGATCCACACGACCATATCAAGAGATTCTTGCAACTCACTAACACGGTCAAGTTCAATGGTGTTCCACAAGAGGTTATCAGGTTACAACTTTTTCCCTTTTCTTTAGAGGGACAAGCCCGGCATTGGCTTGCTAAAGAACCGCCACAGAGTATTGTCTCGTGGACGGATTTGGAAACAAAGTTTATCAATTACTTTTTTCCACCCTCTCGTACTACCGCTTTGCGGAATGAAATCATAAATTTTGAACAAAAGTACGATGAATCGTTCAGTGAATCTTGGGATCGTTTCAAAGATCTTTTAAGAAAATGCCCACAACATGGTTTTACCAAAGTACATCAAATTAATACTTTTTACAATGGTTTAAGCATGAGTGACCAAGATTCACTAAACAGTGCCTCGGGGGGTAATCTTTTTGCTAAGACTTCCAATGCTGCTTGGGACATCATTGAGAATAAGTCTCGTGTGCAAACCAAGAGTGTTCGGATCAATGTCGCTAGTGCTAGCACTAATGACAGCGATAAGCGACTTGACAAAATCACCACGCTTCTTGAATCGCTTGTCACCCACACCGTCAGCAACAACATCAGCAACAACGCTAAAAACGCTCAAGTTAACGCTGTCATCCAACCTTGTGAGATATGCGGGGGTCCTCACTCTTACACCACTTGTACCGCCACCCAAGACTACCCTGCTGAGAATGTGAATGCGGCATATGGCACCTATCCTCAACCTGCTTATCAAGCTAGACCTCAAGGTGACCGTAATTTGCTTAGCTACCGCTCCAACAACTACCTCTCACCACCCGGTTTTTCCCCAAACAACCCAAACCAACAACACAACCTTAATCTCCCTCCTCAACAACAACAACAACCTCGTACACTATACATTCCTCCTCACAAGCAGCAACAACCACCTCAACGAAACAACCAAGTTTACCAGCAACCTTCTTATCAACCACCCGCATACACTGCTCCTTCCAACCAAACCCCCGCATCACATCAAGACACTGGAACCTACATGAGGACTAACGATGTGATCGTGGATAATCTCCAACAGGAAGTGCGCAACTTGAAAGCAGACCTGATGAAACAAGGGAATGATCTGAGAGCTGATATGAAGAACACTATGGATAGTCAAACGAATGACTTAAGAAACATGATGGCTAGTTTCTTCCACGGTAATCAACCCTCTTCTTCGGGTACTCTTTCGAGTAATACCGTTGCGAATCCAAGAGGGGAGATGAAAGCAATCACCACTCGAAGTGGCAAAGGTACCAAGGAACCTGAGTGTCCTATACCTCCACCGGTGATTGTGACTAAGGAGAACGAGTCACCTACTCCTATCCCTCATCCTTCTACTTCCCCATTTCTCCGCCTCCTTCACCTTCTACCCCCATTTCCCCACCACCCGTGGTTGTGAGTGATCCTATTCCCCTAAAGCCTTCTTCTTCATCCAATATACCTTATCCTTCAAGGTTAAGGAAAGAGAAGCAAAAGAGCAAGGATGATATTCAGGTTTCGAACTTCCTTAAAATGTTCAAACAATTGAATTTCAATATCTCCTTCGCTGAGGCTCTCGCTCACATGCCCAATTATGCAAAAATGTTTAAAGATCTTCTGAGCGACAAGGAAAAGCTTCTTGATATTTCTAACACCCAACTTAATGAGAATTGATCTGCAGTGCTCTTAAGGAAATTGCCAACCAAGCTTGGTGATCCGGGTCGTTTCCTTATCCCTTGCAACTTCCCGGGAGTAGAGAATTGCATGGCCCTAGCCGATCTAGGTGCCAGTATCAATCTAATGCATCTAAGCATTTGGAAGCAATTATCTCTCCCTGAGCTAGTCCCCACCAAAATGACTTTGGTGTTAGCTAACCGTACGGTTGCTTATCCAGTGGGGATAGCCGAAGACGTCATTGCAGGAGTCGACAAATTCACCTTTCCTGCTGATTTCGTCGTTGTTGACTACGACATGGACCCTCGTGTGCCATTGATCGTTGGTCGTCCATTCTTGAGGACCGGTCGCACTCTAATAGATGTTGAAGCTGGTGAGCTTATCATGAGAGTGGGTGACGATAAAATCGTTTTCAACATGGGAAAACTTTCTAAACAACCTTATTCATACGAGAGTGTTAATTGTATTGACGTTCTTGATGAGGCTTGTGAAGAACACTTGAAAGATGCTTGTAAAAGTATTCCTTCTTCTCTTCCCAATGTTGAGACCGTTTCCTCTATCGACTAATCACTATCTCTATTTGGAGAAAGTGATTTCCTTTGGAAAGATTTGGAAGCCACCATGGGAGATGTGAATTTAGACAATGACAATTCTACTACCAATTGGGATGAAGATCTCCGCCTCATTGAAAACCTTCTCAAAGAAGACAATCTTTCTCCTCTATCTCCGACGGTTACTATTGATCATCCTTCTCCTAAAGAGGTGACTAATGATGATCCATCGTTAGTTTCACCATCTATTGAGGATCCTCCCACTCTTGAGCTTAAGTACCTACATCCTCATCTTGAGTACGTTTTCCTTGAAGATAACGAGAAGTCGCCCGTCATCATCGCAAAGGACCTAAAAGAAGAAGAAAAAGCCCGACTTGTCGCCGTGTTGAAGAAACACAAGAAGGCTATTGCTTGGAAGATTTCTGACATTCATGGAATTGATCCTCACTTTTGCACACACAAAATTCTCATGGAGGACGACTTTAAGCCCACAATTCAAAGCCAAAGAAGGGTGAATCCAAAAATCCATGAAGTCATCAAAACAGATGTTATCAAACTTCTTGATGCGGGTATGATTTACCCTATTTTGGATTCACCATGGGTTAGTCCAATCCATTGTGTGCCTAAGAAAGGCGGCATCACCGTTGTGCCCAATGCAAACAACGAGTTGATTCCTACCCGTCTCGTCACTGGGTGGAGAGTTTGTATAGACTACCGCAAACTCAATGATGCCACGAGAAAGGATCATTTCCCTCTACCTTTTATGGACCAAATGCTTGAACGTTTAGCGGGTAATGAATATTACTGCTTTCTTGATGGTTTCTCGGGTTACTTCCAAATACCCATCGATCCCCAAGATCAAGAGAAGACAACATTCACTTGTCCCTATGGCACATTTGCTTACAAAAGAATGCCTTTTAGCTTATGTAATGCCCCCGGGACTTTCCAAAGGTGCATGTTGGCTATCTTCCATGACATGGTTGAACAAACCATGGAAGTCTTCATGGATGATTTCTCGGTCTTTGGGGATTCCTTCTCTTCTTGCCTTGCCAATTTAGAACGTATGCTTAAGCGGTGCGAAGACACTCGCCTTGTTCTGAATTGGGAAAAATGCCATTTTATGGTAAAAGAAGGCATTGTGCTAGGACACAGAGTCTCTAAAGCCGGTCTTGAAGTCGACCGTGCTAAAGTAGACGTCATAGCCAAATTACCTCCACCTTCAACCGTGAAGGGTGTGAGAATTTTCCTGGGTCATGCGGGCTTCTATCGTCGTTTCATTCAAGATTTCTCTAAAATCGCTCGCCCGATGACCCACCTCTTGGAAAAAGATACTCCTTTTATCTTTTCCAAAGAGTGCCTTGAAGCCTTCAACTCGCTTAAGGATAAGCTTACTAAGGCACCCGTCTTGGTTACCCCTAATTGGGAGCTGCCCTTCGAGTTGATGTGCGATGCTAGCGACTTTGCTATTGGTGCGGTTTTGGGTTAAAGAGTGAATAAACACTTCCAACCAATCCACTATGCTAGCAAGACTATGACGGGGGCACAATTGCATTATACGACAACCGAAAAAGAGCTTTTAGCTGTTGTCTATGCTTTTGAAAAGTTCCGCCCCTATCTTGTCCTTTCCACCACTATCGTATACACGGACCATTCCGCGTTGAAGTACTTGATGACAAAGCATGATTCCAAGCCAAGACTTCTTCGCTGGGTTTTACTCCTTCAAGAATTCAATATTGAAATTCGTGACAAGAAGGGAGTCGAAAACCTGGTCGCGGATCATTTGAGCAGACTTGAGGATCCATATCAAGGGGATCATCCGAACAAAGAGATCAATGACTCTTTCCCCCTTGAGACCTTAATGTCTATAGATCTCAATCTCGATGGCACCCCGTAGTTTGCGGATATTGCAAACTACTTAGCGGGTGGTGTTCTCATCCAAGGGTTAACATCCCAACAAAAAAAGAAGTTCTTGAACGATGTTAAGACTTACTTTTGGGATGACCCTTTTCTATTCAAACAATGCGCAGACTTGATTATTCGCCGATGTGTTGACGGACCGGCCGCTTTGGACATTCTCCAGGCTTGCCACAAAGGACCCACTGGTGGTCACTTTGGTCCCAACTACACCGCTAAAAAAGTGTTTGATTCTGGATTCTTTTGGCCCACCATTTACCGTGATGCTCACGAGATGGTTAAACATTGTGATTCTTGCCAAAAACAAGGCAAGATCACACATAAAGATGAGATGCCTCAAAATTTCATACAAGAATGTGAAATCTTTGATGTATGGGGCATCGACTTTATGGGGCCATTCCCTTCCTCTAAAGGAAACAAATACATCCTTGTAGCCGTTGACTACGTTTCAAAGTGGGTTGAAGCCAAAGCTTTACCTACTAACGACGCGAGGGTTGTTTGTAAATTCTTGAAACAATTGTTTGCTCGATTTGGTGTTCCTCGTGCTATTATTAGTGACCGCGGGACTCATTTTTTCAACGATCAATTTGCAAGAGTCATGGCAAAGTATGGTGTCAATCACCGTCTTTCCACCGCTTATCATCCTCAAACCAACGGTCAAGCCGAGATATCCAACCGTGGATTGAAAAGAATTTTGGAACGTACTGTGGGAGAGCATCGCGCCACGTGGGCCGATAAGTTAGATGATGCTCTGTGGGCTTTCCGTACTGCTTACAAGACCCCGATCGGCTGTACGCCTTATCGTCTTGTGTACGGGAAAGCTTGCCACCTCCCCATCGAGCTGGAACATAAGGCGCACTGGGCCTTGAAGTGGGATAACTTCGACATCAACAAAGCTGGTGATTTTCGCAAGATTCAACTCAACGAGCTACAAGAATTAAGGAATCAAGCTTACGAGAACTCACTGATATACAAGGAGAAGACCAAGATGATCCACGATGCTAAAATCAAGAACCGAGAGTTCCACGTTGGTGATCAAGTCTTACTCTTTAACTCTCGGTTGAAGATCTTCTCAGGCAAGTTGAAGAGCCGCTGGTCTGGTCCATTCACCATTGCCAATGTTTTCCCCTATGGTACCATTGAGCTTTCTCAGCCAAATGGGCCCAACTTCAAAGTGAATGGCCAGCGTCTGAAACTGTACTTTGGTGAGGACACCTCTCAGGAGGTGATTCCATCCCTCACCACGTTCCCCATGAACTAATTTTGGGTCGAGTCAGGCTCGTGACTCGGTTATCAAAAACAAGAGCTCCTCGGGAGGCAACCCGAGTATCTATCCTTTTATTTTTTAACCTCCTAAGTGTAGGGGGACCTGTATAGGTGTTTGTATTTGTGTGGTGATGTGATTACAGGGATGACTGCACTCTTGGAATATTTGAAGAACCGTGCTCCCGTGTTATCCGAAATCCGGTTCTATCTCTCAACTATCGTGATTCAATTTTCTTCATACTCACATTTGAAATTGATCACTTTAGTCGTCTCTTCCTTAACTTGAGTTAACCAACGTAAACAATGTGATAAGTGTAGGGGAGACTTTTCCCACATGCTTAAACATTGAGGACAATGTTTATCTTAAGTGTAGGGGGACTTCTATCGAAGTTTTAAGTGGACTTTTTCCATAAAAATGCCTTCATTTAACCGGAAAATCCTATTTTTCAACATTTTTCAAATTTTTAATTAACTTTGGCCACTTAGTAGTAATTTTTAAATTTTTTTATCGTTTCTTTCATATGTATATATCCCGCAATAAAGTCAAAAATATTAATAAAGTGGTGTAGCTAGTTTAGAAGTCTCTGACATATTAGGCCCGTTGCGTTTATTTTGACTCAACCCGAATAGACTTATTCAAGTTTATTCTAGCTAGTATCCTTAACCATGTAGACCTTAATTGGTTTATTAGGCTAAGCATCCACGAATCTCATTACTTGAGATTTTAAATTGTGTAGGACGAGAAATGATAGAGTCAATTATAAGTCGGTATTCTTGCGCAAGCTCACTTGGTGTAATTATTTGCCTATTCTCCCATCACTTGCTAATAATTTATCTGTAATAAGTAAGGTCGTACGATTTGAAAATTTACTTAGCTTCTAGCCCAAGATCGTTTAAAAGTTGCTCGGTAATGATAAGAGTTCATAGCCAAGGCATAACTTATGAAGCGGGGCGCGAAGATTGGCGAGTCCGAAAAGGCCCTAACAAGGCATGAGGATTCCATTTTATTGCTGAAGATCCAAAGTGATGTGAAAAGCATTATTCCCAAAATCAATATGAAGGATCAAGACTCACGACGAAAAGCAATCAACTCCCATAAAGATCATGGAGAAGTCTATCCGAAAAGACCCTAACAAGGTATGAGGATAAATAGATCCAAGTCCGAAAAGGAGGCGGATTGTTGTATCTCAAAATCCAAATTAGAGATTGAAGAATAATCATGAAGTCGTGGTCAACAAAGTTGGAGTACCCCTCAAAAGTCTCCAAGTGAAGAAACTCTATTACGATGAGAAGACCATTATCTCAAGAACGTCTCTCAAGATATGAAGTATGAAGTACATGCCAAATATCGGCCCGAGAAAGGTCTCAAATCGCGAACCAAGTTATGCCAAGATATGAACTTTTTGATATCCCGAGAAGCAGTTTTAAAAGATTTTGTCCTTTAGCTAACTATTGATCAAATCGTCCTACTTTGCTTTCAGCCCTAATAAACTATCGAAATAAGTCCAAAAATGCATCTTCATGATCATTCTAAGACAAAAATAAAATATAAGAGATACACCTAGGAATAAGGGAGTTTAAGCATTTAATTAAGCCATGTGTGCAAGTGTTTGAATTGCTAACTTATAATAACAATGATCTCGTTTTTAAGCTTAGTTTGGGGAACGTGAAACTTGAGGGTGATAAATCTTCGCAGCACCGAAGCCCTAATGTAAGTCCTCGATCTCTTTGCAAGTTATTCCATCCTTCTGTTTATTCTAAAAGTTTTAATTTCTCTTAGTATTTTCATTTTCGTTTAGTAGTATATTAATAAGGCCAAGGTTGATTGATTTTGAGAAAAGTGTAAATGTGCTTTGTCACTAAGCATTGCATGAGGGCATGGCAATGATTAAGTGTAGGGGATTTGATAGGTGTGAAAACACCCATCCTTTTACCACTTATTTCTGGCTAAAACAAGACCAAAACACGTGTTTAATATCATTTGTTTGGAATTATGCGTGGTTTTTGTGTTTATTGTGTTTTCAGAGTCAACCGTGAGAATATTGAAGAAAACATGGGATTGCACGGGTTTTATCGAAGAAAAAGACTCAAGACGAAGTCTATTGTCAAAGAGATGCAAAAGATTTGAAGTCATTGTGCCTATTTGAAGATTTATCGAAGAATAGAGCCAAAGATGGAAAATTCATATATGTCGAAGAACTCGAATCTATTAAACAAAAGATTATTAGACTAGTCGGAATTATTCACCGACACTTCTAAAAGTCCAAAGTTGAAAACGGTTATTTAAAAGAAGCGTGAAGACCAAGGAAGAAAGAAGAAAAGAGGCCCGATACCAAAGCCCATACATACACGCCTATATAAAGGCCTTACCTCACAAATTTTCACACACTTAGCTTAGCTAGTCTTTAGTTTTTCATTTCTCTAGTTTTAAAGAGAGAAAGTTCCAAACTTTCTCTCACTAAACTTTTTCTTTGTTTTTCATCTTTGAATTTAAGCTTTCCTTAATCTTTGTACCTTGAATTTCATTAATCTCAATCAAGTTAAGCTTTTAATCTCTTTAATTTTCTTCTACTTTTCTTAGTTTATCCAAAATCTTTAATCCGATTATCATTTCATACGGTTTGTATTTGGCGAATGAGCTCGTGTTAAAAGTTTGATCTTTCTTGTTTCTCTTTAAGCTCTCACACGAATAGGTTATAAGCTCTCCATGCTTATTAGCCTATTCATTGTTTAAGCTTATTATTTTCGGGTTCCATATAAGTATTAGTCATTGAAAAGTTTTGTTTATTATGTTTAAGGTTTCTTGTTTTCATAAGTTGTCAAATTTAAGCGTTTGAGTTATTAAAAGTTTCGGTTTGGTTAGCTTATTCCCTTTGCTTATTGAAATTTTTTGCTTCCCACCAATTTCGGAACATATCTGCTTCCATCGCAACAAGAGGGTTTTTAACACATTCCGACGGATCTCTTGCTTGGTATCACAATAACCCTTAAGGGTTTTACTTTGCGATAGGGTGTAATTCCCCCTATTCTGATCTGGGATTGCGATCGCGTATTGCGATCGCACATTCCGACGGGGTTTAGGTCCCTTTCTTAGTCGAAACTCTAGCCAATTTTTGTTTTCCATTTTCCGATAGCAGCATTGCGACAGCCTGATCTTTGCACATTCCGATAGCACCAAATATGGACATTCCGATGGTAGTTGTGATTACATTCCGATGCTTTTGACTTTCTTACATTCCGATAGAAATAATTTTAGTGTATTCCGATAGAACAAGTTTTTAAGCATTAATTCATTTAAGTTTTCAAAGTTTTCGTCTAATTTTACCTTTACGTTTTCAAACATTTAAGTCTTCCTTGTCAATCTAGTTTAATTTTTCAAAGCTTTATTTTATTCAACGCCATTTACATTTAATTGTTATTAGTTTAAAAATAGACAAACAAACCTACTCCTTTTTTATTAACCAAGAACAAATCATTCCACTTAAAGTCGAGATCAATTCGAGAGGATATCGAGAGAATCTAGAACCCATACCAAATGTATGTATCATCTTCTCCGTGGAAGTATCTCTTCCACGTGCTCATTATTTTCGCCGTAGAAATTATTTTTGCCGTGGAAGTACTCTTCCGCGTGCTTATTATCTTCGCCGTGGAAGTATCCCTTCCACGTGCTCATTATCTTCGCCGTGTAACTATCTCTTCCACGTGCTTTTTATCTTCGCTGTAGAAGTATCTCTTCCACGTGCTCATTATCTTCGCCGTGGAAGTATCTCTTCCACGAGCTTCTTATCTTCGCCGTGGAAGTATCTCTTCCACGTGCTTATTATCTTCGCCGTGGAAGTATCTCTTCCACGTGCTTATTATTTTCGCCGTGGAAGTATCTCTTTCACGTGCTCATTATTTTCGCCGTGCAAGTATCTCTTCCACGTGCTTATTATCTTCGCCGTGGAAGTATCTCTTCCACGTGCTTATTATCTTCGCCGTGGAAGTATTTCTTCCACGTGCTCATTATTTTCGCCGTGGAAGTACTCTTCCACGTGCTCATTATTTTCGCTGTGGAAGTATCTCTTCCACGTGCTCATTATCTCGTCGTGGAAGTATCTCTTCCACGTGCTTCTTATCTTCGCCGTGGAAGTATCTCTTCCACGTGCTCATTATCTTCGTCGTGGAAGTATCTCTTCCGCGTGCTTCTTATCTTCGTCGTGGAAGTATCTCTTCCACGTGCTCATTATCTTCTCCGTGGAAGTATCTCTTCCACGTGCTTCTTTTCTTCGCCGTGGAAGTATCTCTTCCACGTGCTTATTATTTTCGCCATGGAAGTATCTCTTCCACGTGCTCATTATTTTTGCCGTGGAAGTATCTCTTCCACGTGCTCATTAATTTCGCCGTGGAAGTATCTCTTCCACGTGCTTCTTATCGTCGCCGTGGAAGTATCCCTTCTACGTACTCATTATTTTCGCTGTGGAAGTATCTCTTCCACGTGCTTATTATCTTCGACGTGGAAGTATCTCTTCCACGTGCTCATTATTTTCGCCGTGGAAGTATCTCTTCCACGTGCTTATTATCTTCGTCGTGGAAGTATCTCTTCCACGTGCTCATTATTTTTGTCGTGGAAGTATCTCTTCCACGTGCTTATTATCTTCACCGTGGAAGTATCTCTTCCACGTGCTCATTATTTTCGCCGTGGAAGTATCTCTTCCATGTGCTTATTATCTTCGTCGTGGAAGTATCTCTTCCACGTGCTCATTATTTTCGCCTTGGAAGTATTCTTCCACGTGCTCGTTATCTTTCCCTGTGGAAATATCTATTCCACGTGCTCATTATTTTCGTCGTGGAAGTATTCTTCCACGTGCTCGTTATCTTTCGCCATGGAAGTATTTTTCCACGTGCTTCTTATCGTCGCCGTGGAATTATCCCTTCCACGTGCTCATTCTCTTCGCCGTGGAAGTATTCTTCCACGTGCTTCTTATCTTTGTCGTGGAAGTATCCCTTCCACCTGCTCATTCTTTTCGCCGTGGAAGTATTTCTTCCACGGCGTATCGTTATCTTTTACCGTGGAAGTACGCCATCCATTGGCTCATTCTGCCATAGAAGTACGTCTTCTGTTGGTTCATATCTTTGTTATGGAAGTACGTCTTCCGCGATGAATTACTTTGCCCGGCTACGAAGTGGTTTCTTCAAAGTTTGCATTGTTGGACCTTAATTAGGCGAAGCCTGATCAACTACGTTTAGTTCGGAAAAAACCATAATAAATTTTGGGCATTCATTATCATATGTCTTGGCTGTAAGACGAATATAATATCCGCATCATCATGCCACAGAGGTACGTCTTCTATTGGCCTTACGACGAATGAAATATTCGCATTATGTTGCATCATCATTGGGTATAAGAAGTATGCCTTAAAAATGTTCATGATGAAACATACGGGTTCCACCTCCACCTTCACAAAACCTTCTTATCATCCTCACATTAGAGATGAATAAGAATGATACCTTTGTTGATCCCAAACTTAGATCGATTTAGCTTTATGTATACGAGATTAGATAAAGTAATACACTTAGAGAAACCTTTGTATATGTTTATGAATCTAAGTGTTATGCGGAATTTAACACTTTAAACAAGAACACACAATGATATAAACAAACTTTCACTTTGATTATCAATGTCAAACTTGCTTACAATGAAAGTAGTTTACGAATGAAAACTTATATGAAACATTAACCTAAAGGTCTTATTTTATAGACATAAGAAGCCTTGTACAATAATCTACGTATCAACTATTCTAGGTAAAGATAAATATAGAAAATACATTGTTGTTCCTATCTTTACTAGAAGTAATATAGAATACAATAAACGCGTAGAGTATATCTTCCATCAGTGCTTGTCTTCAGTGTGTCAACGCTTGACTTTATCTTGTCAACGCTTGAGCTGTCAGCGCTTGTTTTGTTCTTGTCAACGCTTGTTTTTTTCTTGTCAGCGCTCAAGTGATCTGGCCTTAATTTATTCCCAACAATCCTCCCCTAAACTTGATATCCACTCTTATGATCAAGTTTCTGAATAAGCATTAAGGACTAGGAGGAATCTTACAAACCTTCTCATATTGGTAATGAATAAATCTGATCAAATCTTTTGCCACGTCACTTGAATAATCTATTTCCAGCTGAGTGTCCTTCATCTTCTCCAAAATAGCCTTGGATATGAAATACTAACCATCCACAAGTAGATACTCATCAAACTTTGTAGAACTCAAATGGTAGACACCAGTAGCTGAATATAACCTCCATTGAAGACCACTGAGGTCATCTTCAAGATCCTTCCAAATTGCAGGATCCTCTTCTTTTGGTCCACACATTCTTTTGAATGTGGTCCAAAGTTTTATTCCATTAGCTGAAGTTGGTGCTTCAGCCTCATACTTGGTCTCCAGCAACCTCCAAAGGTCCACCAAGTCTTCTCTATCACAACTTGCAAACAAAGATATGAGAGTGGTAAAAGTGTGTACCTCTTTACCATATCTGCCAATCTTCCAAAACCCACATTCATCTTCTTCATAGCTCACAATTGGGTTCCTAGAATCTAATGGTAACACTTGCACCATATCTGAAGCTTCTAAAGGTGAGAGCTTGAGGCTCTTTCTGATGACAGCTTCACTTGGATATAGTGTATCCATATCTTTAGGAAACTCAAATGAAATTCCCTTCTTCACTGGCCTGGGAACAAACATAGCTTTCTTGAGTTCCATTTCTTCTGCAAGTTCTTCCTTTCTTTCATCTGAAAGAAGTCCGAGAGTGTTTGCTTCCTGCACTCTCACCCAAATGGGATAAGCCCTACTTTCCAACTCATCAAATGTCAAAGCCCTCAACTTCTGATAAGTCCATCCAACTCCATGACATCTGAGCAACATGAAGTATAGCTCCCTTCTATCCCTTTTTAACTCTGAGAGAATATTACTTGCCTTGTGTTTCAAAATTACCTGGCAATCTTTCTGAACTCTAAGAAGAATCTCCAAACCCCATATTTGATCTGAAATGGTCAAGTCTGGATTCTCCATGCATCTTTGTTCCCAAGCATTGTACATTTGAACCACCTCTGGCATGTCAAAGTCAACCTGCAATTTCAATTCTCTCAGCTTCTCCTCAGCCAACTCATCACCATACTCAAGCCTTTCTGGTTCTATAATCATCACACTTGAGTCTGAGCTAGCTCCATCACTTCCTTCTTCTAAAGTCACAACAAATGGTGACTCCTTTTTATCTTGTTTCATGATTTGTGTAGCTAATCTTCTATCAAACTCAACTTGAGCTGCATCTTTTGGAACAATCTCTTCTACCAAAATACCCTTACCCTTATCTGATGGTGCAATGGTTGGTAAGGTAGATGGTGATACCTGAGTAGAAACCTCCTTGATGATAGATGATGACTGGGATACATCACCTTCATGTGCAGGTCTGTCAACGCCCAATTTTGTCCTATCAGCGCCCAAAATATTTCTGTCAGCGTCCAAATTTTCCTTGTCAACACCCAAATATCTTCCTTCAGCGCCTTGTGTAACCTCTCTCAACATAGCTGTAAATGATAAATTTAAGTTGGTAGGAGAGACTAAGGACGTATCAAAACCTGTTTGTTTCTTCAAAGTTGTAA
Organism: Glebionis coronaria; assembly: GCA_025667525.1. NCBI lineage: Eukaryota > Viridiplantae > Streptophyta > Magnoliopsida > Asterales > Asteraceae > Glebionis > Glebionis coronaria. Next base: position 413,921,298 of record CM046879.1, on the reverse strand, counting down.
GGGCCTCAGCAACATCCATTGATTGACCATCATGACTGCCCTTATCACTCATATTTATTGGATCTTCCTCCCCTTTGGAAGATTCCTCCATACCCCTCCTAGCACGATCACTTTCCAAAACAACAATCCTCTCCCTCAATTGCTTGAGTTCAAGGCCTTGTGAGCTGACAACTTGTACTAAGTCTGCATTTTGCTTTTGCAAGCTTATGCAGACTGCCGTCAATTCCATAAGAGTCATTGGTTCCAGTCTGTCCTCTTCTAAAATGGGGATTTGACCTCCCAAGTCAGATTCATTGGGCATGGATGAGGACTTAATGATGGTGGGACTGCCTTGGCCAGCATCTAAGCCAGAACCAATCGTCCCAGCCTCATCCAGGTCACCAGCCACACTTGTGGTGGTGGTTCTCTCTGCTACATGGCTAGGACCACCAGAGGAGAACACTCCAGTAGTCCTTTGGCGTTTCATCAACCTATATTCAGGGGGTGTGGAAGATGGTGTGGAAGAATGGGTGGATGTGGGTTGGTTAAGGGGTGTTTGGGTTTGTGAAGGTTGTGTGTCAGCGTTGGAAATAGGCACATCAACGCCAACATTTAATGTGTCAGCGTGGAAGGATTCTGAGTCAATTTGCATGTGTTCAGGTAAAGGTAAAGGTTCAGGGATTGGTTCAAGTTGTGGTTGGGGTCAATTTGTGGTAGGGGGTCTGGTTGGGGTTGTGCTGCTGCAATAACAGCAAGCATAGCTTGGGTTAAAGGTAGGTCACGATGGGGTGGTGAGTTCATCTTCATAAAAATAGCTTTCTTTTGCTCAGGGATCTTATAAAAATCATTGTGATCCCTTGAGCACTAACCTTGAACATCAAAAACCATTTACAGAAAACGGGGATAAGCTAAAGTCATTTTGTTCCCAATGTTTTTACACATGCCCTCAAAAATCATTTTAGAATAATTAAATTTTTGCCCTGTTGCAATACACACAATAGCACTGGCAATGGATCTATTGATCTTATTGTGTGCAGTACATTTGGGACTCAAACATTGAAGGAGGACATGTATGAGGTACTTCCAGGCTGGGGGAAATTCCTACTTATGATACTTGTTTAAGGTACCTTCATCAGGAAAAGGATATTCCAAAGCCCTAAGCCCTTGTTCTATTTCATTTATGGGAAGGGTGGCTATACCATCAGCATCATCAAGATGCAAGGCTTGGCGTACCAAAGCCTCAGTAACCACCCAAGGTCTCCCATGAACAATAGAAGTCAATGTGGTCACTCTATTAACTGTTGAGGAACTAACAGTGTTTCAAAACTGTTTAATATGTGTGACTAGAATGAGTGGTGCATGAGAAAGAGCATACCTTAATGGGGATGCGTTCAAATACGCCACCATTTGTGTGTATTGGGGAAATAGAGTATCATCAGCTTCAAGATAAGCAATCATGTTGTGTTGAGATCTGAACCCCAATTCCAATTCTGATGGTTTAAACTTTGGTGCCATTGATGAAAGCTGTTAAATTTAAGTGAAGAAGATGAAGTTGATAAGAGAAAAATTGAGTTAGACAAGAAATATAGATACCCTGTTTAAAATAGGAGCCAAATTTATAGGAGAAGAAAATGCATGTGATAGGCCCAAAAATAGGCAAGTATTTTCAAAAGTCAATCATGAAAATATTGAAAAAGTTATAAGTTATCTCATGCATTAAATGAAAAGTAACAACTCCCAAAATTACGGCCTAAAAATATGTCAAAAAGTAACAACTGGGTAGGTCCCATTGAGTGTCAACGGTCAAAAATAACCTATCAATGCCCAAACGCTATAATCTTGTCAACGTTTGCCTATAGCCATGTCAGCGTCCAATTTGGTCACAACAACGCTTGGAAAATTCTTGTCAGAGTCCAAAAATAAAAATGTTTTTTTTTTAAAATGAAAAATGACCTTAACAAGTAATTTATCCTAGAGAAGATAACCAAAAGCTGATAATTATTATAGGGCGGCAAGCACTGTCCAGTTATGCACACTTGCTTAAGCAAGATAGACATAACAGTCCTCTAGTGTCCCTTGCTAACCAAAACTCTTAACAACCAAGTTACCTTACAAAATTCCTTGTTACTCCCAGGTAAATCCCATAACAAAATTATTCCCAAGTCTCCCAACAGACCACAACCAATTCTAGGCCAAAAATGTCTTGGCAGCATGCATAGTATATCAACTTTGCATGCTACAGTGCCTCATGATTTAGTAAAACTAACTCATACTCACCTGTGTACACAATCTAGAATTGTGATAAGAGTATCATATGGATACCCAAACATCCTAAAGGTTCCTAAAACCTCCCCTTAAACTATGATACAAAAGTTTGTTAAAATCATGCATGAACATAAAAATTTATGTCAAGATAGGAATGAAACATTCCAACCATCATCCATAAATAAAAACTTATCCAAATGCTCCTCCATTGATCCATAAGCAACTCTGTATCCAATGGTATACTGCTAACACCATCTGCACATTCAGATTGAAAACCACAAAACTAACATTGTTGCTGACAACGCCCCGATAACACATGACAGCGTTGAGGGAAGCTTTGTCAGCGTTAGACAATTATATTGCTGACAACGTTACAAAAACACTTATCAGTGTTCAAGCAACCTTTGTCAGTGTTAGAAAAATATAGTGGAAAATCTAAATCGTCAATAAGACCAATAATAATGCATCATCCTGTACATAATTTTACAAAAAGACTCCAAAACACATATTATGTAAGATTGACCATTCCGATACTTGTTACCAAGTATTGAAACCTCCCAGCATCAAAAGGTTTAGTTAATAAATATGACACATTTTCCTCAGTGTCAACCCTATCTGGTTGTATTAAAACTTTTTCAAAGCAATCTCTTATAAAATGGTGTCTAATTTCTATGTGTTTAGTTTTAGAATGATGTACAGGATTCTTAATGATGCATAAAGTACTATTATTGTCAACAAATATCTTAGTATGCATGAAATTATACCCATAGTCCAACAGCTAGTTCTGAATCCACAACACTTGGCCACAACAAGCAGCTGCAGCCACATACTCAGCTTCAGTTGTAGAATTAGCCACCACTGTTTGTTTCTTGCATTGCCAAGATATCAACCTGCTCCCAAGAAACTGACATCCACCAGTTGTGGATTTCCTATCAAATTTATCACCTCTATAATCACTATCTGAATATGCAATCAGCTCCAATGGTGAATCCTTTGGGTACCACAAACCAAGACCAGGATAGCATCTTAGGTACCTAAAGATCCTCTTCACAGCATAAAGGTGACATTCGTTGGGAGTCACTTGATGGCGTGCACAAGTACACACAACAAACATGATGTCAGGTCTGGAGGCAGTAAGATACATCAAGGATCTAATCATGGATCTATAGTGCCTGACATCAACATCTTTTCCATCTCCAATCTTTCCCCAAGGGTGTTCTCTATCCATAGGAGTAGTAGCCCTCTTTTCATGTGGAGAAAAGCCAAACTTCTTCTAGATCTCAACAACATACTTATCCTGGGAGATGAAGATACCATCTTCTTTCTGCTGAACTTGTAAACCAAGAAAGAAGTTCATCTTCCCCATAGCACTCATCTTGAATTTGTCTGTCATAAGCTTGGAGAAATCCTCACTCATCTTTGGATCAGTAAACCCAAAAATGATATCATCAACATAGACCTGCACAAGCAACACATCCTTGCCTTTCTTTTTTGTAAATAGTGTCTGATCTATGGTGCCCCTCTTGAATCCATTGTCCACCAAATAGGTAGACAAAGTACCATACCATGATCTAGGGGCTTGATGAAGGCCATACATAGCCTTTTTGACTCTAGACACTTTATCTGGATGCTCTGGATCCTCAAAACCAAGAGGTTGCATTACATATACTTCCTCAACAATGGTGCCATAGAGAAAGGCACTCTTGACATCCATTTGATAGACAGTGAAGCCCATGCAGGATGCATAGGCTAGAAAAATCCTTTTAGCTTCAATCCTTGCAACTGGTGCAAAGACTTCCTCATACTCTATCCCCTCCTCTTGTGTATAACCTTGAGCCACTAACCTTGCCTTGTTTCTGACCATAATGCCTCTTTCATCTCTTTTGTTCCTGAGAACCCATCTTGTCCCTATAGGTCTGACATATCTAGGACAATCAACCAGCTCCCAAACATCCTGAATTGCAAATTGGTGAAGCTCATCCTGCATTGCTTCCACCCAACTTGGTTCTTTGAGAGCATCAAATATCTTCTTGGGTTCCTCTTGTGATAGAAAACAGGCAAACAAACATGCTTGCACAAGAGGGGTATCAACCTTCTTGTGTATATTGGCAATAAACCCACCAAGACCTTGATGAGATCTTCTAGTCTGAACTGGAGTCATAACATCACCAATGATCTGGGAAGGGGGGTGATTCTTCATTGTGGAAGTGAGAACTCCTCCTTCAAAAAGTCTGGTGTCCTCAACCTTACGCTCCATGTTGCCAATATCTTCTTCATCAGACTCTCCTTCATCAACATGAGGATGAACCTCTTCATATATATTGGAAGGTTTACCTTGTTCAAAATTGGGAGAGAAAAGATGGGCAGAATTGTTGTCAACGCCTGAACCTTGTTTGTCAGCGCTTGGGCTAACAACGCTTGAAGTGTGGTTGTCAACGTCTGAACCATCAACGTCTAAATTGGTCTTGTCAGTGCTAGATTTGCCTTTGTCAGCGCCTGAAGGACCATGCATGTTTGTATCTGGTGGTACTTGGAAACCACCATTATCTTGTCCAGCAGCAGCAGCAGCAGCAAAAGCATATGTCCAAATGGGAATGGTAACATATTCTAGGATAGGAGATGTCTTTTCTGCTTGTGATCCAACCTTTTCATGAACCTGAGTACCTGAAACATCAACAACTTGTTCCTCCATAACATTTGAAGTTACCTTCACAATGTCTGGATTAGTGACAGGCATATAATTTAAAGTTCTAGATAAAGGTTCCAAGTCAAACAACCAATTAGGACCACTTTCAAGATCACTAGGTTTATTCTCTAAAAACCTAACATGTACTCTTTCAACTATACGTTTGTCCTCTTTAAGATAAACCCTATATCCCTTGCTCTGCACTGAATACCCCATGAAGTAACCCTCATCACCTTTGGCACTAAATTTCCCTAAGGCATCACTAGTGTCTAAAACTACTACATGACAACCAAAAGGTCTGAGAAAACCAATATTAGGTTTTCTACCCCAAAATAACTCATAAGGTGTTTTGTTCTGAATTTTGTTAACCAATGCTCTATTTTGCACATAGCAAGCTGTATTAACAGCCTCAACCCGAAAGGCTATAGGAAAGTGAGCATCAGCCAACATTGTTCTGGCTGCTTCAATTAGGGTTCTATTTTTCCTCTCAGCAATCCCATTTTGTTGTGGGGTTCTAGCAATACTAAATTGCCTAGTAATTCCTTTCCTGGCACAGAAATCATCTAGCTTCTTATTCCTAAATTCTCCACCATTATCACTCCTAAGCATTTTAATCTCATTGCCAGACCTCTTCTCAATCTGAGTGATAAAATTAATAAGAATATCAGCTGTTTCACTCTTCATAGCTAGAAAGAATATCCAAGTAAACCTAGAAAAGTCATCTGTGATGACAAAGCAATATGACTTACCATTCAAACTTTCTATATCGGTTGGACCAAAGAGGTCCATGTGAAGCATATGAAGAGGTTTAGAACTAGTATGCACCTGTTTGGACTTGAATGAGACCTTGTGCTGCTTGCCTTTAAGACATGCAACACAAGAGTGGTCATTGTGGAAGGCCTTCTCAGGCAAACCATCAACCAAACCAAGTCTCACAAGCCTATTTATATTTTTAAAATTTATGTGCCCTAGTCTCCTATGCCACAAATTACTCTCATCTACTGAGGCCTTAGCATAAAAAACAAGACATATTATTATTCATTTTAATCCCATTCAAATTCACATTATATATGTCCTTATGCCTAGGTGTTCTATACTCAATATATTTCTCATCAAGGATCTTAAAATCCTTGCTTAACACCAAACACTCAGTATCAGTAAAAAGAACTTTATTTTTGTTATCACAAACTTGTGATACACTAAACAGGTTGTAATCAAGTTCTTTTACCAGGAAGACATTCTCAAAACGCAGATTCTTGGTGAGAAGGGTTCCTTTGCCTATGATAGTACCATATCCGCCTCCAAAGTAAACCTTATCATCATCTTTAATGGGAGTGAAGTTCGTCAGATAGTCTTCCTTCCCTGTCATGTGCCTTGAGCATCCACTATCCCAATATCCATAATCATTGACCTGTCTTTGAATGCCCTGCACATAAAGAAAACAAATTAGTTTTCTTTGGGAACCCAAGTCTTAAAAGACTTGGATTCATCTGTTTGTTCAATAAGAACAGAGTTCTCACAACAACCCCATTCTCATCCTTCTTAGGATGAAATACCCAATTAACCCCAATAGGTTTTGAAATGACTTTTGAATTGTAATGAAATCTATTGCAAGTCATTGAAATCCCATTATCATTAGGGTTTTGATATTTCTTGGGTCTCCATGTTAAGCTTGAAGAAGCTTTAGACCCCTTACCTTGTGGTTGCAAATATTTAGGTCTGGTCACGTTTCTGTCAGCGTTAGAATTTGTCCTGTCAACGCTGAAATTACCCTTGTCAGCGTTGAACCTAGGGTTTGCTACAGAAACCCATTGCCTATTTGACCAGGTGTTTGTCTTTTGAAATGGTCTTTGTCCATGAGTGTTAGATCCTCTAGTAAAGAATGGGACATGTCTAATCACTTGTGGATTTTGCTGCACATAAGGTTTGGGTCTGACAACGTTTGACTTCCTAACAACGTTGACTTTGTTCCTGTCAGCGCTGAAATTTTTCCTGTCAGCGCTGGCTTTGGGAGCGTTGACACACTTGTATGCCAAGTGTGAAAAGCTACCACAAGTGTAACAAGCTTTTCTAGACACAACCTTAGGTCTAGAAGAGAAGAAGCCTGTTTCATGATTGCTAACTTGGCTCTTGGGAGACCTAGTATTCCTATACATCTCTGCATATTTAATGGTAGGTCTTTTAACAGTGTTTGAGCCTAGGTAAACAGCTTTACCAGTGATTGGGTTAGTAACTTTAATGGGTGTTGACTCATTTGGACTTTCACATAGCAAGCTACCCTTGACAAATAAAGTAGGGTTAGCCTTCTTCCACTCATTCAGGTCAGTCAATTTTTGTTGATACTCTTCAACTGGAGTGACAACTCTTGGTGGAGGAATGAATTCCTCCTCTTGGAGCTCTGGCAAACCAGTCCAAGATAGGTCCTTTTGTTGGACACCATAGAAGTCACCAGCTGGTGGTGGAACCAAAGAGTAATCATTCATCCCAATCCCAGTCATGTCCTTAGGATCCCTTTGTTTAGCTACACAGTCTCCTAGGGTTTGGGTGGCTCTATCAAATCTTTGAATTTTAAGGCCAACATTATCTTTATTCTTAATGGCCTCATCTAACTTAGCCTGTAATTCACCATTAACCCTTTCCATGATGTTTCTAATATCCATACTAGCCTCCAACTCATGTTTTAAGATATTAATTTTATCTTTTAAGTCAAATTCCATTTTCTTGTATTCAGAAACGGTTTTCTCAGTTTCAGTAAGAGCTAGTTGGTAATTAGACAATTTACATCTTTCAGTACTCATAGCATCTAATAATCTTAACACCTCTTTGTTAAGTCTTTCAGTATTTAACCTACAACCTTTGCTACAAAAAGCATCATCATATACCTCATTATCAGATGAAGAGGAGGAGTGTGCCATAAGAGCATATTCAACATGCTCTTCTTCTTCAATTTCAGCAACCAAAGCTTTATCCTCTTCAGCATTCTTAGCCAAATAGCTCCAATCCCATCCCATACCATCAATTCCTTGAACTGCAACCATGGCTTTGGAATCCTGAGCTTTAACAACCTGACTTGAGGGTTTACCAGCATCAGATCTTCTAGGAGATCTGCATTCCCTCATGAAGTGCCCCATACGATGACAGTTTTAGCATTCAACTTTGGATTTATCAAATCCAGCTGTGTCTTTAGCATTGAAGGTCATCTTCTTTTTAAACCTTCTGTTCCACCTATTTGCTCTTATACTAGCAAGAGCCATGTTCCACTTGATGTCCATCTCTTCCAAGTGCTCATCACTTATCTGCTCAAGGTCCTCATATGTAATCACTGAACCATTGGGCAAAGAAGCAATGTAAGCACAAACAGTGTCCTAATCTAAACCAGCAGGTTTAACTCTTAGGGAGTCACTCTTAAATGTGTCAGCGTCTGAATAGGAGACGTTGACAGGACTTGTTCCAGCGCTGACATATGATGATCCAGTAACTGGATGTATGTAAGAGTCCTTCTGATAGAATTGACCTTCACTATGAGAAAAGAAGGCCATGTTACTGGTGGTAGACTTGCTTCCATGCTCTAAAAGAGTTTCATCTTCCAACAGCCTTAGTTTGTTGTAGATGTCATCAAACGAGGAGCTCTTGTAAGTATTGTTGGCAAGAATAGATCTTGCCTCAATCTTCCATGTCTCACCAAGACTTTTAAGAAAGGTGGCATTAATGTCAACATCACCAACTTGTGTCCCCATGAAGGACAACTTGCTTGTAATTTCAAGCAATCTGCTTCTCACACTACTCAGTTTCTCATTGGGTTGAGCTTTGAAGACAGCATAATCATGCATGAGTTGCTTTTTCTTTTCTTCCCTAGTGTCTGCATTGCCACCATGTGCAACTTCAAGAGCTGCCCAAAGATCCTTAGCAGATTCATAGCCTCTATATTTATGCTGGTTTTCTTGTCCCAAAGAGACTTTCAGAATATTTAGGGCTTTCATGTCAACCCTTCTCTTTGCTATGTCATCAGCAGCCACAGCTCTACCATCTCCAGGTTTTTCTCTCTTATCCTCTTCAGAACATCCAGCAACAGCTGTTCTTTGAGCAATGGCATTAAGAATCTTTTGGGCTTTATCGAATGTGTTTCCATATTCAATAACCTCCCAGAGTGTGTAGTCGTAGATTCCCAGATATTGTTCAAATTTGAATTTCCACAAATCAAAGTTGGTTGCATCAAGCATGGGAATCTTGATGTTTGGTAAAGCTGAGGAGGAGGAGGTTATTGCTTCAGACATGATGTTGTTAGGGTTTCTGAGAAAATTAGGGTTTTGGTGATTTTTAGGGTTCTTGTGTTCTTTAAGATCAAAAGTTCCTCAACAAGCTCTGATACCACTTGTTGATCCCAAACTTAGATCGATTTAGCTTTATGTATACGAGATTAGATCAAGTAATACACTTAGAGAAACCTTCGTATATGTTTATGAATCTAAGTGTTATGCGGAATTTAACACTTTAAACAAGAACACACAATGATATAAACAAACTTTCACTTTGATTATCAATATCAAACTTGCTTACAATGAAAGTAGTTTACGAATGAAAACTTATATGAAACATTAACCTAAAGGTCTTCTTTTAAGACATAAGAAGCCTTGTACAATAATCTACGTATCAACTATTCTAGGTAAAGATAAATATAGAAAATACATTGTTGTTCCTATCTTTACTAGAAGTAATCTAGAATACAATAAACGCGTAGAGTATATCTTCCATCAGTGCTTGTCTTCAATGTGTCAACGCTTGACTTTATCTTGTCAACGCTTGAGCTGTCAGCGCTTGTTTTGTTCTTGTCAACGCTTGTTTTGTTCTTGTCAGCGCTCAAGTGATCTGGCCTTAATTTATTCCCAACAACCTTGCCAATTCCAGTGTTACCCCGGCTATAGAACACGCTTTCTTCTTACGGGGTCCTTACCGTCTAATCACAGGAAACCAAGCATTCGAGCACAACCACCCGTATTACGTATATATGTTTTCCCATTTCTTTCGACGTGGATATGCTTACATGTAGCGGATATGGTGTAAATTCTAGTAACCTCGGTGACAACCTCGCATAATAGACTGGGGGGACATGATGGCATATAGTGGCTATGCTCACTATTCGCTATCCCAACCCATCATCTTTTTGCAGAAAGGTAGCCCATTTAAGAGTGAAGCCATATGTTAAGGAAGACCCACGAGGATGTCCTAGCAGTAAGCCGCACGCGGTTGTTAGTGAGCATGATACACGAATGAGTCTAGCATAACATGATAATGAACCATATCATACTAGACTGGGGGACATGTCGACGTACAGTCAGTTAAGGGCCCACCCAATAGGCCCGCGGCCCACACATACCTAACTTACCCTTCAACAAACCCTAGTCCTATAAATACAAGGGTAGGAGTCTCATTCTACAACAGGTTCTCTCTCTTAACCACACCTCTTATACAATATATCGATCAGTACTAACTTGACCGTCGGAGGTGGACCCCGATGCTCCAGCCTCGGGTCCACGTCTAACTGGTTTTCTATTGTTTGAAGCATTACTCAGCACCCGGGAAGACGATTAACGGCCCAGGAGAGTCGTCGAACCGGTCCAGCCAAATTATGCTCCAACATTGATATCATCATTCAAAGAAGTTGAAGAACAATGAAGATGAGTCTTCTACAAGTGCAAGTAACTCAATCCACAACCAATTAGATGATTGATCTTCATGAGTACCTACACAAAGCAAGATGCAAACTAGTAGATACATTTCAAAACTAGATCTATAATGCATAAAGGCTACTAATCTAAGAGGGATGCAATATTACCAATTAAAAGACCTATTTTCCATGAAAAAAAATAGTTTTGACCAAAGAGAAACTTTACTACAAGTTTGACCTTCTAATTTGAGGAGACAATGGATCAATCCAAGTTTTAAAGTACAATATACTTCAAAGACCTTGAGTGACCATCACTCTGATACCAATTGTAGAAACTAAAAGGGGAGGGGGGGGGGGGGGGGGGGTTGAATATTTTCTCATCTATTAGTCACCTAATTAAAATTACTTTCAATTAGGTTTGTATCAAAACTATCTTTTACTTGAATCTAAGTTGCATAATGATTAGGTTCAATTCAAATGCATTAGCAATGGTAATAGGTAAGTATAATGATAATAAAATAAGTAAAGAGTAAGGAAAGAGACAAACTAGTGACAAGACACCAAGATTTATAGTGGTTCAACAACGAGGCTCTATCCTCGTTTCTACTCCACTCCTCGAGTACACCTACTCGAGATTTCAACTATATCCACAAGCTCCCTTCTTAGCGGATAAAGCCTTACATCATCGCTTACATTATTTTCTGACACTAAGCTAAATGTCGACACCTAATCATTAGCTAGGACCAATCTACACAATGTTGCCTACTTCACAGTTTAACGACAGAAGGCTAAATGTCGAGTTCTAATCTCAAGGTAGAACCAATCTTCACGACGTTGCCTACTTCACCATTTTACGACACAATGCTAGATGTCGAGTTCTAATCCAAAGCTAGAACCAATCTTCACGACTCTTCACTTTGAAGCTAAGTGAGAACTTCACACAACACAACTACTAATCACTTTCAAGTTTAGTGAGAACTCACAAGACACAACCACATCACTTTATGGTTTAGTGAGAACTACTACACAATCTATTACAACTCAACTAAACATATCTAAGTACAAACATGTAGCTTGGATCTACACAACACAAATCCAAGCAAACACATATGCAATGGATGTACACAACAAATCCAAGTATTCACAAATAGCTTGGATGAACACAACTAGTCTAAGTATTCATAAATACAAATTGATCAACAAAAACAAAAGGCTAACATGATGAACATGACTAATTCATGGATTCATCTTTATCACAACACTAGTGAGTGAGTGATCTTCTCATTGGACATGGTAAAGGAGGGGATAAAGAGGATAATCATATGTAAACATACTTAACACATTAAGTGATCATTTACTAATGATTATGCTATAGAAAAGAGAAAGGGGGCTGAGAAAAAAGTCCAAGAGGATTATTGGAAAATGAGATCTGATCCACTATTTATAGAAGACAAAGTGTAACGGCTAGCTGGGCACGAATCCTTAACTAGCCGGCGGTTCCATATCACTAAGGAACCGCCTAGCTATTTAAGGTACCGCCCAGTAGAGTCCGCTCCCTTTTTTGTCTTTTAGTGGGGTAGGAATATCTGAGGTTTTTTAAACCTTCAAAGGATATTCTTATGGCATATGGAATATACCATTTTCAAATTTACATTTTCCATTTTAATAAAACATTTTCTTAAAAAGAAAGTTTATTAAAAAATCTTTTGTCATATTAACAAAAGTGAGTTTTAAGGATAATCACTTTGATGATCACTAAGTATGATTAAGAAAAGTTAGTGATATGATTATTACCTTGATGATAGTGTTAGTTAAATAATTCATTTTGTGTTTTACACTAAATGTGTTGTATAGTTTGTTGTGATCAAAACTAAGAAAGATTAGTTAACACTAATAATGTTTTTAGGCATCACTTGCATTAACATCATTTACTATTCATAACACTCACAAAGAGTGAATGATAAACTATATATAGTTATTATAAAAAAATACGGAAAATAAAAATGCGGAAAATACATAACAGAGAGAAATAAACTAGTTCTCGGGAGGGGCATACGATGCGCGAATCACATCTTTTTTACTCTCGATGATTGCCCGGTCTGAGGGAATCATATTGCGTTTGTTTATTTGAAGAACTGCGAATTCTAGGCCACCTTATGCGTGTTGAAATAGTTGATTTTTGCGTTTGACTCACGCTCCATGATATCCAACTTAACTTTTGTCTCACGCTCGTATTGTTCTTTAATCATTTGTTGATAACCTTCCGGGTTTGAACCGGAACTAGCCTTTGAGTTTTAGGAGAGTTGAATTTTAGCAACACGATACGACCCGGCCGGCCATGGGACGACGTCAGGACCGAAGAACTCGAGACCTTCTTCGGTAACACGAAGACGGTGTCGCCTTTCATGAGTAGAATCGAGGTACCTCCACTTGTGCTTGTCCTTCAAAAAATTCCAAGCCGACTTGTGCTTAAAAATTATCCCCCGTCATTCTTTTATAAGCTAGATCAACCCGAGCCATAAACCCCTCATCATTCTCCCCACTCATCATTTACATCTCGTCATAAATACTATTAAACTTCTTGAGGTCACGATTCAATGGGGTCCAATTGGGATCCATTTTTTTCAGTAAAATTAAAAGAGATTAGAAAAAAATGAGATAGAAAGTGTAACAAATGAGTGTAAAAATTGGGTGAAAAATGTTTAATTTATAGAGAGATTTGGGGGTATTTTTTTGAAAAGTTTGAAAAAAAATTACAACAGATATTTTTCATGTGCAACGGCTAGTTTTTGATTTTCAAAAAAAAAACAAAAAATTTGCCCCCCTCCAATGGCTAGTTATTCAAATTTTTCAAAAAAAAAGGTGGAAAACATTTGGCGCCGGCTGGTGGGTTTGGCGCAAGACCCGTTGGCGCGAGGTGTGGAGTGGTGCACCAAGGACGAACTGGCGCTAAAAGCTACCGGCCTACCCACCAGCTTACCACTCCCCTTGCTCTAATAGTTATTTTTATGAATGAACGTATCAATTATATAGTCTTGTCCTCAATAGTATTTAACATTGATTTGTTAATGCCCACTTGCCAAGTTGCCAATGCTTACAGTATACATTAAATTATATGTTTTTTTATATTCAAGATAGTAATGTACTTAACGCATAAAAATAAATATAGACATTACTTTAAATATATGTCAATTTTATTTAATGAATACAAAAAGTATAATGTAGATTATCTTTTTAACATATATCCAAACAAGGAATGTCATTCATATATTTTTTATTTGACAAAAAACTCACTTTCATCATTTAAAAAAATAATATCTCACAAATCGTTAATCGTTACGTAAAACAAAACATATCAACGCGATGAAAATTAAATGATCTTTCTATCGAGGGGCATACGTATACACTTTTTGAAGAATCTTTTTTTCTTGAGAAAATCATTATAATTCGTATCACGAATCGTATATGATTTTCTGGAATCATTTATGATTTTCTGAAAACATATATGATTTTGGGAAATAATATATGATTCGTGATAATCATATAACGAATCATATATAATATTCTCAAACAAAAGAAATTATTCAAAAGTTTATACATGTGTCTCTCGATAGGAAGATAATTTAATTCTTTTTGCAATATTGAATTTTTTGTCGCTTAATGATTTATCGTTTATGAAGTATTTACTATTTAGTTTTTAATTAAAGGTGAAAAGTGAGTCTTTAAAGGAGTGAGTAATTAGTTGATTGGGTTTATAATAAATTAAAATTTTGTATTAATCTCGTTGTAAAATTCTTTTTAAACCGTGTATTTTTTTAACCAAGTATGGAAACATATTCAAACCACTACTGGAAATTAACATGCCTCACCGGAATCACTAAAAGACCTCGCCTGAAATAAAAAAACAACAACGAAAACCTTAACCTCCACCACAACTGATTTTAGAACACACCCCTCGCTGGAATCACTACAAAACGCGTCAAATCACAAAAAAACACGCCGGAAAATAACAACCTCGCTGAAAAACAATAAATCTCACCGAAAAATAATAATGAGCAAAGAAGTTGTTGAAATCAATAACGATAATGATTTGGATATGGTTAAAAACATATATCTGAACAAAAAAAGTTGTTGAACATAAACTTGAATCTGAACAAAGAAGATGGTTTGAAAGAAGTTCGAGATCTAGATGCTTAAGATATTATGATAAGAAAATAACAGATAGAATCACATGTGATTCTTACAAATCACATGTAATTTAGAAGCCAAATGTGTTTTATATATTTTACATGAATGACAAAAAGCATTTTAATATATTGACAAAATTACATATGATTCACCTAAAGTGGGTTTGTTAGAAGATGAAGGTTCCGAAATGCTTGAATCACATGTAATTATCACCGAATCACATGTAATTTCAAGCAAAATTACATGTGATTCATAAAAAATCACATGTAATTCAGAAGCCAATTTGTTTATATATTTTACATGAATGACAACAATCAATTTTAATATATTGACAGGATTACATGTAATTAAAAAAAAATCACATGTAATTTGTACACAGAATTACATGTGATTTACATAAGAATCACATATAGAAGATGTTTCTCAAATTTATTGTATGTAAAAAGTCAGAATTAATTTACATAAATCACATACAAATCACATGTGATTCGCACAAATCACATGTGATTTACACACCAAATCACATGTGATTTACATAAGAATCACATGTGATTTACACACGAATCACATGCGATTCATAAAAGAATCTCAACGACGAATTTAGTGATCTACAATGTTAGAATGACGTCCGTAAAGGATAATGACGGATTCACGATGGATTTACGGTGGTGGATCGAACTAGATGGCAAATATATGTTGGATTTACAATGGATCAACAAAGACGACGGTTGTTATGTTTTATGGCGATGGCAGTATGTTTTCCAGCGATGGTTGTTTGTTTTCCGGCGAGGAAGATGGTGGATAAACGACGGATTTTAAGTGGTTGGTCGACGTAGATTGCTCGGATCTATAGTGGATCGACAAAGATGGTTGATTTTGGGTTTTCCGGCGATGTTTGTTAGTTTTTCAGTGAGTGTTGTAAATTTTTCGGCGGGTGGTTGTAGTGTTAGTAGTGTATGTGTGTGTTTTTGACGAGAGATGATTTTAGATAAGTAATGAAAGGTGTAAGTGATTTGTACCAGATCTATTATCATTCATTAGATTGTTTTTAGAATGAAGGGCTAAGATAATTTCTTTTATACTTTTTTAAGATTGCATTCCCTGTTGAACTTTTCTCACCACTCTATAAGCAAATCACATATTCAAACGTATGATTAGTTTCCTTTTATAATTAGTAATAAATGGTATATTAAGGGGGTAAAATAGACAAATTAGTTTACTCATTCTATTGATAGGTGTGTAAACACCCATCCTTTTACCACTTATTTCTTACTAAAACAAGACCAAAACACGTATTTAATATCATTTGTTTGGAATTATGCGTGGTTTTTGTGTTTATTGTGTTTTCAGAGTCAACCGGATGAATATTGAAGAAAACATGAGATTACACTGGTTTTATCGAGGAAAAAGACTCAAGACGAAGTCTATTGTCCAAGAGATGCAAAAGATTTGAAGTCAATGGGCCTATTTGAAGATTTATCGAAGAGAATGACCAAAGATGGAAGATTTACACATGTCGAAAGAACTCAAGTCTATTAAACGAAGAAATTAAAAGACTAGTTGAATTTAATCATCGACAAATCCCGAATCAGAATCGAAAACGTCAACTTTAATGAAAAGACGAGAAGACGAAAAGAGAGAAGAAAGCCCACTCACCAACCAACCACTAGGACTATATAAAGAATTCCCCTTCACACTTTTTGGATAGTTTTTAGTTTTCCAGTTCTTTTCTTTTTGTTTCGTAGGGAAGAAGCCAACACCACTAAGGTGTTGGTGATTTTTTATTTTTCTTTGATTCTATCTTTAATCTTGTAGTTTTAATCTTTTCCTTTGATTGTTTAAACCTTAATCATTTAATATAATCTTTCCATTTCATCTTGTTCTTTGATTCAAAGTTTTAAAGTTCTTATTTAGTTGATTTTGATCTTCAAA
Source organism: Glebionis coronaria (assembly GCA_025667525.1). NCBI lineage: Eukaryota > Viridiplantae > Streptophyta > Magnoliopsida > Asterales > Asteraceae > Glebionis > Glebionis coronaria. The sequence goes on along the minus strand of CM046879.1, from coordinate 413,904,583 downwards.
AGTAAGTGGGTTTTGTGTTTTTAATGTTTCGATTTGTTGTTTATGGTTGATAAATGATTAGTGTTTAGTTTGGTTTAAATATTTGGGTTAAATTTGGCTTGATTTGATAAAAATCTTATTACCCTGTTTTTCGTCTGTTCTACTGTTCTTCATTCCCCAGTATTCCGAATCAAGCACTGTTCATAATTATTCCGTATCAACGTCCTTCATCCGGAATATTTTATATTCCGGATCAAGCCTTTCATCCGGAATAATTCATTATTCCGGATCAACATTTTATTCCGTATCAATTTTCTTCATCCGGAATATTTTATATTCCGGATCAAACCCTTTCATCCGGAATAACCTTTTATTTCGGATCAACCACATTATTCCGAACCAACCTTCTTTCCATTTATTCCGAATGAACCTGATATTCCGCATTAAGATTTATTCCGCATGAACCAGAATATTCCGAATGAAGCATTTTTGTCAGTTATTCCGCATGAACCAGAACATTCCGAATGAAGCATTTTTGTCAGTTATTCCGCATGAGCCATTATTCCGCATGAGCAATTATTCCGCATGAGCATATATTCCGCATGAAGCTTTTTCCCATTTATTCCGAGTAAGCAAGACATTCCGAATGAAGGATTTTGTCTGATTTATTCCGGATCAAGCATACATTCCGAATGAAGCACTTTTTCAGGGTATTTACAGTTACTGTTTAATTTTAATTTAATTCAAGTTTTATTTTAATTAATCAATTGCTTCTAGTTTACTTTTATTTACTTCACACATTTACCCTTTTAGTAGAATAGAAAACCAAACCCCCTATTTGTCACCAAGAAAAACTATTCCACTTTAAGCTGTGATCAATTCGAGAAGATACCGAGAGACAAATCTGAACCCCCATAGCAAATCTCTTGTATCAAATGGCGCCGCTGCCGGCTCTTCTCGTAAAGATTAACAGTTTTTTGTGAGAACTTGGATTTTGGGATCCGTTCACCGAGAAAGTTACTTTTTCTTAAAAATTTTCAAAAACCCAAAAAAATATTAAATTTTCAAAAATACAAAAAAATTAAAAAACCATAAAAATCAAAAATATTTCTTGTTTGCTTTGTTAGTTCTTTTGTAGGTGCATGCGTACACGTTCAACGTCTTATCAAGAGCCCGAGCCTCTCGATGACTTAAACATGGCCGGTGTACACAACAACAATAATAACCCACCTCAAAACAATAACAACAACAATGAACCTCTACCGGACAATCGCCCTATGATTGAACTTTTGAAAGCACATGTAGACGGCAACAATGACCCAATTGTCATACCCGCGATTGCAGCCAACAATTTTGAGCTCAAATCCGGCTTTATCCAGATGGTCTCTGCTCAACGATTCTTGGGGCGTACCATTGATGATCCTCATGACCACATCGAAAGATTCCTGCAACTCACGAATACGGTCAAATTCAATGGTGTTCCACAAGAGGTAATCCGTTTACAACTTTTTCCTTTCTCCTTGGAGGGACAAGCCCGACATTGGCTTGCAAAGGAACCGCCACAAAGTATTCTGACGTGGACGGATTTGGAGACCAAGTTCATAAACTACTTTTTCCCACCCTCTCGTACTACCGCTTTACGGAATGAAATCATTAATTTTGAACAAAAGTACGATGAGTCTTTTAGTGAATCTTCGGACCGTTTTAAAGATCTTTTAAGAAAGTGCCCACAACATGGTTTTAACAAAGTGCACCAAATTAATACTTTTTATAATGGTTTAAGCATGAATGACCAAGATTCACTAAATAGTGCCCCGGGGGGTAATATTTTGGTTAAGACTTCTAATGCCGCTTGGGATATTATTGAAAATAAGTCTCGTGTGCAAACCAAGAGTGTTCGGACCAATGCCGCTAGTGCTAGTACTAGTGACAACGACAAGAGACTTGACAAAATTACGTCGCTTCTTGAATCGCTTGCTACCCAAACCGCTAGCAACACCAACAGCATCAACGCTAAAAACGCTCAAGTCAATGCTGTAAGCCAACCATGTGAAATATGCGGGGGTCCTCACTCTTACACCACTTGTACCTCCACCCAAGAGTACCCTTCTGAGAATATTAATGCATCATATGGTACCTATCCTCCGGCCGCTTATCAAGCTCGTCCTCAAGGAGACCGCAACTTGCTTAGCTACCGCTCAAACAACTTTCTTTCCCCGCCCGGTTTTCCTCCTAACAACCCAAACCAACAACAAAACCTCAATCGTCCTCCTCAACAACAACCTCGTGCACCATACCAACCACCTCACAAACAACCATATCCACCTCAAAGAAGAAACCAAGTTTACCAACAACCTGCTTATCAACCACCCGCCTACAATGCTCCTCCCAACCAACCCACCGCATTACACCAAGATGTTGAAACCTACATGAGGACCAATGATGTGATCGTGTAAAATCTCCAGCGGGAAGTGCTCAACTTGAAAGCAGACATGGTGAAACAAGGGAACGATCTTCGAGCTGATATGCGAAACACTTTGGCAAGTCAAACGAATGACTTAAGGAACCTGATGGCTGGTTTCTTCTAAGGTAATCAAACCTCTTCTTCGGGTACTCTTCCGAGTAACACCGTTGCGAATCCAAGAGGGGAGATGAAAGCAATCACCACTCGCAGTGGCAAAGGTACCAAGGAACCCGAGCTTCCTATACCTCCACCGGTGATTGTGACTAAGGAAAACGAGTCACCTGCTCCTATTCCTCCACCTCTTACTTCTACCCCTCCTCCACCCAAGGATGTGAGTGATCCTACTATCCTAAAGACTTCATCTTCTTCCGATATACCTTATCCATCAAGGTTGAGGAAAGAGAAGCTCAAAAGCAAGGACGATATTCAGGTTTCGAACTTTCTCAAAATGTTTAAACAATTGAATTTCAACATCTCCTTCGCTGAGGCTCTCGCTCACATGCCTAAATACGGGAAGATGTTTAAAGATCTTCTTAGTGACAAGGAGAAGCTTCTTGATATCGCTAACACCCAACTTAATGAGAATTGCTCTACGGTTCTCTTAAGGAAATTTCAAACCAAGCTTGGTGATCCGGGTCGTTTCTTAATCCCTTGCAACTTCCCGGGTGTAGAGAATTGCATGGCCCTAGCCGATCTAGGTGCCAGTATTAACTTAATGCCCTTAAGCGTTTGGAAGCAATTATCTCTCCCTGAGCTAGTCCCCACCAACATGACTTTGGAATTAGCTAACCGTACGGTTGCTTATCCAGTGGGGATAGCCGAAGACGTTTTTGTAGGAGTCGACAAATTTACTTTTCCTGCCGATTTCGTCGTCGTCGACTACGATATGGACCCTCGTGTGCCATTAATCGTTGGACGTCCATTCTTGAGGACCGGTCGCACTCTCATCGATGTAGAAGCGGGTGAGCTTATCATGAGAGTGGGTGACGATAAAATCGTCTTCAACATGGGAAAGCTTTCTAAACAGCCTTATTCATACGAGAGTGTTAATTGTATTGACGTTCTTGATGAGGCTTGTGAAGAACACTTCAAAGATGCTTGTAAAAGTATTCCTACCTCTCTTCCCAATGTTGAGACCGTTTCCTCTATTGATTCATCACTATCTCTATTTGGAGAAAGTGATTTCCTTTGGAAAAATTTGGAAGCCACCATGGGAGATGTGAACGTAGAACATGACGATCTCCCACCGATTGGGATGAAGACATTCGTCTCATTGAGAACCTTCTCAAAGAGGATCATATTTCTCCACCATCTCCCACGGCTATTGCTATCGATGAACCAACTTTGAATCCGCCTCCCATCGAAAATCCTCCAGATTTAGAACTTAAGGAGTTGCCGTCCCATCTCGAGTACGTGTTCCTTGAAGAAAAGAAGAAATCGCCCGTCATCATCACGAAGGACTTGAAAGAAGAAGAAAAATCTCGCCTCATCGCCGTGCTTAAAGATCATAAGAAGGCAATTGCTTGGAAAATTTCCGATATCCGCGGAATTGATACAAACTTTTGTACTCACAAGATTCTCATGGAGGATGACTTTAAACCCGCAATCCAGAACCAAAGAAGGGTTAATCCTCGCATTATGACGTTATCAAACAAGAGGTTATCAAACTTCTTGATGCCGGCTTGATTTACCCTATTTCGGATTCGCCATGGGTAAGTCCCGTCCATTGTGTGCCCAAGAAGGGCGGAATCACCGTTGTTCCCAATGAACACAACGAGTTGATTCCCACTCGTCTCGTTACTGGGTGGAGAGTTTGTATCGACTATCGCAAACTCAATGATGCCACGAGAAAAGATCATTTTCCTCTTCCTTTCATGGATCAAATGCTCGAGCGTCTAGCTGGTAATGACTATTACTGCTTCTTAGACGGTTTCTCCGGGTATTTTCAAATTCCCATCGATCCCAAAGACCAAGAAAAGACCACATTCATTTGTCCCTACGGAACGTTTTCTTACAAACGCATGCCTTTTGGTTTATGCAATGCTCCTGGGACGTTCCAAAGGTGTATGATGGTTATCTTCCATGACATGGTTGAAGAAACTATGGAAGTATTCATGGATGATTTCTTGGTTTATGGCGATTCTTTCTCTGCTTGCCTTGCAAATTTAGAACGTATGCTTAAGTGGTGTGAAGACACTCGCCTTGTTCTTAATTGGGAAAAATGCCATTTCATGGTAACAGAGGGCATCATGCTAGGACACAAAATCTCCAAAGCCAGTCTTGAAGTAGACCGTGCTAAAGTCGATGTTATTTCTAAATTGCCTCCACCTTCAACCGTGAAGGGTGTGAGAAGTTCCTGGGTCATGCGGGCTTCTACCGTCGCTTTATCAAAGATTTTTCTAAAATCGCTCGCCCGATGACCCACCTCTTGGAAAAAGATACTCCTTTTATCTTTTCCAAAGAGTGTATTGAAGCCTTCAACCTTCTTAAGGATAAGCTAACTAAGGCACCGGTCTTGGTTACCCCTAATTGGGAGCTTCCCTTTGAGTTGATGTGCGATGCTAGCGACTATGCTATTGGAGCGGTTTTGGGCCAAAGAGTGAACAAACACTTCCAACCGATCCATTACGCTAACAAGACAATGACAGGGGCTCAATTGCATTACACGACTACCGAAAAAGAGCTTTTAGCTGTTGTCTATGCTTTTGAAAAATTTCGCCCCTATCTTGTCCTCTCTACCACAATCGTTTATATCGATCATTCCGCGTTGAAGTACTTGTTAACTAAACAAGATTCCAAACCAAGACTTTTTCGCTGGGTTTTGCTACTCCAAGAATTTAAAATCGAAATTCGCGATAAAAAAGGAGCTGAAAACCTAGCCGCGGATCATCTCAGTAGACTTTAGGATCCATACCAAGGGGATCATCCGAACAAAGAGATCAATGACTCTTTTCCCCTGGAGACCTTAATGTCTATCAATTCGAATCAAGATGAGACCCTGTGGTTTGCGGACATTGCAAACTACTTGGCGTGAGGAATTCTCATCGACGGGTTAACATCTCAGCAAAAGAAAAAGTTCTTCAAAGACATTAAGACTTACTTTTGGGATGACCCGTATCTATTTAAACAATGTGCCGATTTGATTATTCGCCGATGTGTTGATGGACCGGCAGCTTTAGACATTCTCGAAGCTTGCCACAAAGGACCCACCGGTGGTCACTTTGGTCCCAACTACACCGCCAAAAAAGTGTTTGACTCGGGATTTTATTGGCCTACCATTTACCGTGATTCTCACGAGATGGTTAAGCATTGTGATGCTTGCCAAAAGCAAGGCAAGATCACACATAAAGATGAGATGCCTCAAAATTTCATACAAGAATGTGAAATCTTTGATGTTTGGGGTATCGACTTTATGGGGCCATTCCCTTCATCTAAAGGAAACAAATACATCCTTGTAGCCGTTGACTACGTTTCTAAATGGGTTGAAGCCAAAGCTTTACCTACTAATGACGCAAGGGTGGTTTGTAACTTTTTGAAATCGCTGTTCGCTAGATTAGGTGTGCCTCGTGCCATTATTAGTGATCGTGGGACTCATTTTTACAATGATCAATTTGCAAGAGTCATGGCTAAGTATGGTGTCAATCATCGTCTTTCCACCGCATACCACCCACAAACTAATGGCCAGGCTGAAATCTCTAACCAAGGATTAAAGTGAATTCTTGAACGAACCGTGGGAGAGCATCGTGCCTCATGGGCCGATAAACTTGATGATGCTCTGTGGGCTTTTCGTACCGCATACAAGACTCCGATTGGTTGTACACCATATCGTCTCGTGTACGGGAAAGCGTGCCACCTCCCCATTGAGTTGGAGCACAAGGCTTATTGGGCCTTGAAGTGGGCTAATTTCGATATCAACAAAGCTGGTGACCTACGCAAGATCCAACTCAATGAGCTGAATGAACTCCGTAATGAGGCTTATGAAAATTCTTTGATCTATAAGGAAAGGACTAAGCTCATTCACGACTCTAAGATTAAAAACCGAGAGTTCCAAGTTGGAGACAAATTTTTACTCTTTAACTCTCGGTTGAAAATCTTTTCGGGCAAGCTGAAATCTCGTTGGTCCGGCCCATTCACCATTGCCCAAATTTTTCCATATGGTACTCTCGAGCTCGCTCAACCTAATGGACCTAATTTTAAGGTGAATGGCCAACGAGTGAAGTTGTACTTTGGTGAGGACATCTCTCATGAGATGATTCCATCCCTCACCACGTTCCCCATGAACTAATTTTGGGTCGAGTCAGGCTCGTGACTCGGTTATAAAAAACAAGCGCTCCTCGGGAGGCAACCCGGGTATCTATCCTTTTCCGTTTTAACCTCCTAAGTGTAGGGGGGCCTCTTTAGGTTGTTTGTGTTTGTGTGGTGATGTGATTACAGGGATGAATGCACTCTTGGAACCTCTGAAGAACCGTGCTCCCGTGTTATCCGAAATCCGGTTCTATCCCTCAACTATCGTGATTCAATTTTCTTCATACTCACATTTGAAATTGATCACTTTAGTCGTCTCTTCCTTAACTTGATTTAACCAACGTGCACAATGTCATAAGTGTAGGGGAGACTTTTCCCACATGCTTAAACATTGAGGACAATGTTTATCATAAGTGTAGGGGGGACTTCTATCGAAGTTTTAAGTGGACTTTTCCATGAAAATGCCTTCATTTAACCGGAAAATCATCTTTTTCAGCATTTTTCAAATTTTTTATTAACTTTGGCCATTTAGTCGTAATTTTTAAAATTTTTATCGTTGCTCTCATATGTATATATCCCGCAATAAAGCCAAAAATATTAATAAAGTGGTGTAGCTAGTTTTGAAATCTTTGACATATTAGGCCCGTTGCGATTATTTTGACTCAACCCGAATAGACTTATCCAATTTTATTCTAGCTAGTATCCTTAACCATGTAGACCTTAATTGGTTTATTAGGCTAAGCATCCACGAGTCTCATTACTTGAGATTTTAAATTGTGGAGAACGAGAAATGATAGAGTCAATTATAAGTCGGTATTCTTGCACAGCTCACTTGGTTTGATTATTTGCCTTTTCTCCCATCACTTGCTAATAACTTATCTGCAATAAGTAAGGTCGTACGATTTGAAAAGTTACTTAGCTTCTAGCCCAAGATCGTTTAAAAGTTGCTCGGTAATGATAAGAGTTCATAGCCAAGGCATAACTTATGAAGCGGGGCGCGAAGATTGGCGAGTCCGAAAAGGCCCTGACAAGGCATAGCTAATGTTGAAGTTCATTTGAGAAATCATCTTCACATAGCGTGTCACTTCGGAGACCTCCTTGGTTAGCAGTTTGGTCTTGCCTAGACGAGAAGGATAAGGGATATTGGGTTTGGGTGGTGAAGGTGCAGGTGTAGCAGGTACAGGTTTAGATGTTGATGGGTCCTTGCTAGATACATCGTCATGACGAGGCGGAGACGGTAATGGTGCACTAATACTAGGTGTAGGAGGAGTAGGGATACATGGTGGTGGAGGAGGTGTAGATGATGGGGGTGGGATTGGTGGATCGACAATGGTAATTCCACTACGCGTAGTAATAGCACTCACATTTGCTCGCGCATTGGTGACGGTGTTTGAAGGTACAGAACTCGAAGAAGAAGGTTGAGCTGCGGGCAAGAAACTAGCAAGCATATTCTTCAAATCAGTCGTTTGATTGCTGAAGGAGGATTGAATATTATCTCGAAACTCGGATCTTATCTCATTCCTTGCTTTGTGATATCTCCTTTAAGATTGATAATTTGGCTCTGCAGATTCTTGATTTGCTCACCTTGGGTTCTCATGATGGCTTCAACATCCGGGTTAATGGGTGGGGTTTGTTGAGCGGGTGGGTGATAAGGATTAGAAGCACGAGGTGGGATTTGGTTGCTTATATTGTAGTTTTTGGCGGGGTTTTGGTTTTGAGGAGAAAAACCGGGTGAAAGGTAGTTGTTGGATCGGTAGCTCAGCAGATTTCTATCCCCTTGAGGTCGAGCTTGGTAATTTTCTGGTAAATAATTACCATAAGCTGCATACACATTTTTCGGATTTCCTTGTGTGGAAGGACAATCGGTGTATGAGTGAGGACCGCCGCATGTTTCACAAGGAGTAGCAACAGCATTGACTTGTTGTTGTTGTGGGTTTGAAGCGAGAAGCGTGATACTTTTGCTCATTTCAGTCATCATGCGGGTGAGTTCGGTCATATCAGGGTTTGCTGAGGTGGAAGAAACATTGACTCTTGGGTTGTTCCTTGAAGAAGCAGAGGAATCCCAATTTTTGTGGTGAGTAGTCATGTTCTCAATTAGCTCTCTACACTCCTCGGGTCTCCTTTTCATGAATGTGCCACCGGCGGCTGCATTAATCGTATCACGATCTCAAAAAGTCAATCCGTCGTAGAAAGTATCAATCAAAGTGACGGGAAGCATGTTGTGGTTTGGACAACGATCAAGCAAGACATTATATCTCTCCCAAGCATCAAAAAGAGATTCATCGGGATTTTGCATGAAACCGCTGATTTGATTGCGAAGGCTCGTGACCATAGATGGTGGAAAGTAGCGCGACAAAAAGCGTTGAGTCATGTCATCCCAAGTGTGAATAGAATTCTTCGGGAGACGATCAAACCATTTCTCGGCATGATGTGATAAAGTATGTGGGAAGAGTTGTAGGCGAAGAACATCCATTGTGGCACCAGGCAACTTCATGCTTTGGGTGATTGTAATGAACTTGTCGAGGTGTTTGTTGGCATCATCATCAGGTAATCCACGGAAAGAATTTGTTTGCACTTTCTGAATCATGTGGTGCTTCAACGAAAACTCAGGAGCGTTGATTTGCATCGGCGCAATCGGTCCTCCTTGTCCAAACATGGTAGGTTGACAAAGCTCATCCATTGTCCGAAGATCGGGATATGGAAGAACATTGTTGTTATTGTTGAGGTGCGGTGGAATATTGTTGTTGACACCTGACATACTTAAATCTTCTTGAGTCTCGGGCTCTTGATAATTAGAAGATCTAGTACGCATACACCTGAAAATGCAAAAGAAAAAGAAACCAAACACAAAGACAATATATATACACAATAAAGATAAAATCTTTTTGGATTTTTGAAATTTTTAATTTTTATGGATTTTTATCAATTTTTAATTTTTATGGTTTTTTTGAAATTTTTATGCAAGAAAAATAACGCTCACAAGTGAACGGATCCCAAAAAGCAACGCGTCTTTCACAGAAAACCGTTAATCTTTACGAAAAGAGCCGGCAGCGGCGCCATTTGATACAAGGCTTTTTACACCCCGTATAAAAATTAAAGTTCTTTTTCGTGTGTCTAATCGAATTGATCTAGGTTCTCTATGTGACTCTAATGTTCTTTGGTGAAACAAAAATATGTCGTTGTAGTATTTAAAATAAAAGTGCGAAACTTTAAAGTAAAAGTGCAACTAAAGTAAATCTAAACCTAATTTAAAAGTAAAATGCAAGTATTTTAAAAGCTTGACTGAAAATTAAAAGGGCACTAAAAGAAAATAACGCAAACTTAAAACTATCTAAGGCAAACTTAAAAACGCAACTAAAACTTAAACTAAGGTAAGGCTAAAATAAATCTAAGGCAAAGAATCTTAAAGTGCGACTAGGAAAAAGGCGGGAAAAATAAAGCTTGAAATTAAAAATTAAAAACAGAAACTAAAAAACAAAAACTAAGAAGAACCTGAATACAGCTCATTTGGAACAATCCTTCGTTCGGAACAATCACTCATCCGGAATGTCACCTTCGTTCGGAATGATTCTTCTTTGCTCGGAATATTGCCAAAATCCTTGATCCGGAACAAATTATTCTGAATATGTCACTTATCCAAAACAATCCTTCATACGGAACTTTGCTGATTCGGAACTCTTCCGAAATAATTGCTTTGACTCGGAAATCTCTGGTTACCCCTTGGTTCGGAAGTTCTTGAGTTCCGAATGAATTGGCTTGACTCGGAACTTCTTGAGTTCCGAATGAAACACACTTGAGTCAGAACTCCTTGATTCGGAACTCTTCCGAATGAACAAGAAGATGATGATCCGGAACTTCTTGATCCGGAACTTCTTCCGAATGAAGCCTCCTTGACTCGGAAGTTCTTGGTTCGGAAGATGTTGATTCGGAACTTGTTGATCCGGAACTTTTTCTGCTCGGAACTCCTTGATTCGAAAACTCTTCCGAATGAAGCTTGATTCGGAACTTTTGGATGTTCGGAAGTTTCCTGATTCAGAAGTTCTTAATCCCAAGCCTTCGTTCGGAACTTCTAATGTTCCGAATGAAGCTCAAAGCCTTGGTTCTGATGTCTTATTCGGAACTCTTCCGAATGAACAAGAAACCTTGGTTCGGAAGTTTTCCTTGTGAACAAGGACTTGATCCGGAACTTTCCTGGGAATCACAACAACAGAAACAAACACCCCCGAAGAACAAGGGATTACAGTAACAACGAATCTAATCACAAATTAATCAAAATCAAACAAAAGATTAAACTAAACTAATAACAAAACAACAAATAATCATAAACAAACAATCTATATCAATAAAACTAACAAATCAAACCACAATAATCAAAAACCCACTTTGATCAAAATAAGAACATGAACATGAACACAAAAATAAACATAAAAATCAAAGATTAATAAAGGTAGATAGGAGATTAAAAAGATAAAATAAAGATTGACAAGAATTAAATGGAAACTTACTTGAAATTAAAGGAATTTAAGGTGCAAGACAAGGTATTTAAATTTGACAAGTATTTAAATGACATGAATTTAAAGGTGCAAGGTAAATAAATGGTGGAAGACTAATTGTCACACTTAGCCAACACACAAAATCATTAACTAGCCTAATCTATATATAGGGGAGGATTAGGAAGCTTCCTCCCCTCCTTCCTTTCTTCTTAATTGCGTCATTAGGTCCTTAAGCCTTTCATTCTTCATTAATTACACCATTAGTCCTTTATTCTTCTAATCTTCTTTAAACTTGGACTCTAATGACTTGTGGCTCGGGATTTCTTTTGAACTCGTCTTTTAATTCTTCAATAAAATAGACTTGAGTTCCTCGGCTTTTAGTAAACTTCCGTCTTTTGAGTTTTTCTTCGATAAATCTTCAGAATTGGTCTTGGACTTCCGTTCTTTTTGCACTCTTGACTTCTCGACTCCGTCTTTCATCTTTTTCTTCAATAAAAGCCCGTGAATGCTCGTGTTTTCTCCACTTTTCACCTTTTCGTCCTAAATCACAACAAAAACACAAACCACGCATAATTCCGACATAAAAGACATAAAATACATGTTTTGGCTCGGTTATTATTGTAATTAAGTGGTAGAAAGGATGGGTGTTTACACACCTATCACTGCTAGAACTCTATTATCTGCTACAAAACTACCATTACACTTTTGGGCCGAAGCCGTTTCAACTGCATGTTACACACAAAACCGATCCTTAATTATCCCAAGACACGAAAAGACACCATATCACATAATTCATGATCGAAAACCTTCACTCTAACACCTTCACGTTTTTGGATGTACGTGCTACATTATTCGAGATGGTGAAAATCTAGACAAGATGAAAGAGAAAGGTGATGCATGCATTCTAGTGGGATATGCAACTCAGTCTAAGGGATATAGAGTGTACAACAAGAGAACAAAATTGATAGTCGAGACTATTCATATCAGATTTGATGAATTACAAGAAATGGCACTTGAACAAAACAGTTTAAGTCCCGATCCACAACGACAAAAGTCTTATGTACACAACCGCACGGAACTCGGAACTCAAGACCACAGCAATGAACCGTCAAGTTCAAAGCTGGTTCCTGAAAAGGTTCCTAGAGCAGATATGACAGTGGACACGACACTTGAAGAGTTGGAAATGTTATATGGACCAATGTATGATGAATATTTCACGGGGGAGAAACATGTTGTATTGAAGTCTTCCGGTGTCACTCATGATAAGAATGATGATACCGATCATCGTTAACAAAAGGATACAACTTTATCTACTTCAACACGGGTTGCTGCAGATTTACCTCCTTAGAATATCACATCAACAACCGCTCCTACAACATCAACAACTACTGTCATTGCTCCAGAGAACACAAATCAAGCAAACAATGCATTATCTGACGAAGACGAATTTATCAACCCATTCGGTACACTGGTACACGAAACTGGAGAGTCTTCTACTCGCCATGTTGATCCGTCAAATATGCACACATTCTACCAACGAAATCCTTCAACACATCATTGGACCCTAGATCATCCTTTGGTTCAAGTAATTGGAAACCCTTCACAAACCGTTCGTACAAGACGACAGCTTAACACCGATGGTGATGTTTGTATGTTCGCACTCGCTGTGAGTTCAGCTGAACCTAAAAACATCAAAGAAGCCATGGCTGATCATGCTTGGATTGAATCGATGACAGATGAACTTCAACAATTTGAAAGACTTAAAGTCTGGGAACTTGTTGACAGACCATACAATGTAATACCATTAAATTTTTGTTCGATCTGGAAAAACAAGATGGATGAAGAGAACACGATCATCAAGAACAAATCTAGGCTAGTGGCTAAAGGGTATGGCCAGAAAGAGGGTATTGATTTTGAAGAATCATTTGCACTAGTAGCTCGTTTGGAAGCGGTCAGGATTTTTCTTGCTTATGCTGCACATAAGGGATTCATTGTCTATCAAATGGACATAAAGACGACGTTTCTTAACGGTCCTTTGAAGGAAGCAGTCTATGTCACACAGCCGGAAGGATTTGTCAATCCTCATTATCCTGACAAGGTGTATCGTCTCCACAAAGCACTTTATGGACTCAAGCAAGCTCCAAGGGCGTGGTACGACGAGCTCTTAAAATTTTTGGTATCCAAAGGTTTCTCAAAAGGTTCCATTGATCTAACTCTGTTCACTTATAAATATGGGGATGACATTTTTCTTGTGCAGATTTATGTTGATGACAATATTTTCGGGTCTACAAACCCCAAACTTTCAAAATTGTTTGAAAAAGTAATGCACAACAAATTTGAAATGTCCATGATGGGCGAACTAAAATTCTTTCTAGGAATTCAAGTTCACCAATCCCCAAGTGGTATCTTTATAAACCAAGCTAAGTATTGTCAAGAGATAATCAAAAATCATGGTATGACTTCATGTGACCCTGTTGGGACACCATTATCAACCACATCCCTAGATGCTGATTTGGAGCGAGATGCCATAGATCAAACGAAATATCGTTCCATTATCGGCTCCCTCATGTACTTAACAACAAGCCGACCAAATATATCACATGCTACGTGTTATTGTGCACGATATCAAGAACGACCCACTGAAAAGCACCTCAAGGAGGTTAAAAGGATCTTTCGGTACCTAAAGAATACCATTCATTTGGGACTCTGGTACTCGACGGAAACCGTTTTCTTTCTAACGGCCTATTCAGATTCTGATCACGCAGGGTGTCTTGATACAAGTAAAAGTACTTCTCGTGGTGCACAATTTCTAGGTCATGATAAGCTTGTGTGATGGTCTTCCAAGAAGCAGGATTGCACGTCACTGTCATCAACCGAAGTGAAGTATGTGTCTATATCTGCGTGTTGTGCTCAAGTTCTATGGATGAGAACACAACTCACGGATTATGGCTTTCACATTGATAAAGTACCTATGTATTGTGACTTAAAGTCCGCCATAGCCATCTCCTGCAATCCAGCACAGCATTCCCGCACGAAGCACATTGATGTCAGATATCACTTCATTAAGGAACAAGTTAAAAGGGGTATCGTTGAACTATACTTTGTTGGAATTGATTACCAATTAGCTGACTTGTTTACAAAAGCTCTTTCGAAAGAGAGGTTTACGTATCTAGTTAGGCAAATTGGTATGAGATGTTTGACTCCAACATAACTGGAGATTCTGGCAAAGAAGCCTGCTTGATTCATCTATCAAACATCTACCTGTAAATATCTTTGAAAAAGCGTTGATCACAATTTTTTCAAGAATTTCACAATGATAATTCAAAATCTTTCAAAAATTATGTGTTCAACAACTCCCATCCTCAAAAAGCAAAATGTGGATCAAATCCTCACAATGACAATTCAATTGGATCAATTTTTGAGGGGGAGCATTTCAACCTCATGGAAAAGATTAACACATCTTTCTCCCGAAGAATTTCAAGACTATTTTTCAAAATATATTTTAATCAAATTTGGTATCTCTAATATCAAAAGATTTTATATATTAGAGATAGGGAAGAAAATGTGATTAAAATGTGATCTTATATAAGACTCAAGCACTTTAACTCTTACCTACATGTGCAAAATACTTTCGATTGTCGATGCACATTTGAATGGGGAGCATTTCTGAAACGACAAAAACTATCAAGGTGTTAAATGTTTTTCAAACATCTTGTTAGATATTTGAAGTGGTTTATGGTTACGATCAAATACCCACAACATCTTTAATTCACGACGTTATTGGTGTCAAAAAGGTGGTTAGGTTTAAGTCCTATGATCCAACCAGAACCGGAGGGATCTTCCCAGGGACAATCCAATAGATTATTAGAAGTCCTTAGGAAAGATGGAGTAGAATGTGAACGTAGCTGAATGCCGACTAAGTACTGATGCTAGCACTAGAACAATCACAACAAGGTACTAGTAATGATGTCTTGGCAAGCATTGAAGGGGTTGAAGAATGAAAAAGAAATGTAAGGATAAAGGGTGTAAAGAAAGAAGCCCTCCATACAACTTAGGCAGAAATCGGGTCAACACATCATGAAGACAACTCATCATGGACCCAGTGATGTGAAGCACAACCCATTCCTAGCTACTCAGATTTCTCTCAAAAGAAGTTTGTTTTATTGTCAAGGAGAACAACATGACTTCTATTAGCTTTCTCATTCCGAGATAGTTGATATTGAATAGGTGGCATCTGCTCCAGCCTCCGACCACTAAAAGTGCACAAATCGAGTCTAGAGCCAAGAGATCAATCAAATCTCGTTAGGACACACGGATGACGAACAAGAGAGTCCTACGCCATATCCTTGTGATATTGCTAGAACACTTAGAGTGATACTACTTAGTATTCACAATGATGAGTGGAAATCCTTCCAGTGTTAACATCATACAGCACTACGGTAGGTCATATGTAAGATTCTTTATGAATTAAACATATGTAGAACTGAAAAGCAACAGTGGTTTGATTCTGAATTGATTCAAACTCGTTTCAGGTTTCTACGCAATATCTTTATGGTCTTGCCAGAACATTCAGAGTGATCTTCATTAATATTCACAGTGACGAATGGAAATCCTTCTAGCGTCAACATTAAACAGCGCTACGGTAGGTAACTTGTGAGATTCTTATGAATCAAGATTGTGTCAACTGGAAAGCAACAATGGTAAGATTCTTTACGAATCACACTTGTTCCAGGAATTTGAATTGACGAATTTAATCAAGCGAATATCTATCCTATTGATTCACTCTTTATATTCGTAGTCTTGCTTTGAGACGGTCGAGTAAAGAGAACGGCTAGTACAGCCGCGAAACCCTGTCAAGGAGATTCTTAACTGAATCTACCTATCACAGGTATAGTATTTAATATCGTATAACGGTCTTCACCGACCGGAGGTAAAGCGATACCGATTTAGGACGAATGTCAAAGCCATTCAGTCCGTGTCTATGTTTTACTCAAGAAGGTGGCGTCACGGTACTCAGCAAAGTGAAAGATTCAAAACCACATACTCATGCCAAAAGACATATTCAACAATTAATAGCGTGAGCATGTGGATGAAGACACAAGATTGCAAGATGGCAAAGACAAGTTAAGGATGATTTGAAGATCTCAAGATAAAAGACAAAGTCGAAAGACAACGACAAAGGCTCAAAGATCAGAGCATGAAGGAAAAAGACTACTATTACACGTTCAAGACTCATTTTGGCGAGATTAGTAATCTCTATAAATCTCCAAATGACAAAGGGTAATGACCTCTCTTAAAGGGTAATGACCTCACATTGGGGGAGATTGTTAGCCTCATATTTTTTAGTTAAACAAGAATGCTCGGTCATATGTTTATTATGTATCATATATTAGAACATTGTAATAGGTAGTAGGTTAGTCGTGTATTATGGGCTTAACTTTAAGCTAAGGTTCATTCATAAGTAACCAAAGCCCAAAAGGAAAGCCCGGCCCATTATCATATAGCCCATCATGCCACATGTAGGCAAGGCTATATAAACCTCTCCTTGCATGTAAGGAGAGGTTGGTTGGTTGTCTAATTTTCTCTAATTCTCTTAATCTAATATTTCACAAGTTCTCACACACTTCTCTCTCTTTTCTCTCTCTAGTTTCTCTCTTTAGAATCATCTCATATCTACCTTTCTTTCTTGTTTAATCATCACGTAATTTATGGGACAACACAAAGCTAATCGATCTAAGTTTGGGATCAACACTAATACTGGCTAACTCCAAGATACTTATCAGAATATAAACTCGACATAAGCTTTTGCTAGCTTATGATCAACAGTAATCGTTTAGAAAAGAAAGAAACAAGAATGCTCGGAATTTCATTAATGGTTAAAACAATATTCGGTTACAAGAGATTAACTAATTAACAGATTCTAAACAAACTTTCTTCTAAATGCTTAACTAAAAATCATAAAACTGTGAAAGAAAACTAAACCAACTAATCCTATCCTAACTAACTATGTGTATCTACTCCTACTGCTAACCTTCTTCAAATGAGGTGCTCCCTTAGTATTTATAGATGACTAAGAGGAGGAGTATGACGTGTTGCTTCCAATCCCCAAGTGCCACGTGTTTAATACGAGGATTAGGGTTCTTCATCATCTCTAAACCCGAATTGGGCATTTCTTTGTTCTTGGCACTTGGTCAAATTGACTTGTACCTTCTTGAAGAGGAGATGATAAGGATTATTTTTGGTTCTTTGATTATCATCTGAATCTCCCTTAAACTCTCTCGAAATCTATTTGAAGTTTTGGTGAAGAAAGCTATAAAAGTCGACTGAAACTCTGATATTTTCTCTCTCTTTGTTTGGGATGAAGATGTAACCTGTGTGAGTCTGAAGATATTACTTGGTCTTGCTTTGACCAAGTTAAATAAACATTTATAAACTTTTCCCATTTGTTTCTTTTTGGTCCTTAGTCTTCATTTCTTTTATCAAATGTGTTGTAAACTTTTAAGTCAATTTCTTTTTCATCCTTTGTTTTATTGAAAGTTACAACTTAAATCCTCGATCTTTGACATTATGGCAAGTAAGGTCCTTGAAGCATCTTTCGTATTTTTCTTCGTCTTTTGTCAAATAGATCCTTGAAAACGGGTGTTTGCTCAAAAATGCATCTTGTTACCTGAAAACACATGAAATACAGATACCCACGTAATTCTGATATTTTTCAGTTAAATATAATATATTTGGCAGTGTTTTTAGTGGTTTTTGGATCATAATTGATGAGTGTTTTCACACATATCAACTCCCTTCCACTTGGCCATTGCCATGGCCTTATGCAATGAAGTATTTCAAAACTCTAGAGTACACTTTTCGCATAATTAATCTACCTTGACCATTTTATGATTTAATAAACTATACTATACTACAAGATGAATGATTTTTAATATTTACAATGCAATGTAAAGAAAGCAATCTTATTTATATATTTTTGGATTTTCTTGAAATGGTTTTGATGGAAATAACTCATAAAGAAATCAAAGACTTTAATTAGGGCTTTGGTACCATGAACACTTATCATCCTCAAGTTTCACTTTCCCTATACCAAGCTTAAAAACAAGATAATTGTTATCCATAAGTGAAAGTGCATCGACTTATTCATATAATTTAATTGTGTTACCATTATACCCCCACTTATTGTGCCTCTAAGACCGGTTATTATTTGAGCAAATTACTTGAGAGCAAATTTGTCATTATTTAAATCCTTAAATATAAGAAATGTAAAATCTCAAAATAAGGAAGCACGGTTTTAATCCTAAGTAATCATCATATCCATTACTTGAAAAACCGCTCACAGTTAATATAAGTCCGACTCAAGAATAATAAGTCATTCGCCTTATGTGTAAGATCCTTATGTCATGCATTAATAAGTAGCTACACACTTGCTAAAGAAAGTAAAATAAAACTCGCGCAATAATTTATATCCTCCGCCTTTTTGAGACTTTGGATCTTCAATCCCGCAACCCGTCAAGGTAATATTAGATTGGAGCAACTATTGAATCCCCGCAACCCTTGTGAGTGTAATATTGGAATTCAATATCTACTATAATTAACACTTCACTGCCCCTCTTGGGAGTCTTGTATAATTTTTTTTGCTTTTTCTTTTTTTCTAGCCACTCATTTTTTTCATAAGTCGCTCTTATTTTTCTTTATTCCTCACATTTATTTCAAACTCTATCATTTCTTGTTCTCCATAGTTTAAAATCTCAAATAATCAGACTAGTGGATGCTTAGCCTAATAAACCAATAAAGGTCTTCATGGTTAAGGATACTAGCTAGAGAATGCTTGGATAAGAAAACTCGGGTTGAGTCAAAGTATCCATGGCGGGCCTAATATGTAAAAGAAGTCTAAATTTGTTAAACCATGTCCTTTATTATATTTTTTTTTCCTTTTTATATATTTTTGATGAAAAGTAAAAGAAAAAGTATATACAATTCAAATGTGTTATGCAAATGAAAAATGATTGATGCAAAAATCATGAGTGCATATTTTTGGTGGCCAAAGTAGATCAAAAATTTGAAAAATGTTGAAAAATTAATTTCCTAGTTATCATGAAGCTAAGGAAATGGTCTAGGCAAGGTCACTTCGATAGAAGTCTTCCCTACACTTAAGATAAATATTGTCCTCAGTGTTTAAGAGTATTGGAGTAAACTCCCCTACACTTATGACATTGATAACTTTGCTTAATCCAAGCTAAGAAAGAGACAACTAAAGTGAATTCATTTTAAGAACAAGTGTTGCATATCACAATATCAAAAACTAATCAAAGTGAACCAGATACACATGCATCCTCCATAAGCTCCACGAATAAAATGAGAGAGAGAGAAACCCTCGAAACAAACACCAAAAGACGAAGAAAGTCCACCCCTCCACTTCAACTCTACCATAACATCCTTTTATGAAACCTAAACTATTTAGATCTACTCTACGTTTTCTAACCTAGTTATTCAATTCTTGATTTTTTTAACCCTAAGTCGCTAGCTCGACTCGGCCCTGAATTAGGTTATCCTTGGGGAAACCATCATAGAGAATAAAGGATATCCACTTTGAAGCACATCTCACATGATACACTCAAACTTAGCATGTTGCCATTTACTATAAGATTTACAATATCCGCCTCGATAAACGGAATGGTCCAACGTGTCTCAAGTTTGTCCAACATAGAAAATCTCTCATATATGAATCACACTAGGATCAAATACATAGTTTCCATCTCTACACATGAACAACTCCAAAGTAGGTAGCATCACCAAAGTAAGCTCATACGAGAAGCTCATGTCAATTGAAATCACACCCTTAAGTGGAGTAGATAAAAACTAATATTTCCCAAACATTCGAATCCCAGGATCAAAAACCTTTCCCTTCATGGGAAAATAAGAAGATGAACTCGTATCAACCATATAATATTCCCCCTTCGATAGCAAAGCATCATTAGAAAATGAAGGTGTAGGAATCAAAACATTCTTTACAATTATATCCATGTGGTGCTCCTCATCATCATCAAAAGGTGGGGAATCTTCCATAGAAGGCATAGTGAAAGGAGGATCAAGATTAATAGTGTCTTGTTGAGAAGGTGTATGATCTATGGTCCCAAAAAGCATATTCTCAATAAGACGAATATCCTCTTCCCAATTAGAATCACTATCATCGACCTCTATATCAATATTAGCAAGATAAGCCTCTATGGTGGCATCAATCTCCATAAGAGAATCTATATCAAAGGTTTTAGGTTCTAAAGTTGCCTTAGGTGAAAAAGGATCAATCTCTAAGAGTATAGGATCTTCATCAATAACCAACTTCAAGGGTGGAAGGGTGGGAATAGAAGGCTCAAAAGAAGGTGTATTAATGAGAGAATCACTCCAAGGAATTATATGATCATAAAAAATAAATAGGTGCAACCTCAAAAACCGGTGACGAAATATCAATGAAAGGTTCTTTTTCTATGGAATTGTCATTATGGTTTGTGTTCAATGGTTCAATCGAGGAGATAAGATTATAAATGTTTGATAAAACCTCACGAATATTAACATCTTTCACTTCTTCTATAGGAGCAACATCTTCATCCAAATTAGGAATGTTATCTTGACATGAAAAGTCATTAGATAATATATCATAAGATGCTTCACTAGAATCACAATCATCATCCTCTATTTGTGGCATGTCTTGCAAAAATTCTTCCTCAATCTCATTATCCCTTTCTTTAAACAATTCATCAAGATCGAAATCACCAAAATCACTAGTAGTAGCATGAATGTCATCATGTGATGAAATCTCAATGTGATCATGAGGAGAAGAGGTGTCAATACAAAGCTCGTCACATGGTTCATTGGAAACACCCTCAATCTCTCTTTTGATTGGGATAAGGTTCTCAACACTAGAGGCGGTTAATTCATCCAAATCGGTGTTTGTATTAGTGCTAAGAGGCTCATCCCCCATAGTTAAAGAGTTGTTAGGTTCCATGTGAGGTAAAGGTGATGAAGGTGTGTCATCATTAAGTGTCATACAAATCGAAGGTCCCTCATCATCCTCATATAAGCATTGATAAAGCATACGAGCACAAGTAGCAAAATACTATTCTTCTTCCTCGATTGTATCAATCTTAAAGAGTAAATCATCAAAATATTTCCTAAGGTGACGAGAAAATTTTTTCAACGATTCACGAAACATATCATCGATATTCTTGTCATCAATTTGCCAAGTCTTAATTTCATCTTCCTCATTAGACTTAAGTTTTTCCTTAATCCACATGCACGTGTCTTTCATCACCTCGAGGCTTAAGTCTTTCATACTATCAAGCTCCTTAAAAGAGTTTTCGTTCGACTCGTTTATTTTTTTAAGGAAAGAATGTAACTTATTGCAAATATTAGGGGGATAGGAAGGAGGATCCCTCAGTCGACAATCATAACCATAATGGGGAGCGTTTCCACAAAACTCACATGAATAAGTCGAAGAATATGGTAGAGGTGGATTTCCATAATTAGGTGAATTATAGGTTTGAAAAGAGTCTTGATTAGGAAATGTGTCATGATTATAACCTTGAAAATTCCCTTCATTTTGAAAACCCGCATAATATGAAAATCCTTGATTTTGAAAAGTATCTTGATTGTAGCATTGAAAATTTTCATCATTTTGAAAATTTTCATAATTGGAAAATCCTTGGTTTTGGTATGGCTTATTAAAGGCTTGATCATGAAATGATGGTGGAGGTTGTGATGAAAAACCGGAATATCCCATATAGTCATTACAAGTGTAGTCCATTTGAGGGTTAGGTTGAAAATTAGGGTTCTTGGTTCTATTATAAGCATATCCCTCCCCATAATAGCCATTGTTTTATAAATAAGTATCGTGTGGACCACCAAAATTCGAACAAGGCGAATAATTAGCGTTGGCGGATTGTTGTTGCAAAATCTCCAACATGGAACGAGTATCCATGTGTAACAAGGTGGCCGAATGTATATACAAGCGAATGACGTTTAAAGCTTCCTCGGGGAAGGAAGTAATACACGAAAGGTGGTATGGTTCCACGTGTGCGAGTACGCATGTAAATAAACTCGAGGAGTGGGAGAGGAGCTCTCGGTCGACTTTTAAGAGAGAAGAAATTATCTCTCTCGAGGTGCAATAATTAATATCCCCAAGAAATTATAATATATGTAAGTACTAATTCGGTGGCACACCACGCACTACTATCACCCTTGAAAGACCCACAAGGAAGCGGAGAAACGAGGCGGCGCGTAGCACTTAAGAGCCTTCTTCTTTAGAATGTGTAATACACTCGCCTTATACCCCCCCCCCCCCCCCCCCCCCGCGCACAAAGTGGCCTCTTTCTGAAGATCAAGAAGATTATGGTATTTATCTATTGTGCCTTAATTAAGTTTGATCGATACACGTGTTAAGGACCGGAATGCTTAGTGTTCGTATACGTATACTTATTTACATATAATAATATATAGAAAATATTTTTGTACTTCTCTGATTTTTTAAGAAAATATAATATGTACGTAAAAACGTTTGAAAACGATATATACAATATATTTTTTGGGTGTAATCTTTTAGGAAAAAGATTACTATTTGATTTTTTTTAATTTTTTTTGTTCAATTCTTTAGGAAAAGAATTGATTTTGTGGTTTCTTATTTTATTTATATTTTTATCTTTTTGATTTTTTTTATGTTTTTTCTTTATAATACGTAAAAATAACGTTCACAAAGTGAACGGATCCCAAAATCCAATACATCTCACCCGAAACCGTTAATCTTCACGAAAAGAACCGGTAGCGGTGCCATTTAATGTTTGATTTTAGTATCGTTTCTCTCGGTATCTAATCAAATTGATTTAACTTTTCAAGTTTGACTTTATTGTTTTTGGTGTATAATAGTGTATTTGGTATTGAAGCTACATTGATAATTTTGACAAATAAAACATCTAAAAATATAAAATAATGTCTATACTACTACATATACGTACTACACTAAAAACATTTAGCACATACGACAATTAAATTCTCAAAATGTAAAAAAGTAAAATAAAAATTTACGTTTACAAATTAAAGTATAAGACTATTTCTATAAAAGTTAAAAAGATACAATTTATTAAAACTAAAATAGAATTTATGAAACTAACTAAATTTAAATCAGTAGAATCATTAACTGTCTAAAAAGAATCTAATCCCAACATAGAGGAATATCAGCCCAAAACCAAATTAACCACTAAACTTTCCCAATTAACGAATATTAGTTACATTTGGAAGCCCAAAATGCAAAATATTTCAAGTCCAACTACAACCTTTATATACCATACATGTTATAACATGAAAGGAAATGGAAAGACTAAAATTGGTCAAATTCTTACTTCTACACTTAACTACAGTTACCCAAATTACAACAAATTACAAATTTTATTCCCAGCAACAACAAATGGACTCTATTTTTTTTAAACTCTAATCCGATAAACTAACGTACTAACTAACTCTTATCAAATTATCAACATCTACCAATTCGATTATAGTACATAAGAAACAAGTCACCTTAAAACCAATTCAACATTATCAGATTTTAAACTATTAAAACAAATTGTCAAACACTAGTTCAAAATAAAACGTAAAAATTTTTAACAGTTTACACAGTTAAATCTATCAAGAGACTGAATGAAAGCAAAATTACACTAAATCAGATAATGAAAAAACGAATCACCTTAATGAACTAGCAACGAGGTTACACTAAGATTAACTAAAGTAGAATTTATACTACGAGTATTCAGAAAATTAACAAAGTGCTTGACCTACGAATTGAAGTTGAGACATTTGATGTCGAAGCGCGGCCCTGAGCCGGCTTTATCATTGACTGAACCGATAGCTTCGTTGAACTGAAACTTGAACTCAAAGATAGTTACTATTCCATATGAGCCAAATCTTTCTCATCAATAGTGACTAATCGTAGCTTATGTTATCAGCTACTCCAAACGAAAATCGCAGAAACAATATCTACCACCAATTTTCCTGCATAAAAGGAATGAAAAGAAAACAACGCGAACTCCTGAACTGATGAGATCTCTACTTTTACTTGATTGATTAGAACTTTTAAAGATTATCAAAAATCTTTTCCTAGAAGCTATGTAGCTTTTGACTAACGGCTTATTGAAAAACTTAGTTCAGAAAGACTGAATCAGCTAATGATCGATCAACTACAAAGATACTTTGAAAAACTATGTTATGTTCTTATAGAGATAATGATTTAACTCTCATATACTAACTACCTATTTCTTCTTAACTGATTTAAGTTTGAACAAAATGAAGTTCATGAAAAAGAGAAAGTAAAGATTGAGAACGAAAGAACTTTGTTTCAACTGTAAATCAATTAGTTACAACTACTCAACAGACCAAATCCAAAAGCTTGAAATTCTTAACAAATCTGTTACCCAAATCTAAATGTCTAAACAAACATCTATTTCGTGAACAGTGATATCAACGAACACATATTGCGTGAACAGTAACAGTAAGATACTATGAACTAATACTGGCTAACTCCAAGATACTAATCAGCATATAAATTCGACATAAGCTTTTGCTAGCTTATGATCAATAGTAGTCGTTTAGAAAAGAAAGAAACAAGAATGCTCGGAATTTCATTAATGGTTAAAACAATATTCGGTTACACGCGATTAACTAATTAAAAGATTCTAAACAAGCTTTCATCTAAACGCTTACCTGAAAATCATAAAACTGTGAAAGAAAACTAAACCAACTAATCCTATCCTAACTAACTATGTGCATCTACTCCTAGTGCTAACCGTCTTCAAATGAGGTGCTCCCTTGGTATTTATAGAATACTGAGAGGAGGAGTATGACGTGTTGCTTCCAATCCCTAAGTGCCACATGTTTAATACAAGGATTACGGTTCTTCATCATCTCTAAACCCGAATTGGGCATTTCTTCGTTCTTGGCTCTTGATAAGATAGACTTGTACCTTCTTGAAGAGGAGATGATAAGGATCATTTTTGGTTCTTTGATTGTCATCTGAATCTCCCTTAAACTCTCTTGAAATCGATTTGAAGTTTTGGTGAAGAAAGTTATAAAAGTCGACTGAAACTCTCATATTTTCTCTCTCTTTGTTTGGGATGAAGATGTAACGTGTGTGAGTCTGATGATATGACTTGGTCTTGCTTTGACCAAGTTAAATAAACTTTTATAAACTTCTCCCATTTGTTTCTTGTTGGTCCTTAGTCTTCATTTCTTTTATTAAATGTGTTGTGAACTTTTAAGTCAATTTTTTTTTTCATCCTTTGTTTTATTGAAAGTTACAACTTAAATTCTTGATCTTTGACATTATGGCAAGTAAGGTCCTTGAAGAATCTTTCGTCTTTTTTTCGTCTTTTGTCAAATAGATCCTTGAAAACGCGTGTTTGCTCAAAAATGCATCGTGTTACCTAAAAACACATGAAACATAAATACCCACGTAATTCAGATATTTTTCAATTAAATATAACGTATTTGGTTGTGTTTTTAGTGGTTTTTGGATCATAATTGATGAGTCTTTTCACACTTATCAAAGTATGATAAGAAAATGATTAAATTTTTATAAGTAGCAAAAGCAAATGACAAATAACTTCAGCACCTCACATGGATAGTGTTTGGAATTTTAGTTCACACAAATGTCACTCACAAATGGTAATTGTAAGATAACACTCAAATAGCTCGGTTATAAAATAGATAGCTACCATAAGTTTGTACATGACACATAAACATAACCGTTGCAGTGTGAGCACCGGATATATTTTCCAAGAGACAAAACGTGATAATGATGAGGGTGTAAGAACAAAATATGCCTTGTCAAAGTCGTAGAATAACTATACTATATATATATTTTTTTTTTTTTTTAAAAGAACATCATATATACTTTTTCGTCTTGAGAAATGGATAGGCATCTAATCGAGATAATAGCACAAGGGATACTATAGCACATAGGTAAGAGTGCAACTTATTTTATCAACCCAGTGTAGCTTAACTAAAATGATAAAATGGTGATTTATTTTGCCTCTTTTTGAAAATATCTATAAATTAACCTCACTGCGATTTAGTAAATGATAATCAACCACAAATTCTAAAGCATACTATATTATCGGCTTTCACACAAAATAGAGAAATATAATGATAGGTTTCCTCACATATTTGGTGGATGGTTTTTGTGCTTAGTTATAGTGTCAATCAATGAGATTGTTGCTTTTCTAAAACTTTATTTATTTTAAAATATATTTATTTTTATTTTATTTTCAAAAGGATTTTTCATGTGGAGAAATTTATTTATTATTTTGCCTATTTGTCTCCTCCTCCACAATTAAGGTGAACATCGTCCTCGAGGTGATAACTGATAAAAACTAAAATAGGAAACATGCAAAGGGAAACGAGAACTTCCTGGGGCTAAGTAGAATATTGCGGGACTTCAAGAGATGAATCCAGCTTAGAGCTCCAAGTTTGCTATTTTTCTACATGCTATAAAACAAAACAAAACACATGCAAAATATATACAAGGATAATTTTCTTTATTTACAGGTCCTCCTTCACAATTAAGATAAAAAGTGGGGGATAAAACACGAATTGCCTCCCGAATAGCGCTAAGTTTAGAGTCTTCAGTCAGACTCGGCTACTCGGTTTTATTTGAAAAAGAAGTGAATTTCTTCTTCATCGAATTCATTACATCCTTCTTCTTCATGGTAGAGCTTGAGTCTATGTCCATTGACAATAAAAGTGATATTGTCTCTACCGTAGAGTTCAACATATCTAGATGGATATTGGTGTTTTACTGTATAAGGTCCAGTCCATCTCTATGTAAGCTTAGGTTGCTTGAATCTATATTTTGAGATAAAGAGAAGTACTTTCTCTCCATGTTTGAATTCTTTTCTTTGTCGCAGTTTGCGATCGTGCAACACTTTGGTTCGTTCTTTATATGAACGTGAACTTTCATAAGCTTGATGTCGAAATTCATCTAACTCATGAAGTTGAAATATACGTTTTTCTCCAGCTGTAATAAGATCAGGATTGCAGTTCTTAAGTGCCCAATATGCACGGTGTTAAATTTGTATTGGTAAGCGGCATGTTTTTCTATACAAGAGCTTGTACGGCGTGGTTCCAATTCCTGTTTTGAATGCGGTACGAAAGGCCCATACATCATCTTCTGATTTTTTAGACCAACAAGCAGGGTTGTTTTGGACGGTCTTTTCAAGGATTCACTTAAGAGCTCTATTAGTGTTTTCAACTTGGCCACTCGTTTGAGGGTGGTAAGATGTGGAAAATCGGTGGTTGACTCCATATCTTTTCATGATTTTTTCCATGAGTTTGTTACAGAAATGAGTTCCTCTGTCGCTTATTAGTGCTTTTGGAATTCCAAAATGACAAAATAATTTCTTTAAGAATTATATAACAACTCTTGCATCGTTAGTTTGTAAGGTTTGAGCTTCGGCCAATTTCGATACATAGTCGACGGCGACTAAAATGTATTCACATTTATAAGATTTAGGAAATGGTCCCATGAAGTCGATACCCCACACGTCAAAGATTTCGCAGACTTGGATATTATTTAGAGGCATTTCATCTCTTTTCGTAATATTTCCAGTCCTTTGACATGCTTCGCATAATCGTACTAAGGTATGAGCTTCACGAATAATCGTTGGCCAGTAAAAGCCAGCGTCGAACACTTTTTTAGCGGTGGTGTAAACTACATAATGTCCTCTGGTTGGTCCGCAGTGACATTCATCGAGAATTTTTCGAGATTCGGATCCGGAAATACAACATCGGATCATTCCATCGGAACAGATTCTAAACAGGGGAGGATCGTCCCAAAAGTATGTTTTAAGTTCAGAAAAGAATCTTTTCTTTTGTTGATATGTCATTCTCTTCCGTAAAATACCTACAGCTAAATAGTTTGCAAAGTGTGCGAATCATGGTGTAATGTTAGTATTTATTTGCATTATGTGTTCATCTGGAAAATCATCGATTTCGTCATCGCTAGAGTCATCATTCATTATGCGAGATAATCGGCAACAACATTCTTAGCTACTTTTTTATCTTTAATTTCTAAATCAAATTCTTGTTAAAGCAATATCCATCGTATGAGACGAGGTTTGGCATCTTTCTTTTTAAATAAGTATTTTAAGGCTGAGTGATCGGTGTAAACTATTGTTTTTAACAATACGAGGTATGATCGAAATTTTTCAAACGCATAAACTACAGCCATGAGTTCTTTTTCTGTGATGGTGTAATTTTGTTGGGCTTCGTTTAGAGTTCTACAAGCATAGTAGATGGGGTGAAATTGTTTTCCATATTTTTGTCCAAGGACGACTCCAAGGGCATGGTCACTTGCATCGCACATAAGCACAAATGGAAGATTCCAATTGGGGCTTGCAATAATTGGTGTGCATGTAAGCTTTGCTTTAAGAGTTTCAAATGCTAAAAGGCATTCATCATTAAAATCGAATGTTCTTTCATTTTCTAGAAGTTGAGTTAAAGGTCTTGCGATCTTCGCAAAGTCTTTGATAAATCGTCGATAAAATTTGGCATGACCTAAAAATATTCTAATGCCTTTCACATTAGTAGGTGGTGGGAGTTTTGAGATTACTGGTGTTGGAGTTTTTTTTTACCACTCTTTAGGAAAAGAGCAATAAATAGGGCAAGTGTGCACGACGATTTAGGAAAACCGTGTGTGAATGACCCTAAGTGAGTTCGTTCTCGAGGAGGCTAGTGCGTTGTGTATTGAATTGATATTGATTTGTGATTATATGATTGAAAAAGGAAGAAAGAAATGAGATTAGAAAAGAAAGACGGTTACAAAAATGAATTAAACTACGACGAAAAAGGCGAACACGTAAAATCGTAAATAGGGCCAAAATTAAAATTTTAACCTAAAAATTCCTAAAAATCCCCAATAATATTCTAAGAGTTTACAAAAAATCCAAACTTGCTAAAACCTTTTAATTAATTAGATAATGACTTTTTAATGCTAATTAAAGCCCTAAAAATCACTTTTAATTATTAAAAAGCCTTAAACAAGATCTTATAGTTTGTAAACCTCAAAAATATCCTAATTAAGCTAAAAACTATTTTTAAAAATTTTAAAACCAAATTAAACTATTTTTAAACACTTAAAAACTATTAAAATCAATTAAATCTTAAATTAATTCTAGAAAATAATTGAAAGGTCCTAAAAGTTTTTGGAAAGTGACAAAACTCCTAATTAAGTGTCCTTAACCTAGGAAAAATGTAAAAACTAAAAAAAATAAAACTTCAATTTTTAATAATAAAATAATATTAAAATAATCAAAAAAATTCAAAGTCTACTAAAAAATTCTAAAAATTTTACCAAAAATCTTAAATGATGTAACTAAGACAAAAATGCAATCAAAATTTTCTGAAACCTATTTAATAATTTTATATTGAATTTTAAAGTTGGATAAAAACCCTAAAATCCAATAAAATCAAAAATAAGCTAAATTGAAAACTTAAAAATCTATAAACCTTAAAATATAATTCAAAACCTAAAAACTATTTTTTTAGATTTTTATATTACCTTTTTCTATTTTTAATGACTTTCTAAAATTAAAACTTAAAATAATCCTAGAAAATTAATTAATAAAGGGAAAAATATACTTTTTAAACAGAAAAGTCCCTAAACCTAATACAAACCTAAGAAAAATGCTAAACAGTAAAAATCTTAAAGGAATAAGCTAGAAAAAGCTTATTATTAAGCTGTTAGCTAAAATAAGCTACAAACCAAAAGCCCTTAAATAAGTAATGAAATGAAACTTATCAGTCAAAGTCCCCAGGGCGCAATGGTTAAGACGTTTATGTGTGAGAGGAGTGGCGCAGGTTCGAGTCCTGGCCACGTCCTTTTTGGTATATATATATTTTTTATTATTTTTTTTTAAACTTTAAAAACACAATCCAGTTACTTAACTTAACTAAAAACACAAATCCCAATCCAAATTATCAAA
Source organism: Glebionis coronaria (assembly GCA_025667525.1). Classification (NCBI taxonomy): domain Eukaryota; kingdom Viridiplantae; phylum Streptophyta; class Magnoliopsida; order Asterales; family Asteraceae; genus Glebionis; species Glebionis coronaria. Next base: position 413,874,380 of record CM046879.1, on the reverse strand, counting down.
GATTAAAGTTGATTAAGTCAAAAACATGCCCAGGTCTGAACTTGTATCTAATGAACACACAAGTGTTATATTCACTTGTGCAGTTTAAATCAAAAGGGCTTTATTTGTGATTCTGGTGTTGTTTTTGGTGGACAAATGGCACCCTTATACTCAGTTGAGTATAAGGAGTCAACACAAACTCTAAATCAACAAGCACTTCACACAAAATCAAGCAAAATAGCACAATGAAGGTTGCTGATATAGCATACACTTCTGATAAACAAGTTGCTGGTTCAAATGACACTCAAATGGTTTTCAAATGCTTGAATCATGCATACAAACTAACCAAATGATATGTAAGCAATCTAAAAACCTAAAATGACCTACAATCTAACAGCCAACAAGATTTGGTGATAAAATTTTCAACAAAAGCAATCAAGGAAAGCAGTTTCTGATTATGCTATATTTATCAATATTTTAGCATGCAATGTGTTCAAAACTTGACCAAAATGAAACTTAAGCACTAATAACACCTAACAACTACCCAATGAGTGGACTTAACAGGTTTGCAAGCAAGATAAATAACAAAAATGCAAGTTTCACCCTATTCCCAAACACCCTTTTAAAATCAGATTATGATATTTTTCACACCAAATTCAATCACAAATCAAGTAAATTGATCCCAATCAACTCTAACATGCATAATAAACTGAAATGAGCACAACCAAACCATATAACATCAACAACTAACAATTTGCACAAAATTCATGCAAAAATCACCAAATGACTGAAAAATAAAAAGGGAACAAGACTTTTACCTTAAGGGACCTACATCCAGGTCCCTTAGTGGCAGCTTAGCCACCTCCTTCAGGCTGGGGCCTGAGCTGAACCTTGGACAACAAGTTTCAAGTCAAATCTGCTAAGAGAAAATAGAGAACAACCACAATATGCAAGTAAAATCTGATTTTCTTAAAACCTTTCAAATCTTTTCAAAAACTTCTCAACTAAACTTCTTTTAAACCACTTACACAATAACTTTAAAAACCTGGAAAACCAAACCTTGAACAAGGTTTTAACCAAACCACATCAAAATTTCAGAAACTTTGAAAACCAAACTGAATTTTAAAAACTTGAAAAATAAACAAACTTGGAACTTAAACACAATCAAACAATGTAAAATAAAGCTGGCTCTTTCTTCTCATCAACAATCTTTTACCTTTTTTATATTCATAAAAAACAGGACTTACAAAGTTGTGAAAAAGGAGAAAAAAGAACAAGGGTCATGCACAATACGCATACTCCTTATATAGACCTAGATAGAACATTCTAGTTACTCTTGAATAAAAAATACAAGCTAAAACCCTAATGGTTTGAAAATCCCAAAATGCCCTTGTGTTCTTGACTGATTTCTTGGTCAATATGCTCCTCATGTGATCTTTGTACTTGGCCAGCTGTTGGAAAGTGATCATGGACGTTTAAAAGTCCTTGGGGACCAAGGAGTGTGATCCAGACGTTCATCTTGTCGGTTTTAGGGTTTTGAGGGAAAGGGACGGATGCAGGGGTGGCCCTACACCCACATGGGATGGTCTATGGTCATGGTTTTGGTGTGGGAAGTGGTGACAAAAAGCTGAATTATCAATCTGGAAAAGAAGAAGCAAAACCCCTTTGGTTTGGTGGTAATCAGTCCTGGGAAAAATTAGGGTTTAAGTGGGTGATTAGAACCAGTTTAATCCAAATTGTGGGTTAAATTATTTGAATTAGTGTTTGGGAGGGAAGATTAAAATAAGTTTAATCAAATAAAACGGGGGTGGTGGAATGCAGACGTGGAGGAAGGGGTGATTTTGATTGGGTGTGGGGTGGAAGTGGGTGATGTGGCAGTTTGTGAGTGGGTGGATGGAGTTTGGTTGTCTGACAGGATTGGCCCCTTACTTTTCTTTCTTTGTTCATCTTCTATTTAATCAGCCAACAACTTATTCCCTTTGTAATAACTTTGCTAATTTGACATTTTTGGCACAATCTTTTTATAAACTTGAAACAAGGACTAAACATGCAATTTCTTCATTCTTCAAGGACTGTTTTTGACATGTCTTCATACTTCAAGGCTTTGACTTGTTTGTTGACTTCTTGGAGGACCATTATTGACAATTTAGTTTTGTTGAGGGACTAAATTTGCCAATTCTTCAAAGTTAAGGGTCCTTTTTGTAATTTTGACAAACTTTAGGGACCAAACTTGTAATTATGAAGATACAAGGGTATAAAGTGTCAATTCTTCAAACTTGGAGGACAAATCTTCATAATTCTTCAAACCTTCAAGGACTTTCTTTGGAAAATTCTTCATTAGGGCTTGGTTCATCGTGCGGCTTCATTTCCCGTGTTCGTTTTTGACTGATTCTTGTGATCTTTTGTCATTTTCTCAATATCCGTACCTAAAATACACAAGCAACAAACACAAGCATATATTTGGGTATTTTGATGATATTTAATGCATTTTAAGCCCAATTTGGACGATGAGACTATGTATAAAAGCAGTCTCATCACTCCCCCATACTAAACCATTGCCGTGCCCTCACGCAATGCTAGAATAAAGTATCATAGCATCTCCAAAATTCATTTTTATTCACTTTATTGAAATAATAAACTAGCTACACTACCACTATTACTACTACTTGCGTTTTAGACATAATGTATGATTTTCATCGCAAAATGGGACGTTTAGGTTCATAGAATAAGAACACGTGAATGCTTCGTTAGAAATAATTTCATCGTCCTCGATTTTCACTCCAATTCCATGCCAAGCGTGCAACGAGATCATTGTCATTATAAGTTAGTAATGCTAACACTACTCATATGCCCTAATCACGTACTTATTCTCCCATTATTCCTAAGTTGTATCTCTTATATTTTATTTTGTCTTGAATGTTTCACGAGGATACATTGTTGACTTATGCGATAATAGAGATTTAGGTCTAAAAATAGAGTCCTAACGGTGTAACTAAGACCATCAAATCAATAACCCCTCCTAATAGACAACGATGTTAAAAAATTAAGTTGACAAGAAGAATCGATAAACACGGTTTTATAACGGTTTTGAACATGAGACTTATTACCAAGACTTTTATACGCCCCCTAACGGAAGGGCCTTATTATCTTTGGTTTACCTCCATCTTTTATTCAACTTCGCCATGAAGCTTTTATTATGACTTCGGTCTTGCCTTGCCTTTTATTATCCGCCTCATCGGTGGTTTTATTAGCCAAAGACGTATATCCTCACGCTAAAGCGAATTTTGGATCTTTAAAGCTTCGAAGATTAAGGCTTGATTCACTTTCAATTTTGCATAGATTTTAGGCCTTGTAGGGCTTCAAATTGTTTGCTAGATTTAGGTGAGCACTTGAAATCTTATTATTGGCTGAAGCTTTCGATTATTCGGGTGCCAATACTTCAAAACCGTGACGCTGGCGATACCTTAATGTATTCCCAATTTAATTACACGGAAGCTACTAGAAAAGACTAGAAACCCAACAATCCTAACTAAACCGCTAAGTCAATATTTATTAAGCAAAAAATATTTACAAGCGAAGGGAGAATAAGCAAACAACGAGAACACATGAGTTTTTGAAAGAATACGAGTACTCTACGTTTAGCATAGTAACTTATAATTAACTCTATCATTTCTCGTCCTCATTTAAGAGACTTAGCCTAATGTGTAGTTAAGGAATCAAAGCTAAGTGCTCAACACGCACGGTCGAGTCAAAAATTACTCTTATTCTCGCCATCGGAAAACCTACATTCGTGTCTTCAAACACTTATAAAACATGAGAAAAATTTAAAATTTGGCCATTTTTAGCCTTATTTTGCAACAAAACGATAAACAAAAAGATAAACTTTGGAAAGCGTGAAGGTTTGGCAAGGCAAGTATCTATTCACCCCCCATACTAAAGTTAAACATTGTCCTCAATGTTTCGAGTCTAGGGGTGCAAACACCCCCATACTAGAGACGTAGTCGAATGCCTAATCTAGCATGAAAAGGGTGTAACCAATAAATTAATAGCCGTTTATGAAGTGTGCTAAAAACCTAAGGTTAGAACATCAAAAGGATATATCATGGATATTGAGAAATGTCTCCAAAGCCAACGATCGAGTGCTCCCATAAAACGAACACGAGAGGCTCCAATCGTAAAGATCATGATCTAAAAACCACAATTCACAAACAACCACGGAACAAAGGTTGGAAGGGCACAAATCCCCTCACATAAGCTACATTAGAAAGCGATAATATGTACATAGGATAAGCATGGGACTCCCCTACGAGGCACCTCGTTTTTGATTACCGAGTCATGAGCTCGACTCGATCCCCTCAATACTAATTATCATTGGGGAAGGTGACTTGGTCGAGTTAGTTCAAGGATGGAACTTCCCCGCCAAAGTAGTGCTTCAACCTATGTCCATTCACCTTGAAGTTAGGACCATCATCTTGAGCTAGCTCGATGGTCCCATACGGAAACACTTGAGTCACGGTGAATGGACCGGACCAACGGGATTTCAACTTACCGGAAAAGATTTTCAATCTTGAATTAAAAAGCAAAACTTGATCCCCAATGTTAAAAACCCGGTTTTTAATTTTTGAATCATGCAACTTTTTAGTTTTCTCTTTATAAATCAATGAATTTTCATAAGCAATATCCCTTAATCCATCCAATTCATTTAATCGCATTTTCCGGTGTTTTCCCGCGGTCTCCATATCATCATTACAATGCTTTAGGGCCCAATAAGCCTTGTGTTCTAACTCGATAGGCAAATGACAATTCTTTCCATACACAAGCTTATAGGGAGTGCACCCAATGGGCGTCTTATGAGCGGTCCTAAAGGCCCATAAATCATCGTCTAACTTATCTGACCAAGATTGTCGGTTTTCCCCAACGGATCTCTCCAAGATCCTCTTCAACGCTCGGTTTGAAACCTCGACTTGCCCACTCGTTTGTGGGTGATAAGCCGTAGAAAGCCGATGTGTAACCCCATATTTCCTTAGAACCCTTTCAAATTGGTCGTTACAAAAATGGGTTCCACGATCGCTTATGATAGCACGAGGGGTTCCAAACCGAGAAAACAATTGTTTCAAAAACTTGACTACCACACGAGCATCATTGGTGGGCAAGGCCTTGGCCTCCACCCACTTAGAAAGGTAGTCAACCGCAACGAGAATGTACTTATTACCACGAGATGATGGTAACGGCCCCATAAAGTCTATACCCTAAACGTCAAAGATCTCACACACTTGGATGATATTTTGTGGCATTTCATCTTTTTGTGAGGCTTTTCCTTGTCGTTGGCATGCATCACACGACTTCACAAGATCTTGTGCATCTCGGTAAATAGTAGGCCAAAAGAAGCCGGCATCAAACACCTTTTTAGCCGTAAGATTAGCACCATGGTGACCACCCGTGGGTCCCTCATGGCAAGCTCTAAGGATGTTAGAAGCTTCGGTGCCAAATACACAACGTCGGATGATTTGATCCGCACAAGTTCGAAACAAGTAAGGGTCGTTCCAAAAGTAGAACTTGACATCACGAAAGAATTTTCGTTTTTCTTGAGTTGTCATACCCTTAATAATGAAGTTACCCGCATGGTAATTTGCAAAGTCCGCAAACCATGGGGTGGAAGAATCAAGCTTGGAATTCACTACACCAAGTGTCTCGAGCGGAAATGTTTCGGTGATTTCCTTGGGCTCGTAAACACTTTGGTGAGGATCTTCCAAACGAGAGAGATGATCGGCCGCTAGATTCTCGGCTCCTTTTTTGTCAACGATGGTGTGATCAAATTCTTGAAGGAGGAGAATCCAACGAAGTAATCTCGGCTTAGCATCTTGCTTTGCCATGAGATACTTAATAGTCGAATGGTCCGTATACACTATGCATTTCGTCAAGACGAGATAAGGTCGAAATTTCTCAAATGCATACACCACGGCAAGGAACTCCTTTTCCGTCGTAGTGTATTTTAGTTGAGCCTCGGTCATCGTCTTGCTAGCATAGTGAATAGGCAAGAAGTGCTTATCATGACGTTGCCCCAAAACGGCCCCTATAGCGTAATCACTTGCATCACACATAAGTTCGAAGGGGAGGTTCCAATTGGGAGCAACAAGAATGGGAGCTTCGGTAAGTTTCCTCTTAAGGATTTCAAAGGCTCGTACACAATCTTCGTCAAAGACAAAACGTGCCTCTTTTTCAAGAAGATGTGTAATGGGTCGAGAAATATTTAAAAAATCCTTGATGAATCGACAATAAAAGCCCGCGTGGCCTAGGAAACTCCTAACTCCCTTAACGGTTTTGGGATGAGGTAATTTGGCGATGACGTCTACCTTAGCTTGATCTACCTCAATCCCCGCTTTCGAGACCTTGTGCCCTAAGACGATTCCACTCTTAACCAAAAAATGACATTTTTCCCAAATGAGCACAAGGTTGGTTTCCTCACAACGTTTCAACATTCTCTCTAGATTCGACAAACACGAAGTGAAAGAATCACCAAACACGGAAAAGTCATCCATGAAGACTTCCATCGTCTTCTCGATCATATCATGAAAAATAGCCATCATGCACCGTTGAAAAGTTCCCGGTGCATTGCAAAGTCCGAATGGCATTCTACGATAGGCAAACGTTCCATATGGACACGTAAACGTAGTTTTTTCTTGATCACGAGGATCGATGGGAATTTGGAAGTAACTGGAAAAACCATCTAAAAAGCAATAGAAATCGTTTCCCGCAAGACGCTCCAACATTTGGTCCATGAAGGGCAAGGGAAAATGGTCTTTTCGAGTGGCTTCATTCAACTTTCGATAGTCAATGCACACTCTCCATCCGGTCACGAGTCTAGTGGGAATTAACTCGTTGGCATCGTTTGGCACAACGGTCATCCCTCCCTTTTTAGGGACACAATGAATAGGACTCACCCAAGGGCTATCGGAAATAGGGTAAATCATTCCCGCGTCAAGGAGTTTAAGGACCTCCTTTTACTCTATTCCTTGTCAGGAATAGCGGACTTAGAGCTTCTACTACTATCGGCTATCTAACTCTCGGGAAATCGGGTTGATGACGTCGTGAATTTTGGGGTTCACCCTCCTTTGACTTTGGATTGTGGGCTTGAAATCTTCCTCCATTAAGATTTTGTGGGTACAAAATTTGGGATGGATTCCCTTAATGTCGGATAACTTCCACGCAATCGCCCTTTTGTGATCCTTTAGAACATCGACAAGTGCGGTTTTTTCATCATTCGAAAGATCCTTCGCAATAATAACCGGCAACTTGTCGTCCTCCTCCAAATAGACATATTCGAGGTGAGGAGGTAAATCTTTCAATTCGAGGATAGGTGGTTCCTCAAGTGAAGATTTGGGCTCGATACTCATAACCTCCTCGGGTGGAGGAAATTAGAAATCGTTAAGAAAATCCTTGATAATCGAGAAGTCCTCATCGTTGTCGAGGTCTTCGTCACAAGTACGTGGAACATTGTATTCTTCCAACGTAAAACCACCACCTTCGAAAGGAGTGAAGGTTGGTGTCGAATTATCAAGAATTGGATCTAACATATTGGGATTGCCACTAGTTTCTTCATCACCAAACCCTAAAACTTCTTGTGAAAATTCCTCGCAAACCACGTCGATCATATCAACGAGGTTAATGGTAGCAACGGAATAAACATGAGAAAGTTAAGAATTTTGAGTTGCGTTTATAACAAGTTCCTCGTCGTTGATACGTAAGGTGATCTTTCTAGCATGCACATCAATTAAAGCCATAGACGTATCTAAAAACGAACGACCTAAAATAAGAGGAACTTGAGGATCCGTGGGGATATCAACAATGATAAAGTCTACGGGATAGTAGAACTTCCCCACTTTTACAAAAACGTCTTCCGCCAAACCACATGCAAGAATCGTGGAATGGTCGGCCAACTCAATAGACATTCGTGAAGGAGTAAGATTAGGAAGATTGAGCGACTTGAAGATTGCAAGTGGCATCAAGTTAATGCTAGCACCAAGATCGGCCAAGGCATAGCATTCTTCCATATCTTGAATTTCACAAGGGATCAAAAATTTACCGGGATCACCGAATTTTTGAGGTATGCGATTAAGATAAACCAACGAACAACTAGACATTTGGTGCAATTTCTCCTTGTTGTTCAACATACTCTTAAAGTTAGCAGCAAATCGAGGCATCATGACCAAAGCATCGGCAAAACTCACATTAAGGTGCAACTCACGAAACATTTTCATAAAAAGCTCAAATTGGTAGTTGTCGCGCTCTTGTCGTTTCTCCTTCCTAAGTCTCGATGGGTAAGGCAAGGGTGGTGTGGGTTGGGGCATAGGCATAGCCTTTGGAATCTCGGGTTCCAATGTTGGTAAAGGGTCGACCGTAGGTGTGGCATGAGCGGTACTTTGTGGGATTGAAATATGCTCCTTTTCGACCACCACCTCGGGTTCTTCCTCAATTTCCTCCACCGTTGGAGTAATTGGTTGAGGAGTCGGTTCTTTAAGTGTCTTACCACTTCGTGTGGTAATCACTTTCATCTCTCCCTTCGGGTTTGAAACGGTGTTACTAGGTAGACCACTCGAAGTAGAGGCTTTGTTTCCCATAACGGCTTCTAAAATGGCATTAAGCTTAGCATCTTGACTATTAAACTTCAAATCTTGACTAGCGGCTTTTTGGTCAATTCTTTGTTCAAGCCTAGCATGACTTTGTTCAATCTTATTGTTTTGACCTCTAATTTGATTGGCAAAATCATTTTTTTAACACATTTCTCATGTTAAGATTTTCCTTCACAAAATTAGCCAATTCCTTAGTGTTTTTAGCCGTGTCCCTAGCTTGACTAGCCAATTGCTCTTGAATGTTTTCCAAAATCTTATCATTTGCCGTGGCGTAATTCAAAAAGTCCATTGGAAGTTCTTTAGTGTAAACATTTTGAAGACCTTGACTTGTGTTTTGAAAACTACGATTTTGATTTTGATTTTGCAATTGGCTACTAGTTCCTTGATTCCCATAGTTGTTATTACCCTTGAAATTGTTCCTTTGATTGCTTTGGTAACCAACTTGATTGTTTCAATAATTGTTAGCATTTTGATTTGGTGGAAAACCCGGTGGAGTCAATTGATTAGTGCGAGGAACTTGACCGTTTTGGTTATAAGTTCCCGCGGCCGCGAAGGCACTCGAAGTGTTACCACCGTTGGTAATGCACTCGGAATAATCGTGAGCTCCACCACAATACATACAAGAAACCTCAAACGCTTTAGTCGTAGCAGGAGTGGGTTGTTCACCAACTTTAAACTCAATTAACAATCCTTTCAACTTATCAAAAATCTTGTTCTCCAAATTAGCCTCGATTTGGCAAGCATCAACGGTGTGTGACAATGAAGGCGAAGACGAAGTCTTACGAACACTCGACGTGCTACGAGGACTATAGACCTTAGACCTATTCTCAATGATTAACAATGCTTCCTCGACCGTCTTACACAAAAAAATACCACCCGCGGCGGCATTAAGATAATCACGCTCATGATCATTCAAGCCATTGTAAAATGTGTCAATTTGATGCAAGTCGGAAAAACCATGATGAGGACATTCGTGCAACATTTCCTTAAACCTATTCCAAGCCGTTGAAAAACTCTCATTATACTCTTGTGAAAACTTTGAAATCTCGTTTTTCAAGTGCGTAGTCTTAGAGGGCGGAAAAAATTGGTTCACGAATTTTGAAACGAGATCCTTCCACGTCAATATAGAATTGGGTGGCTCTTTCTCTAACCAAATTTTTGCGGGCCCCGCTAAGGAATACGGAAAAAGCATCATCTTAATTGAGTCGTTTGAGACGTCCTTAAACTTGCAAGTGGCGGTGAGACGATTAAATTGGCGAATGTGGTTATGAGGGTTGTCCTTTTCGTCACCTCGAAACTTGTTGTTTTGAATCATGGACAACAAACCCGTCTTAACCTCAAAATTCTCCGCAAGGATAGCGGGAATCACAATCGCTTCTCCATAACCCTCGGTGGGTGCTTGAAGCAACTCCATCATAGTTCGATTAGCCATGGGTGCTTATTTCACTACAGTGGGTTCGTCAATAGGAGACTCCTCACTAGTAGGAGTGATGGATTTGTTTCTTTGTTTACGAGCACGTCTTGCTTTAGAGCGAGTTTGCATAAACGTCACGTACAACGAGAAGGTGAGCAAAGAAGATTCTTTTTGGTGTTTTTACTTTTTCAATTTTTTTGTGGATTTAGATTGTTTTTACTTTTTTTGGATTTTTAGAATGTATTAGGTACACACAAATCTACAAATCTCCTCCTTAATCAAATCTCTCGATTAAAAAAGCCTCAAGGAATGAAAACGATCACGTGAAGTGAACGCCTTCGATGACTTTAGAACGATGGTGGAACACCAAATCGTTCAAGAGGGTTTAATCAATAGAAACCAAGAAAATATATATGATACTTAAGTAATACTTTGGGCGGCAAAACCCTAGATTAGCTTTCAAAATCAAAATACGCACAAGCAAGCGGAGGAAACGAGGCGGCGCGAAGCACTTAAGAGCCTTTTTCCTTTAGGTCGTGAAATACAACCGCCTTATACCCACCTTATAATTTGTATTTCTCAAAATCGAGCTTCACGAAAGTATTTATCTATTTTTGCCTTTTTCTTTGGTTTGAGATTCGAATACAATGATTGGGTAATGACCTCCCAAGTCAAGGTTGTGATTTCTCACGTATTTGGAGTACTTGTAAATTTATTGTTCTACGTATACAGTATAGTAATAATATTCAAAAAACGAAAAACGATAATACGTATTAGTAGAGTGCTACTAATACAATTACTTTTATGGCTATATATAAAAACAACAATTGTCCAACCAAAACACAACACGCCTCCCCGGCAGCGGCGCCAAAATGGTGTTGGAGTTTTTTTTTACCACTCTTTAGGAAAAGAGCAATAAATAGTGCAAGTGTGCACGACGATTTAGGAAAACCGTGTGTGAATGACCCTAAGTGAGTTCGTTCTCGAGGAGGCTAGTGCGTTGTGTATTGAATTGATATTGATTTGTGATTATATGATTGAAAAAGGAAGAAAGAAATGAGATTAGAAAAGAAAGACGGTTACAAAAATGAATTAAACTACGACGAAAAAGGCGAACACGTAAAATCGTAAATAGGGCCAAAATTAAAATTTTAACTTAAAAATTCCTAAAAATTTCTAAAAATCTCCAATAATATTTTAAGAGTTTACAAAAAATCCAAACTTGCTAAAACCTTTTAATTAATTAGATAATGACTTTTTAATGCTAATTAAAGCCCTAAAAATCACTTTTAACTATTAAAAAGCCTTAAACAAGATCTTATAGTTTGTAAACCTCAAAAATATCCTAATTAAGCTAAAACTGTTTTTAAAAATTTTAAAACCAAATTAAACTATTTTTAAACACTTAAAAACTATTAAAATCAATTAAATCTTAAATTAATTCTAGAAAATAATTGAAAGGTCCTAAAAATTTTTGGAAAGTGACAAAACTCCTAATTAAGTGTCCTTAACCTAGGAAAAATTTAAAAACCAAAAAAAAACAAAACTTCAATTTTTAATAATAAAATAATATTAAAATAATCAAAAAATTCAAAGTCTACTAAAAAGTCTAAAAATTACCAAAAATCTTAAATGATGTAGCTAAGACAAAAATGCAATCAAAATTTTCTGAAACTATTTAATAATTTTATATTGAATTTTAAAGTTGGATAAAAACCCTAAAATCCAATAAAATCAAAAATAAGCTAAATTGAAAACTTAAAAATCTGTAAACCTCAAAAATATAATTCAAAACCTAAAAACTATTTTTTTAGATTTTTATATTACCTTTTTCTATTTTTTAATGACTTTCTAAAATTAAAACTTAAAATAATCCTAGAAAATTAATTAATAAAGGGAAAAATATACTTTTTAAACAGAAAAGTCCCTAAACCTAATACAAACCTAAGAAAAATGCTAAACAGTAGAAATATTAAAGGAATAAGCTAGAAAAAGCTTATTATTAAGCTGTTAGCTAAAATAAGCTACAAACCAAAAGCCCTTAAATAAGTAATGAAATGAAACTTATCAGTCAAAGTCCCCAGGGAGCAATGGTTAAGACGTTTGTGTGTGAGAGGAGTGGCGCAGGTTCGAGTCCTGGCCACGTCCTTTTTGGTATATTTTTTTTCTTAAACTTTAAAAACACAATCCAGTTACTTAACTTAACTAAAAACACAAATCCCAATCCAAATTATCAAAGATTAAATTTGACTAAGTAAAAAACGTGCCCAGGTCTGAACTTGTATCTGATGAACACACAAGTGTTATATTCACTTGTGCAGTTTAAATCAAGAGGGCTGGATTTGTGATTCTGGTGTTGTTTTTGGTGGACAAATGGCACCCTTATACTCAGTTGAGTATAAGGAGTCAGCACAAACTCTAAATCAACAAGCACTTCACACAAAATCAAGCAAAATAGCACAATGAAGGTTGCTGATATAGCATACACTTCTGATAAACAAGTTGCTGGTTCAAATGACACTCAAATGGTTTTCAAATGCTTGAATCATGCATACAAACTAACCAAATGATATGTAAGCAATCTAAAAACCTAAAATGACCTACAATCTAACAGCCAACAAGATTTGGTGATAAAATTTTCAACAAAAGCAATCAAGGAAAGCAGTTTCTGATTATGCTATATTTATCAATATTTTAGCATGCAATGTGTTCAAAACTTGACCAAACTGAAACTTAAGCACTAATAACACCTAACAACTACCCAATGAGTGGATTTAACAGGTTTGCAAGCAAGATAAATAACAAAAATGCAAGTTTCACCCTATTCCCAAACACCCTTTTAAAATCAAATTATGATATTTTTCACACCAAATTCAAACACAAATCAAGTAAATTGATCCCAATCAACTCTAACATGCATAAAAAACTGAAATGAGCACAATCAAACCATATAACATCAACAACTAACAATTTGCACAAAATTCATGCAAAAATCACCAAATGACTGAAAAATAAAAAGGGAACAAGACTTTTACCTTAAGGGACCTACATCCAGGTCCCTTAGTGGCAGCTTAGCCACCTCCTTCAGGCTGGGGCCTGAGCTAAACCTTGGACAACAAGTTTCAAGTCAAATCTGCTAAGAGAAAATAGAGAACAAGCACAATATGCAAGTAAAATCTGATTTTCTTAAATCCTTTCAAATCTTTTCAAAAACATCTCAACTAAACTTCTTTTAAACCACTTACATAATAACTTTAAAAACCTGGAAAACCAAACCTTGAACAAGGTTTTAACCAAACCACATCAAAATTTCAGAAACTTTGAAAACCAAACTGAATTTTAAAAACTTGAAAAATAAACAAACTTGGAACTTAAACACAATCAAACAATGTAAAATAAAGCTGGCTCTTTCTTCTCATCAACAATCTTTTACCTTTTTTATATTCATAAAAAACAGGACTTACAAAGTTGTGAAAAAGGAGAAAAAAGAACAAGGGTCATGCACAATACGCATACTCCTTATATAGACCTAGATAGAACATTCTAGTTACTCTTGAATAAAAAATACAAGCTAAAACCCTAATGGTTTGAAAATCCCAAAATGCCCTTGTGTTCTTGACTGATTTCTTGGTCAATATGCTCCTCATGTGATCTTTGTACTTGGCCAGCTGTTGGAAAGTGATCATGGACGTTTAAAAGTCCTTGGGGACCAAGGAGTGTGATCCAGACGTTCATCTTGTCGGTTTTAGGGTTTTGAGGGAAAGGGACGGGTGCAGGGGTGGCCCTACACCCACATGGGATGGTCTATGGTCATGGTTTTGGTGTGGGAAGTGGTGACAAAAAGCTTAATTATCAATCTGGAAAAGAAGAAGCAAAACCCCTTTGGTTTGGTGGTAATTAGTCCTGGGAAAAATTAGGGTTTAAGTGGGTGATTAGAACCAGTTTAATCCAAATTGGGGGTTAAATTATTTGAATTAGTGTTTGGGAGGAAAGATTAAAATAAGTTTAATCAAATAAAACGGGGGTGGTGGAATGCAGACGTGGAGGAAGGGGTGATTTTGATTGGGTGTGGGGTGGAAGTGGGTGATGTGGCAGTTTGTGAGTGGGTGGATGGAGTTTGGCTGTCTGGCAGGATTGGCCCCTTACTTTTCTTTCTTTGTTCATCTTCTATTTAATCAGCCAACAACTTACTCCCTTTGTAACAACTTTGCTAATTTGTCATTTTTGGCACAATCTTTTTATAAACTTGAAACAAGGACTGAACGTGCAATTTCTTCATTCTTCAAGGACTGTTTTTGACATGTCTTCATACTTCAAGGCTTTGACTTGTTTGTTGACTTCTTGGAGGACCATTATTGACAATTCAGTTTTGTTGAGGGACTAAATTTGCCAATTCTTCAAAGTTAAGGGTCCTTTTTGTAATTTTGACAAACTTTAGGGACTAAACTTGTAATTATGAAGATACAAGGGTATAAAGTGTCAATTCTTAAAACTTGGAGGACCAATCTTCATAATTCTTTTTTTTTCTTAACGGTAAATTTATTAAGAAAAGCCCAAAGGGCAGAGTACAAAAAAGCTACAAGTTAAAAACTTGAGCATAATCAAAACATTGGCATGGACAACATCCCATGCTCAATACCATAAACAACATATACAAAAACTACTAAAGTAAAGGCAATGGACACAACCCATGCTCAATACTTAAAAGACCTAAGCAACTAGAAAGACAAAAACTAGCAGCTTCCCATACCTCAACTAACTTGATTCCTTAAGCAAAAATCAAGCATCTGCAATCCATGGCACTCCAAAACAACACTTGATCAAAAACATGGTGTGGATACCACTTCAGAATACATGGCAGACCTGATTCAACCACAAAGGGAAGCAACCAAGTCTACCAATCCATCCCCCATGGAGAAACTCCACACACATACCTTGACCCAAGCAAAGTAAGCAAAAGACTTACTCAAACCGCCATCAGATTAACATTGCAGGAATAATAGGAGAGGTGCCAGAGTAGCACATCCTGCTTTTTGCCTCCTCAAAACCCCTCACAATGTAAAACCCAGTGGGAAGCCATCGAGAGGGGAAAGAGTACAACAAAGCAAAGAATCCTCTCAACAAGATGCAGTAAACCAGGATACCTATCATCACGACACTAATCAGGTATATAGTTTACAAGGGTGGACAGAGCATCACATGACCAAGTTTGGAATCTAAAAATTTGGACTAGAAGTTAAACAGAGAAGGAGTGTACAAACCTTACTAGATGGCACAACAATCAGTACACACTATAAGACCAAGCACACCCTTCTAAGAAAACCAATAGCCCACTAATAGCACATCAAACTATACCCGAGAACAACCAAAACCTGTCCACCCAAATCCTCATAAAATGAGGATAAAGAATCCAAGTCATACCTGACAACCATCAGATGTCAATACCCAGATCTTACCATAAACCACAAGAGACCAAAGCCAAAACCATCAAGAGACTTCAAAAGACTTTAGCTTCAGCCAACCTGCATAATACCAACACTTCCAAAACAATTGCATTAGTCCCTGCTAAGTCATACACAAGGCAAAGATGATCACAGCTTCTATTACACTTCCATAATCCAGTCCCTCCATAGGACCAGAACACCCACACATAATCACAGGAAATACTCATTGAACGACATAAGGATCCTTACTAGTAAAACACAAATTACTACTAGGATCCGTATCCTTCCTCATACTCACATTCCAAATTTCTGATACTTTTAACACACTGGTAGAAGGCTTCACTCTAAGAGTAATTAACTTAAGCCTAATAGTATTAGTTACCATTTTGACTAAAGTAGAGACATCTCTATGAGCGGAACCATACATCCTATTGTTTCTTTCCTGCCAAATATAGTACACACAAGCACTAAAGACTAACCTTTGAACAATGCTCCATATATTATTACTAGGAGGAAAACTTATAAGACCAGAAATTGCACTAGGCCATATATTGCTCACATTATCCATTCTCGCCATAGGCTTAAGTCTCTCCCAAAGCCTTCTAGAAAAGCTACACGCAAAGAACAAGTGACTATGAGATTCATTACTACCACCACATAGTAAACAACCCGTCCTAGTAACATTAAACCACTTAGCCAGCCTATCCCGAGTTTTAAGTCTCTCCTTAATAGCTAACCAGGATATAAAGGCATGCCTGGGAATACAATGAGAAAACCAAATATGCCTATGCCAACTTACCTCAGGGCAATCAATCCTAAGGTTTTTCCATACTTCTGTCGCACTAAATATACGTTCATTATTCTTCTTATCCAACCAAACAGTCACATCATCCTTATCCTCAACTAAAACAGGCACCGGAACCTCCAACATCCCATCAAATTCTCCTAACCAGTTGATAGGCCAATTCCAGCTCCCATTACTAATCATGTCTCTAATTCTAGCCTTAATGGACAAACCAGCAAGCTCAATAGTGTTATGGTCAATAACTTTACTCAGGGGGCCCCTAGCATGCCATTTATCAAACCAAACATTACATTTGTTACCATTACCAACTTTAACAAAAACAAAGTCTTTGATCATGTCCCTAAGAGACAAGATATGCTTCCAACTCCAAGACATGCCCCTAATGGATTTAATGTCCCAAATGTTCTGACCCTTAAGCTTATGAAGCTTAACCCACTTAACCCATATAGAGTCCTTATCACATAAAATATGCCACAAATGTTTAATCATGAGGGCATTGTTCCAACTATGCATAGATTTTAAACCCAGGCCACCTTGGTACTTTAGTTTACACACATCCTCCCATTTAACACTAACCAAAGCCCCAGTTTTCCTATTATTACCCCACAGAAAATTACTAAGCAATCTATCGATATCATCACAAACAGCAATGGGGAGAATAAAAAGAGACCCCCAATAAACCTGCATAGAAGACAATACAGAAGCAATTAACTGCAGCCTGCCCGCAAAAGAAAGGCACTTGTTTTTCCAACTGTTCAACTTGTTCTGCACAACCTCAAGCAAATAACTACAATCCCTTTTTGTGATCATTTTGGAAACTAAAGGCACTCCTAAATATCTTATAGGAAGCTTCCCTATATTGAAGGGCATAACCATAAGAATATCGTTTCTAACATCCTCCGGGATATTACAAAAGAACACATTACTCTTAGACATACTAGGGTACAATCCCGAAGCTAGAGTGAATTCATCCAAACCCCTTCTAAGTATAGAAGCAGAGACCATATCCCCATGGCAAAGCATCAAAAGGTCATCGGCAAAACACAAGTTATTAATCCTAAGCTTTTGACAACCCGAATGATACCTAAACCTCTTGTCCAGACTAATTTGCCTTTTGACCATTAAATTCAATACCTCCATCACTAGAGTAAACAGATAAGGTGAGATAGGGTCACCCTGTCTAAGGCCTCTCTTAGCTTTGAAAAACCCGCGAGTTTCCCCATTGACACAGACCGAAAAAGTAGCAGATTCAAGACAAGTCATAATCCAGTGTACCATAACTGGATGAAATCCAAATTATTTAAGACAACATTTCAAAAATTTCCAACTAACCGTGTCATAGGCTTTTTGGATATCAATTTTAAAAGCACAGTTCCTAATCCCACATTCCCACCCATAGCCCTTCATAAATTCCTGAGCCAACAGGATGTTATCACTAATGAGCCTACCCGGAATGAAAGCACTTTGGTTTAGGTCCACTAAATCACTTAGAACAACCTTAAGCCTATTAGTAATAACTTTACTAATAATCTTATACACAACATTACAGCAAGAGATAGGCCTAAAATCTGTGACCTTAGCAGGGATAGCAATTTTAGGAATGAGAGAAATAAGTGTAGTGTTAACCTGCCCGAGCATTTTACCACTGCTAAAAAACTCACGAACAGCCGCACAAACATCAATCTTCACAATCTCCCAAGCCGCCTTGAAAAACTTCGATGTGTAGCCATCTGGTCCCGAAGCTTTATTATCATTAATGCTGGAGAGAGTCGTCTTGATCTCATCATCAGAAATAGGCTTAATGAGGTTCACAGCTTGATCAATGCTAAGCTTCTTAACAAACAGACTGCTCAGCTCTTCAATATCAAAAACTTCATCACAAGTACCCAGAAACGAGCTAAAATGCTCAACAAAACTTTCCGCAACCTTTTCCCCATACAAAGCATTACCCGCCTCATCATAAATAACCTGCATCCTATTCTTACTCACTCTCCCTTTAATAATATTATCAAAATACTTACTATTAGTGTCCCCATCTTTAAGCCATTCAATCTTCGTTTTCTGCACAAGGACTTTCTCTTCATCCAACATCGCCTGTTTATACGCATCAGCCAAAATACTTTCCACTTCCCTTAACTCTCTATCATTAGGATTCTTTTCCATGCTAGCCTGCACTTGCTCTAACTCCAACCTCAAAGCCTTCACTTTGTCAAACACATTCCCATTATCTTTATTTAGCTTCCTCATAAACTTTTTCATATATTTTAGACGCTTAACAAGTCTAAACATAGCACAACCCTTCACCTCAACCTTCCATTCCTCTTTAACTATTCCCTTGAAATCCTTTTTGTCAGTAATATAATTCATAAATCTAAACGACTTTGGCCTAAACATCTCAATTTCTGGCATACAAAGGATAGCTGGGCAATGGTCAGAAGATAAGAACGGCTTAAAAATAGCATAACTAGCCGGATACTTATCAAAAAAACCTTCATTCCCCATAATCCTATCTAATTTCTTAAAAATACCTAACTCCGGATTCCTCCTTCTTTGAACCCAAGTATAAAACATACCTCTGCTCGTAACATCCTCAACACCTACTTGATCCATACACTCCACAAAATCTCTCCTTTCAGCAAAACGAACAAAAACACCACTAGAGTTTTCATTAGTTTTCAAAATAACATTAAAATCACCCAATAGCACCCATGGCCTATCACCAACAACCACTGAATGCTCAACAAGGTTCTTCCAAAGCCTGGTTCTCGGAGTCAAATAATTTTCACCATACACCACAGAAGTGAAAATCTTTCTGTTTTCTCTAATGAATGTAATCTCAAAATGCATCACTTGGTCAATCTGAGATAATAGCTTAGCATTAATGACATTAGTATCCCACCCAACAGCTATCCTACAACCCTTAGGACTATCTGTAGAGTTAGAGCACCACTCCCATCTGCCGAAAACATCACACAGACCTTCTTCACAAATTTCTTCCTAAGTTGTGTTTCAATAATACCAATAAAACTAATACTATTATCATTAACTAGATTTCTTACTTCGTTTTGTCTAAGGGTATTACCCAACCCCTTGACATTCCATGAAGCAATTTTTGTACACATATTTAAACCGGAGGGGGTGGTGCAGTCATACCCTGCATCTGGCCTAAATCGGTATCCATCACATTCGAAACTATATTACTTGCCATGATTTTAGCATTAGCACTCTTATCAGCCTCCACATCTTCTTCCATATTCTCACTATTATTGTTAATAGCATCTAACGCACGGTTCAATGCAAGTTCTCCAATAGAAGATTTATAAAACTCAATCTTCTCCTCAGGCCAAGCTTTAAACTCCTTAACAGTAAAGACTTGACCAGTCTTAAAGAAGAGCTCCACTTCAGCAAACTTTTTCCTCAACTCAAGTACCCCAATTCTATCAAGCTCACCATTGTAGACATCTTCATAAACTTCCTGGAACGCTTCATTCTCCGATAGTCTCTTCTCAATCATAACGTCCCTATACTTTTGATCAGCAACCTTCTTACTTTCTATAGCTATCATCTTATAACCTTCTGTAATCTGCTTACTAATAACCTCAATCCTCGACTTCAACTCATTAACAAACGCTTTCTTTACCACCTCTTACATTTTCTTGATAAAATATTCTCTTAAAGCATCATCCCAACACTCCTTTTCCGCAACAGTGATCACCACCCCCATCTCACAACACATATCAATCTTCCTTCTCATATTCTCCAATTCCAAAGCATTATCAACTCCCTCCTCATCACCTAAGACATCAAACCTATTCTGAGTATTCCTTAACATTTCTACATTGCTCCCCGACTTCACTTCTTTGTTTGACTTTTTGTTAACACCACTAACCTTCCCTGCCTTTCCAACATCACCACCCTTATCTATCTCCATCTGGCTAACATCCTTAGAAGCATTTTCCCCACTAACCTTCAGATTGCTACTTGTGCTAGTTTTCTTAACTTGGAATCTTTGGATATCACCTTCCCTATTAAATCTTTGATCTCCCAAACCTCTTCCTCCTCTACCCATTCCTCCCCTACCCATTCCACCTCTACCTCTTCCATTCAACCCACCCCTATACATACTCTCTCCTCCCCTGCTAGTACCTTCACCACCATTAAACTTCTGTCCATTGCTTGTAGAGCCTACATTCACATTATTCTTCCTATTACCCACAGTTTTCTACTCATTCTCATCACTACGGTTGACCTTATTAACCTTAGACTTACCCTTATCTTCCGCCAATTTAGTCTTCACACTCTCAGTCCGAATATGCTTAGGGCAGCTATCCAGATAATGGCCAAACACCTTGCAATGAAAACACACCGGGGGCCTCCATGGATAATCAACTCTCAAATCCATCTTCTTACCTAGCTTCTCATACGTCGCTTCCACAACTTCTGGTAATCCTCCCTCCGCATCAACCTCCACAAGGACCCTAGCAAAACTAGCCCTTCCCGATGCTCTATCACACATGGATGTAGTAATTCTGTCCATCATAACAGGCTTACCAATACAACTTGCAATCCGGCTTATCCCCTCATTGCTCCAAGCCTCAAGATGAATATCCATGATACGAACCCACAAAGGGACTCTCGTAGGCTCCGGTTTTACCATACTCATCCCTGGCTCCCACTTCTGAACAAAAAGAGGAAGACCATTCACTATCCATGGCCCATTTTCTAACACATACTGCATACCCTCCTCCGTTTTGAACTTCAAAAAATACAAACCACAATCATTTGTAATTATATCCATAAAATCATATCCTCTCCACATCCTTCTTAAATGTCCCATTATGTCCCTATAATTCATTTTCATACCAACGAAATACCCAACCAGTGTTAATTCCCACTTCTTACTTCCTAATTCCACCACCGGATCTAAGCATGCACTCATAATGCCTTTAGCATTCTTGCTAACAGGGTAAGCCTTTAGCAAATTGCTATTATTATCCATAAAACCTTGAACTGCCTGCTTAAAAGCATTAGATAACACAGTGATCGTCCCTTCTTCCATAACCGTATCACCAACCACAACTACCTCCTCAACCTCACTACCCTTACCATATGAACCATTTAAACTAGGCCATACTTGGCTGTTGTTCAAAGGACCACTAGTCTCAGCTCTATTCCCTCCATCTATCAATATATCTCCTCTCTTAAGAATCCTAGGGCTATCATCAATAATAATCTTACTCAAAATTGGGTTCTCAGCCACTGGAACTGGCATAGGACCCAAAACCCCATTAAAACTTTCTGGCTTATCACTATTACTAGATAAGTTGAAAACAATGTTACCTTACTTCCTCTTAGGATCATTCATAATTTCATCAACCACCTCTTGTTCAACAACAGTATACACCTCACCCTCCGCCAAAGCTTCATTCAAACTTCTAGCATCCTGGCTATGTGTTTCCGAACAAGCAACCAAACCATCATCTCTACTCTCACCAGCATCACTATCCCCCTCGAAATCAATCCCTTCAATATCCTTTCCCCCATAGCTTTTCTTAACCCCCTTCTTAAAACTAACATGAGAGGGTTTTAATACCTGTTGATTTTGCATATTCCCATTAAGCAAACCCATATCCTTATTCCTATTCCTAGTAGCCCTCTTGGTACGAACCACCTCATCCGAACCCCTAGGTGGGATTTGGGAAGAAACAGAAACAGGCGGATCCTGTTTCACCATGAGTATTTGATATGGAATCAAACAGCTAGATAGAAGAGGAGAATCATGATGATTAAGGTTTAGTTAAAAGAGATAACAGAGATGGATTAATGAATGAGTTTGATGTACGAGGTTAAGGATGAACAGTGTGTGTTTTTAAGTATGTGTAACGGAAACCCAGAAACAGTGATAACTAATTATTTAAAATATCAAATGAAAAGTATAGTGGATGATATTAATATGTATTTATAGATCAAGAAAAGTAGAATCAAAAACAAAAATAAAATCAATGATCCATAGGTTGGATCAAATTTAGATGATAGATTACTTAATAAAATTTCAGGGTTTTTTAGAGAGAGAAAAGGTTTATTCTCTTCATAATTCTTCAAACCTTCAAGGACTTTCTTTGGAATCTTCATTAGGGCTTGGTTCATCGTGCGGCTTCGTTTCCCGTGTTCGTTTTTGACTGATTCGTGTGATCTTTTGTCATTTTCTCAATATCCGTACCTAAAATACACAAGCAACAAACACAAGCATATATTTGGGTATTTTGATGATATTTAATGCATTTTAAGCCCAATTTGGACGATGAGACTATGTATAAAAGCAGTCTCATCAATTACGTTTATTTTTTATTTGTCAACTTCTAAGCCTGCGCCAGACACTTTATGTCCAAGCACAATTCCTTCTTTGACCATAAAGTGAAATTTTTCCCAGTTTAGCACAAGATTTGCTTCTTTACATCGTGCTAGTATTTTATCAAGATTGCCAAGACATGTGTTGAAAGAATTTCCAAAGACGAAAAAATCTTCCATGAAGACTTCGACTGATTCTTCAATCATATCGTAAAAGATTGCAATCATACACCTCTGGAAAGTAGCAGGTGAATTCCATAGGCCAAAAGGCATGCGCCTATACACGTAAGTTCCAAATGTACAAGTAAACGTGGTTTTCTCTTGATCCATAGGGTTGATTGGGATTTGAAAATATCCGGAAAAACCATCGTGGAAACAAAAGTATTCATTCCCTGCGAGTCTTTCTAACATTTGATCCATAATGGGCAAAGGAAAATGATCTTTCGCAGTTGCGTCATATAATTTTCGATAGTCAATACAAACTCTCCATCCGGTGATGGTTCGTGTTGGAACTAACTCATTGTTTTCGTTAGTTACTACAGTAATACGTCCCTTTTTAGGTACACAATGAATAGGACTAACCCAGGGGCTATCTTCGATTGGATAGATTATTCCAAAATCGAGGAGTTTAAGGATCTCTTTTTTAAGAACGTCCTTCATGTTAGGATTTAGTCTTCGTTGTTTTTCAACAATCGGTTTCTTGTTATCCAAAAGTTGGATTTTGTGTTTACAGAATGATGGACATATGCCAGGAATATCAGAAGTTTTCCAAGAAAAAGCTTGTTTATGCTTCTTGAGAACTTCAATTAGATCCTTTTTGTGTTCTTCCGAAAGTTGGGATGAAATTATTACAGGCAGTAATTTTTCTTCGTGAAGAAACGCATATTCTAGATGTTCAGGAAGAGGTTTAAGTTCCAAATCTGTAGGGGGCTCTTCCACAGATTTCTTAACTTTGAAATCGGTTCTGAAAGTGCTTGAAATGGAAAGGAAATGAAATTATAGGGACTAAATGTGCAAAATCAGAAAAACTATAGGGACCAAATATGAAAATTATAACAAACTAGTGCAACAAACTAACAAACTTACTAACTTACTAACAAATTGTGCAACAAATGGAAATTCAGGGACCAATTTATGCAAACCCTAGAAAAACAAAGTTTCAAGGCTGATTACAAAGTATTAGAAACATTAGGGACCAAATTGCAATAAAAGCGGTAACTTTTCACAAAACAGGTTAATGAACTCGAATAAGCTCGTTTGAGCTTATTTCTGAACCAAAATCGTTCTAGCTTTCACTAAAATGCTTAAAATCAAATTTAAGCTAGACTGGTCAAAGGAATTTGTTAAAAGCTTCTAAATATCGACTTAGCTTATCACAATAAGCTCATATTAAGCTCAAAACAAACTGAGACATCCATAAGTTGATTTTCTTGCAAAAACTGATTAATCAAGCCTAAAGAAGCTTGGAATGTCTTTTGGTTTTGAAAATGGTTGTGGAAATAAGCTAGAATCCTCAATAAGCCAAAACAGCTTATGTTGACCAAGGTTTGACCAAAAATATCAAAAAGCTCAAAATTTCAAGAACTATTCATGACATGTTTGTAAATGGTTTTGTTGGAAATACGTTTTTACATATTTAGGAAGATTCGGTCACTCCGACAATACATTAAGTTATAGCTCGTAGTCTAGATATCTTATAACTAATTAAACAAGGAAAGGCCTAATCCATGTTTTGTATGGACGGCCCAATTGTAAGCCCAAGCCCATCTTATGGGCTTGGTATATAAACCCTCTCCTTTGATGGAGAGGGTGGTGGTTTTCATAATTTACACATAGTAATCTTTCATTTTCTCTCTCTAGAGGTGTGTGAACTCCATCATCTCTCTATCTCTTTCTCTCTCTAAAATATAAGCAAGATTTACATATCCTACAAATGGTATTAAGAGCCATGGGATGATTGTATTGTTTATGTGTTTTTGTTCTTGATTCATACGCCTATTTTGATCCATTTTACACGAACCACTTTTTTTTTGTTTTTTATGGTTTTTTCTTGATACAAATCTTCTACATAGTTGTGGTAGAGATTTGGTATAGTTACTTTGGCTAAAAATACAAAAATTTTGGGTGTTTTAATCATTTTTTGGCTTAAAATCACGAATTGGTTGAGTTTTGTCCGAGAAAAGTGGGATATATTCCGATCTGTGTCATTGGAAAAGGGTTTAAAGGATTCAAAAAGTTATTCCGATCAGTGTCATCGGAAAAGGGTTTAAGGATTCCGATCACATTCCGACGTAGGGATTCCGATTGCATTCCGATTTGAGTATTCCGATTTGGGTATTCCGATTTGTGACATTCCGATAAGGTACATTCCGATTTGGCACATTCCGAAAAGGGACATTCCGATTTGGTACATTCCGATTTGGTACATTCCGATTTGGGACATTCCGATTTGGGACATTCCGATCTGTGAAATTCCGATTAGGGACATTCCGACAAGGGTATTCCCATTAGGGACATTCCGATCAAGGGTATTCCGATAGGGTTTATTCCGACGGCTTTCAGACTGATATTCCGACAGCTTTCCGATCCTTTATTCCGATCAACATTCTGACAGTCCAAAAATTATTCCTTAAAAAATTTCGAACATCATGTGTAATTTTGACTTGGAATTTTTGGTTTATCGAGAACATATTTTACGGGATTTTAACATTGTTTCTCGACTTCAACTCAAAACAACAAACACATTTAGTTTCTCTCATTGTTCGATCAATATTTGTAAATCTTAACTTATCAAAATGGAGTACACATCTCTTACGGATAAGTCCATCCTCTCGGGTACGGATAATCATCCACCTATGTTGGAGAAGTCTATGTACGAGGATTGGACTTCCCGAATGGAACTTTACATGTTGAACAAAGAGAATGGACATCTCATTTGGGCATCGGTGCTCAATGGACCATTAGATTATGGTACAGTGATGGAAGGTACAACTACTCGTCCTCGCACAACAGGTGAATTGACTGGAGATATGAAGATTCAAGACAAATGTGATAAGTATGCTACAAACATGATTCTCCAAGCTCTTCCTCCAGATGTCTACAAACTCGTCAGCAAAAATAAAGTTGCCAAAGAGTTATGGGATAGAATTCGTGTTCTAATGCAAGGCACCTCGTTAACTAAACAAGAACGAGAGTGTAAGCTTTATGATACTTTTGATAAGTTTGCTTATGTGCCAGGGGAGACTCTCAATGACTACTATCTGAGATTTACCCTATTGTTAAATGAGCTCAATATCTATGGCATGGCAATTCCTACGTTTCAAGTGAACACCAAGTATTTGAACACTCTTCCTTCAGAATGGAAAAAGTACGTGACGGATGTTAAATTGGCTAAGGACTTGCATAACACCAATGTGGATCAACTTTAAGCTTTTCTTCAACAACACGAATGCTATGTGATCGAGGCTCGGTTGTCTAAACCTCAAGTTCATGATCCACTTGCCATGTATGCTTCTCAACAAAACATGGTTTATACTTATCAACAACCATCAAACTTGCAGCAGCCACCACCACACACCTATCAGCAACCATAGCAACCATATTATCAACCACCAATGATGCCACAACAAGCATTTCAACAAAGTGTTCATCAACAATCTTTTCCACAGCAACCACCATATCAGAAATCACCATCACAAGCCAACACTTCTCCAATGGGCTATACTCCTCAGCAAGGATAATGTCCAATAGAAGCACAACCAGCACAAGCTTTCTACTATAATGAACTTCCACCAATCCAAGCACCGGTCTTTACAACAAATGATACACCAGCTGATGTTCTAAACCATCTCACTGCCTACTTGTCAAAACTTGTTGCTACTAGAGGATTTCCACCAACAAACAATCAGCTCCGCACCTCTTCAAATCCTCGACAACAAGCTACTGTTCAAGATGGTCAAGTAACAGCGCAACCTATTCAGGGAAGGCAAAATTCATATGGACCTCCTACAAGGACTTTGAATGGTCAAGCTGTGAATTCTCAAGCTAATGGAAATGGAAGTCCCATTGGTCCTCAAAAGGTTGTGACTTGCTACAATTGCCGAGGACAAGGTCATATGGCTAGGCAATGCACTCAGCCGAAAAGGAGAAGGGATGAAGCGTGGTTTCATTAGAAAATGTATTTGGGTTGATGCTCAGTCTAAGGGAAAGATTTTGGATTCAGAGGAGTTACCATTTCTTGCAGACCCAGGGGCAGCAGATACTGAAGCCATTGCAGTCGTTTCCACTTCTAATGCAGCTTATCAAGCAGATGATCTTAACGCATATGATTCGGATTGTGATGACATTCACTCTGCCCAAGCTGCTCTCGTTGCTAATCTCTCTCACTACGGTTCTGATGTCGTCAGTGAGGTACCCACCACAACCAATCTTGGTAATGATGATAACCCACATCAAGTTGGGCATGAAAATGACAACCTCGAACAGAATTCGGGAACTAGTAACTCAAATGATGTGGTACCCAATCCTACACATTTGAGTGAACCTCAACTAAATGCTATGACGGGTATGGAATCTTATGCTCAACATGATTTGGTCATGGTGCCTAAACATATTATTGATCAAATGCGTATGGCTCTCAGACAATCCGTAGATACGAATTCCAGCCTAACTGCTGAGCTTGCATTGCATAAAGAAAAGGTCAAAACTTTTGAAATGGTTCGTCCAGCAGAGAAAATAACATGTTCTGAATTTGACCAATTTCGTTTTGAAAAGATTGAACACTTGAAAAAATAGAATCATTAAAAGCTAATCTTTCCAATGAATTAAAAACAAAAGAGTCGGTTGTCAATGATTTTCAGAAACTTAAAATGGATTTCGAAACTCTCGAGTCTAAAAAGTTTGAATCAGAAATTAATTCTACCAAACTTCTTAAATTCAAGGAACAACAACTTTTAAAACAATACGCTTCCACAGAAAAGGTTCATCTTTTAACTAAATCATTTAAAGAACTCGAACTTAAGCGTCTTCAAAATTTACCACCTAATCCCGGTTATGCAAAACAAGCTCAAGAATATATTCCCGGTCTTTATGATATGACCATAATTAGCAAATCGAAAGAAGCACCTTATGTTCGTAGTTCTGAGGAGACACAGTCACTTACGGAAGAAACTCATTCTAAAATTTTTTCAAAATTCCATACGATTGATTATGATAAGCATAATAAAGATCAACTTTCTAAAAAGACACGTATTCGCTTACAAAAGGAATTAGCTGAACTAACAGTTCTTGTGCCCACAAGTTTGTCAAATGAAAACCCTCCTAGTACGTCTCCTACACTTGTCAAAACGGATTTAACGAAGTTACTTCCACCGGTAAGTAAGGCGTCCGTTAACTTAAACGCGGTACACCAACACTTAGCCGATTTTGACAAGGTTATTTTGGAACATACGACGGCCACGGCCATAACAGAAGGTGAATGGAACTTTGAGCACACTAGAGTTGTGTTCCGAGATGAAATTGTTCCGTTTGTAAAGAATGTTAAAGCTTGTCTTAGTAATCTTGATCAAGATTTGCGTTTGGAAATAGATGAAGTTAAACGTGTTTTCAATGAAATGGATGATGCTTATGTAAACAGTTTACTTGAAATAGAACGGGTTTCACGCCAAAATGATCAGCTTCTGAAACAAGTGATGTCTCATGATATAGTTTCCATCTGTGTGAATAAAAGTGTTGATAATGATTATATTGTGCATAATGTTGAATCTGTGGATAATGTGGTAGATAGTACTTGTCACAAATCTGACACTGAATTTTTAAAGCTTCAAGATTCATATTCTTTGCTTTCAAAACGTTTTGATGAGATTCAAACACATTGTATTTCGCTTGAATGCAAGAAACAATTTATTCAAGAAATCTTTGAAACGTCATTCGAAGGTGTTAATATCGATGATGCAAACTTTAAAAAGAATTTTCGATTGAATTTACAATCAAAACAGCGTCATCCAAGTGACAAAGTTGCTAAATCTTTGCCGATAATCATAGAGAAATCTAAGGAGCTTAATTGTGTGAACGTACTTGAGGCCGCTGAGAATTTTAAAGTTGATCTAGATAATCGAGTTTCCAAGATTTTGTCCAAAGTTGATAACTTAAAACAGAAAGATACACGACTCTTCGATTCAGTAAAGCCCGCATGTGTTAATACCACTGCGCAGAATCAATCATTGATTGAACAATTGAATTGAAAGTCGGTGGAAATATCTGATCTGATGGAAAAAAATTGTGATAAGAATCTGGCCTTGGCTGAGTTAAAGGAAACACTTCGTACTCTAAAAGGTAAGAATGTTGTGGATAACGCAGCCACTGTCTCAGCATCGTCCTCTAGTGCAATCAAAAGGAACCTTATTGCCGTCACACCATTTAATAAGGGCCCTAGGACTAAACCATCTCAAACTTTGGTCACTAAAGATAAGGCGGAATCAAAACCAACTTCTAATATTCCCGTGTTGCCTTCTACAGGAGTAAGCACCACTACTAAGACTCAAATATCTAAGCTTAAAAGAAACAAGAAGAATGATAGGATCTTGCCCTCATCTAGTAGTCCAGTGAAGAAGAAAGTAGAAGCCCATCCTAGGAATGTTATTTCTGTTTTGAATAAAAAGAATCATGTAGCTAAACCTAAAGGCTCTACGGTTGTGTAGTGTTCTAAGGCTACTGTGAATTCTAATTTGAAAGGTTGGAATTGCAATGAATGTATGTTTTCTAGTCGTCATGATTCTTGCCTTATTGACCATGTGAATGAGATAAATGCCCAGAAAAATGGATTAGAATAGAAACCGACTGGGAATGTTTTAATCCAAGTTGGTTGGTTATGGCGCCCCACTGGTAGAACTTTTACTATAGTAGGAAATATGTGCCCGTTAACTAGGATCACTCCCACTAAAGTGAAGAAAGCGTGCCCTTTAACTAGGAGTATCAAGGCTACCAAAACAAAAGAGTGTCCTTTAACTAGGAACACAGACACTACTGTAGGAACCAAGTGCCCTTTAAATAGGTCTACTCCCACTGTAGTGCCCGCGAATAATCCAAAACCTAAGAAAGTTGGAACAGTAAAACTTGTTAGTGCTAAAACTCACATTAGAAAACGCAGGAAATCTAAGGGTCACACAAATGTTAGCAATTCAGATAATCTTATATATGTATCTGCTAACACTCCAGAACCAATAGTTTCCAATGCATTGTCTACTGTTGTTATTAAAAACAGGTGGTCCAAATTGTTCTCTGGTATTTGGACTCTGTTTGCTCCAAGCATATGACCGGAGATCGCTCTCAGCTCTGAAATTTCGTCAGCAAGTTTCTTTGTACGGTTCGATTTGGGAATGATCATATTGCAAAGATAATGGGTTACGGTGAATATCATATTGGGAACGTTATAATGTAATGAGTATATTATGTGGAAGGTCTCGGTCACAACTTATTTTCTGTGGGACAATTTTGTGATGCACACCTAGAAGTTGCTTTTCGAGAGCATACCTGCTTCATTCATAATTTGGAATGGGTTGATTTATTGAAAGGTACTCGAGGGAATAATTTGTACACTTTGTCTCTACAAGACATGATGGCCGCTTCTCCCATATTTCTTCTCTCCAAAGCATCGAAGACTAAGTCATGGTTATGGCATCGACGGTTATCTCATCTTAACTTTGACGGTATTAATCATTTGGCGAAAAACGAACTTGTTCGTGGTCTTCCTAAACTTTCATTTCACAAGGATCATTTGTGTTCCGCGTGTACAATGGGGAAAGCACTAAGAAATCTTAAAAACCCAAGACGAAAGACACCAACCAAGAAAAACTTTATTTGTTGCATATGGATCTTTGTGGGCCAATGCTTGTGGAAAATTTTAGTGGTAAAAAGTACATCCTCGTCATTGTCAATGATTACTCTCGATTTACATGGGTGAAATTTCTTACAACAAAAAAAGAGGCACCTAAATTCATCATCGGATCTCTCAAGATGATTCAAGTGCGTCTCAACACTACTGTCCGAGGCATTCGTACAGATAATGGAACCGAATTTGTGAATCCAATCTTGCGTGCTTATTATGAAGAAGTTGGCATATCTCATGAAACATCCGTTGCACGCACTCCACAACAAAACGGTGTCGTTGAAAGGCGAAATCGCACACTTATGGAAGCTGCTCGAACGATGTTAATTTACGCAAAGGCTCCATTGTTTTTATGGCAGAAGCAATATCTACAGCAGTGTACACCCAAAGTCACTAATTCGTAAACGCCATGGTAAAACACCTTATGATCTTCTCCATGGAAAAGTACCAGATTTATCATATCTTCATGTATTTGGTTCTCTTTGCTATCCAAATAATGATGGTGACAAATTGGGAAAACTTCAACCAAAGGCTGATATTGGTATTTTCATTCGTTACGCACCCGCAAAGAAGGCATACCGAATCTACAATCGTAAGTCTCGTAAGATCCTCGAAACTATGAATGTTGATTTTGATGAGCTGACAGCAATGGCTTCTGAGCAAAGCAGCTCTGAACCCGCACTTCATGAAATGGGACCTAGTAACATTAGTTCTGGTCTTGTCCCAAACAACCCTACTTCATCATCATTTACACCACCTTCTAGGACTGAATGGGATACGTTGTTTCAACCGTTCTTTGATGAATTCTTTACTCCTCCAAGTATTGTTGCTCCAGAACCTGAGGTAATAGCTCCGGTAACCGAAGTTGTCGCTCCAGCAACCGAAGCACAATCTGATACGACTGCACCTACAATTGGTCAAGATATACCATCAACTAGTAATTCTCAACCAACAACCGAATCAACTACCCATGTCATTCATATTGATGATGAAGAGGATGATGATGATCACGATTTGGAATTCGTTCAAATGCTGAACTTCCATTTTTTGGTGTACCTATTCCCAACTCTAATCAAGTCGGTTCGTCCACCTCAGAGGAAGCTCCTACTACAGTTTACTACGATCCACGGATTCGTGAACATGACAGCAAGTGGACAAAGGATCATCCTATAGATTCTATCATTGGTGACCCTAATCGTCCGGTATCCACACGAAGTCAGCTACAAGAAAATGCAATGTTTTGTCATTTTGATGCTTTTCTCACTGAAGTTGAACCTAAGACATGGCAAGAAGCTTTTACTCAATCCTGTTGGATAGAAGCTATGCAAGAAGAACTTAATGAATTTATACATCTTGAAGTATGAGAACTTGTCCCATGCCCGGATCAAGTGCAGTTACTCACTTTGAAATGGGTTTACAAGGTGAAACTCGATGAGTTAGGCGGAATATTGAAGAACAAAGCTCGACTAGTAGCTCGTGGATACAAGAAATTATTGGGCATCGACTTTACGGAATCCTTTGCACCTGTTGCCCGTTTGGAAGCTATTAGACTATTCCTCGCTTATGCAGCCCATATGAATATGATCGTCTATCAGATGGATGTGAAGACAGCATTTCTTAATGGTGGAATCAAGGAAGAGGTCTATGTTCAACAGCCGGATAGTTTTGTGAATCCTAATTATCCTAATCATGTATACAAGCTTAAGAAGGCTCTCTATGGGTTGAAGCAAGCTCCTCGCGCATGGTATGATCTATTATCACAATTCCTCATTACGCAAGGCTTCGTTAAAGGCAAGGTGGATCCCACGCTGTTCATTCAGAAACGAGGTAAAGATATGAGTATGGTAAATATATGTTGATGATATTATATTTGCAGCCTCGACCCAAACCTTATCCGACGAATTTGGGAAACTCATGTCTTCCAAGTTTAAGATGTCAATGATGGGAAAGGTATCATTCTTTTTAGGTCTTCAGATATCTCAGTGTCCCAGAGGCATCTTTATCAATCAATCCAAGTATGCCCTTGAATCACTTAAGAAATATAAGATGGAATCTTGTGATCACGTGGATACTCTAATGGTGGAACGAACTAAGCTTGATGCAGATCCACATGGAGTTGCCGTTGATCCGACACTTAATCGTGGAATGATCGGTACTCTTTTTTATATCACAGCTAGTCGACCTGATCTTCAGTTTGCTATATGTATGTGTGCTCGATATCAAACTCGACCTACTGAGTTACACTTGGCCACTGTGAAACGGATCTTTCGATATCTTAAAGGAACCATTAATCGGGGACTTTGGTATTCGAAGGATTCTTCGATTGCACTTATGGCATATGCAGATGCAGATCACGCGGGTTGTCAAGATACAAGGCGTAGCACGAGTGGAACTTTGCAACTACTAGGAGATCGACTAATCAGTTGGTCATCGAAAAGGCAGAAAAGCGCTGCAATTTCAAGTACGGAAGCAGAATACATAGCTATGTCTGGTTGCTGTGCTCAAATTCTTTGGATGAGATCGCAATTAACCGACTATGGTCTAGGTTTCAACAAAATTCCGATGTACTGCGACAACAAGAGTGAAATTGCCTTATGCTGCAACAACGTTCAATTCTCCCGGTCGAAGCACATTGACATTCGCTAGCAATTCATCAAGGAGCAAGTGGAAAATGGAGTAATCGAGCTTTACATTGTCTGATCTGAGTATCAATTGGCAGATATTTTCACGAAGGCTTTAGATCGCGCTCAAATGGAATTTTTGGCCGACAAGCTAGGAATGAGAACTTTCTCGCCTGAGACTCTTAAGGAACTGGCAGATGAAGCGAAAGAACAGTGATGGTAAACTATTCTCTGTATCCTTGGTGATTATTTGTATATATTGTTTATATTTTTATACACAAAAGCAAAATACAAAAATATAAAACCATATAAAAACCATAAAGATTGAAAAATTCAGAAAAATCCAAAAATATTTTTACTTTATTTCTCAAAGGCATGTCTTTTGGTACGATAATATTTACGGCCTTAGAAATGTTGATTAATATCGACACGGCTCCATAAATAGAGTTCGTACAAAAGTTGTAAATATTTCATAAAACATGCCAATATGGCTTGTAGTTATTTCAGACTGCAACCCGGTTTTCATATTAAAGTCAAGTATTTCTTATGAAATCTTTGGCTCAACAACGGGAATTAATTTTCTCGGGCATGGTTTACTTTAAAACCTTGTAAGGGATCAAGTTTACTTTATAACCTGGTCTAAAACAAATATATGTACGTTTCAGTGCATTTATTTGTTAAAACAAGAGAAGTCTTGTTTTTATGAAGCTATCATCTCTAAAACCATAGCTATCTACAATTGGTATCTACATACTCGACGATGCGACTACTCAACCGACGACTACAGCTCTTTCGATAGAACACGGGTCAACAATTGAGGGGGAGCAATTGTCAAGCATTCAGAATCTTCGATGCCGAAAGTGCCACGCTCACTAATTGGTGTCAAGACAACTATACCAATCGTACACGTGGTGTCAAGAGATGACTTCAGACGTGACGAGGCGACCAACATTTGACAACAAGAACCATTTGATCTTATCATATGATGTTCTCCTCAATCAGGTCCAACCTTGTCAATTTTTTCTAATATGGTGAATATGTGATCATGTTACAAATCAGTATCATATCTCATACATTTGGTATCATGAAGATAAAACGGACTCACATTTTTCTTCCCAAAACCGTTGTTAAAACATCATTAAATCAATTGATATTAAAAACATCGATTGGGTTAATATTTTTAATATGGGGGAGAAAATGTGATTTAATATGGGAAATTATCACAAATAGTTTGACTTAATGTGCTGGCTCATCCCGACATATGAGAAATGTTTTCAAATATCGTGGCATATGTTAAGGGGGAGTAAAACGGATTTGCATATCAAAATGGATTTTCATGGTGACATATACCTACCCAAAACCCATTTATTTCACGACGATGAAGATTGTGGTGACATAAGGATGGTAGGATAGGTTAAGTCCTATGACTCTTCCAGAACCGGAGGAATCTTCCCAAGGACATTCCATAGCTAGAAATAGTAGTCCTTAGGAAAGTTGGAGAAAAGATTGTGAATGTAGCTGAATGCCGACCAAGTACTTAAGTTAGCACTGGAACAATCACAACAAGGTTCTAGTCATTGATGACGTATAATCCCCAGCCGGGTCATGAACCCGGACCACGGGTACTACCCGTATCCGGCCCATCACAGATGGGTGAGAATAATGTCATTTGAGCTTATGGGCTTGGACGAACAGTAACCGCACACATGTATGCGGCCTACGGCCCGGTATGACCGGTACAGGGTTAGACAGGATCATATTCTATCTCTGAATAGGATTCACCCCAAAGAAGAGGATATTGACTCACCATAATTAGAAGATAACAATCAATCTAATTCTGGTGCTTATCCTTTCCTTGGGGCCGAAGCATCAGTGACAACCCATTAGGGTTTCACTGCCTATAAAAGGAACCCCAAGGGTTCCACAAAGGTATTACGTTCTATACTCTCAACTCACTCAAACCCTAAACCGATACTTACTCTCACGCCGGAGTCTAATCGTGGGAAACATTCCCACGGTAAGTCTAACGCGTGTTGTTTAGTGTGCAGGATCCCAACCAGACAGTTCACTTGGTGCAGGAGCCAGAGCCCAGCCAACCCGAATTAAGCCTAATTCGGGTCTAGCAAGGATCACCCAACTTTTGCATCAACAAGTTGGCGCCATCCGTGGGACCCATTACACTAAGCTAGAGCGAAATCTCATCTTGAATTCCCAATGACGAAGGGGCATCCCCAAGCTAATCCCGGAAGTCCCAAGGGGAAGGGATACTCATCCCCAATCAATCCCCTAGCCGCCCAGCGGGCGGACCAAACAACCGCGGTGGTTTTCAGTCCATGGGGGTGACGAGCACGATCTCCATAACTCCCCCACCTACTTCAACCCTGGACAACCCTGATCCAGGGAGTGCGCCCAATCCCCCTAACAAGGAGCCACGCATACCATCGATTGAGGAGGAAGTAGAAGTCCAACCACTCAGCGAGGAGGATCTCACTCGAGTTCTCACGCAGAACTTTGATAGGATCGTCCCAGGGATTGCATCAAGGTTGAATCTAGGGAGGAACCTCCAATCTAGACTCAACTTTGGCAATAACGGACCAAGCACCTCTTCCCAAAATCAGAGGAAGAGGAAGACCCGGCCTCAGGAGCAGAGCATCTTCGAGGAAACTCCTCAACCTAAGAATGTGTTTAAGCGCATATGAGATCGCCTCATACAGGAACTAACGCAGTCTCGAGAAGGGGGAGAAAAGTCTGACGGTTCACCCGAGCGACCGGATCGGGAACTGACCAAAACCACTCACCGCACAAGTGTGTGGGATAGGATGAACACTGGGAAGAAGGCTCCTGGCTCTTCTCAAAAGAGCGGTCCTCACCCAAGAGATGGGGCACCACCCCCTTCTCCAGATCCATCAGGAGAGGACTCGGATAACCATCCGCCCAAGCGTCACCGACCTAGGCGTATCCCTCCACCGCCACCAAACAATGATGAATATTATGGTGGCCCCTATTATCGGAAGGCAGAAGCGGAGGATCTTTCCCGTCCATGGTGTGACCCGTGGGAAGATCCTAGGCTCACTCGTCCATGGGCAGACCCCAGGGAAGATCCTTTTACTCTCCGTATACGGAACTACTCCGAGGATACAAAACGTCGCATGCCGGCGTGTGTCAAGACCTATGATGGAACTGGTGATCCGGATGACCACCTCAAAATATTTGATACGCAGGCTAAAATTGAGCGATGGCCCATGCCTATATGGTGCCAAATGTTCAATTCAACCTTGATCGGCAATGCCCGTGACTGGTTTGAGGGACTCCCTCCACGAAGCATTGATAGCTTCACAGAACTACGCACTACGTTCAAGAATAATTATACTCAGCGGAAGAAGTATAATAGGGATCCTGTCTCATTGGCAACTGTCAAGCAACGGCCGGGGGAGTCTACAGAAGCCTTCACTGAACGCTTCAACGACGAGTGCACACGCACAAAGACAATGCCGGAACTACTGAAAATCTCCGACTACATGCACGCCATAACAGACAGGGAATTAATCAGGCGTCTCAATGACAAGCGTCCGGAGAGGTATGATGATCTCATGGAAAGGGTCAGAAACTTCATAGAGGGAGAAACAGCGGTTGTCGCGGCTTACCCTTCAAAAGGAAACGGCTACCGATCAAACGACCAGTCCAGGAGACAGTCGGGCGGTCAAAGCAATCAGAACAATAGTAGGGGCTCATACTACAAGAGCCAAAACAAAGGAGGACGGCTGGACGATAAGTTTACCCGCTAAAGATGTCCTACTGGGAGATCTTGCTGACGGAAGGGGAAAATTTTCCGAAGCCTCCCCCAATGACAACTCCGCCGGACCGTCGTCAAGGAAATCGTTTCTGCGAGTTCCATAATGACAAGGGACATGGCACAGAGGAGTGTATCCAGCTCAAGAAGCACATTGAGTCACTGATCAAATCAGGTAAACTCAAGCATTTGGTTAAGGATTGGAAGGATGGAAAAGACAACAAGAAGTATGACAAGAAGGATCCCCAAAAGGACAAACCTTCGAACATATACATGATCCAATCCAGACAACACCGCACGAGGCAGAAAATTGGCCAAAATTTTTCACGCGGCAGGGAAATCTCATTCCCTCCCATCACAGCAAGCGATGTGATTGATGCGCCTCTCACTATTGAGATAAGCATTGGAACACACAATGTTCGTCGCATGTATGTGGATGGAGGGTCATCAGCAGAGGTACTGTACGAACACTGTTTTGTGTAGTTACGGCCAGAAATAAGAAGCCAATTGGTACCAGCCACGACGCCGCTCACTGGTTTTAGTGGAGACACCATCTGGCCGATAGGGCAACTGCGTCTGCTTGTAACCATTGGGAATGAGGAACACTCCACTACTGCGTGGATGAACTTCATGGTGATACGCTCACATTCTCCGTACAATGGGATCATAGGCAGACCAGGTATTCTGGCTATACGGGCGGTACCTTCCACGGCACACGGAATGATCAAGTTCCCTGTAGAGGGAAGAATCGTCACCATTTACAACACAATCGTACCAGCATCCGAGTGGCATACCGTGACAACACCGGCTCCACCTGTTCCACCCAAGGATGGATCACCACCTCCCAATTAGAGGGTGGCAATCCATCCTGACTATCCGGAACAGGAGGTATCCATAGGGGGAACGCTCTCGGATAGCGGAAAAAGGGCCATGTGCTCTCTTTTAAATGCAAATCTAGATATATTCACATGGGAGCCAAAGCATATGACATGCGTACCACGCGCGATAGCAGAATATAAGCTCCAAATCCGCCAGGGGTACCAACCCGTCAAGCAAAAGAAGCGCGGCCAGGCACCTGAGCGCAGCCAAGTGATATTGGAGGAAGTACGGAAACTAGTGGACGCAGGTATCATGCGCGAGGTATACTACCACGAGTGGTTATCCAATCTGGTCATGGTCAAATGACGGAAGCTGGCGCATGTGTGTGGATTTCACGGATCTGAACAAAGCCTGTCCACAGGATTGTTACCCGTTAACGGAGATTGACTGGAAGGTGGAATCTCTATGTGGATATCCATTTAAGTGCTTCTTAGACGTATATAAAGGATAACACCAGATCCAGATGGCGGAGGAGGACGCAGAGAAGACGGCGTTCCATACTAGTCAAGGCGTATATTGTTATATGAAAATGCTGTTTGGGCTAAAGAACGCCGGGGCCACATACCAGCGACTTGTGGACAAAGCCTTTGACTCACAGATGGGCCGTAACCTGGAAGTCTATGTGGATGACTTAGTCATAAAAAGTCATACGGAGGATGCACTCCTCCGGGATGTCCAAGAGACATTTGACACACTGAGGAGGATTAATATGAAGCTAAATCCAAAGAAATGCACGTTTGGGGCAACGGAGGGAATGTTCCTAGGATATATGATTGATCCAAATGGCATCAAACCTTGCCCAGAAAAAACGGGCGCAGTGATACAGCTGCCATCCCCTCAGACACGGAAAGAGGTGCAGTCCTTAAATGGGAAGTTGGCCGGGCTAAATAGATTCCTATCAAAGTCCGCAGAGAAGTCACTCCCCTTATTCAAAACACTCAAGAAGTGCATTAGGAAGGGAGACTTCCGGTGGACAAAGGAAGCTGAGGAAGCCTTTGGTCAACTCAAGCAACACCTTGCATCTCTCCCCATGCTCGTAGCTCCCCGGCCGAAGGAGGAGCTCATTATGTATCTATCAGCCACACATGGAGCAATAAGCGCGGTACTCATGACGGATAGGGACATGGTGTAAACTCCGGTCTACTTCATAAGTAGAACATTACAAGGGCCGGAGTTGAATTAATCCTCTATGGAAAAATTGGGTTTGACACTAGTGTTTGCTACAAAACGATTACGCCGATACTTTCAAGCGCACCCAATTGTAGTCATTACCGACCAACCAATAAAACAAGTCATCTCTAGACCATATGTGTCAGGAAGGCTACAAAAATGGAGCATTCTATTAGGGGAGCATAATATATCTTATAGGCCAAGGACGGCTGTTAAAGGCCAGATCTTGGCAGATTTCTTGATAAAGAAGCCAGATGAGGAAGGACCAGTCGTAAAGCAAGACGAGACTCCAGAAGAACCATGGGTGTTATTCACGGACGGATCTTCGTGAACGGATGGATCGAGAGCTGGTCTCATCCTCACAAATCCGGAAGGAATGGAGTTTACGTACGCCCTCCGTTTCGAGTTCACAGCCACCAACAACGAAGCGGAATATGAAGCATTAATTGTGGGTTTAAAAATCGCCACTAGAATGGGAGTCCGCAACCTTGAGGCCTACGTGGACTCACGGCTTGTCGCGAACCATGTTCTAGGTGGATATGTGGCTAAGGAGGACAACATGGTCCGATACTTGGAGAAAGTCAATTCACTCATCGCGGCTTTCAGCAAGTTTTCCATCAAGCAAGTACCAAGAGATGAGAACAAGAAGGCGGATGCTCTTAGCAAGATAGCATCCACAAGCTTCGCCCACTTGTCCAAGCAAGTCTTGGTGGAAATACTCAAGGAAAAGTCTATAACAGAAGGGGAGGTCGCCACTATAGTTGAGGAGGATGGACCTACGTGGATGACCCCGATCGTCAACTATCTGACTAGTGAAACCGTTCCGGACGACGAAAAAGCGGCGCGGCGCATCAGAAGGAAGTCGCAGCACTTCGAACTTCGAGAAGGTATCCTCTATAAGCGCTCTTTCTTGCAGCCTTGGTTACGGTGTGTTGGACCACGTCAGGCCACTTATGTAATCTGTGAGATACATGAAGGGTTATGCGGCATGCACGCAGGTCCACGATCCGCGGTAGCTTGAGCCCTACGTACAGGATATTATTGGCCTACCATGCATAGGGACGCACACGACATGATTCGCAAGTGTAATGATAGCCAAGTGCATAGACCAGTGCCGCGACATCCGCAGCAGGAGCTTACACCTATTACATCCCCATGGCCATTCTATAAGTGGGGAATCGACATCGCAGGACCATTTCCTGTAGCTGCGGGGGGAGTTAAGTTCTTGATTGTCGCACTAGACTAATTTACACGATGGATAGAGGCCAAGGGAGTCAAATCCATCACAGGAAAACAAGTTAAAAAGTTTGTTTGGGAGAACATTGTGTGCCGTTTTGGCTTACCAGGAGAAATCATCTCAGACAACGGTAAACAGTTCGCGGATAATCCATTCAAGGACTGGTGTGCATCATTGAATATCAAACGGCGCTTCGCGTCTGTTAAGCACCCGCAGACAAATGGCCTGGTGGAACGAGCAAATAGAAGCTTGGGAAACGGTATCAAGGCACGCTTGGAGGAACGAAGCGCCAAATGGGTGGATGAACTACCACATGTTCTATGGGCGCATAGGACTATGATCAAAACAGCCAACGGGGACACTCCATTTGCATTGGCCTACGGCACTAAAGCTGTTATACCAGCAGAAATCAGAATGCCTACCATCCGCACAGCGGAGGTTAATGTCGTCACGAACGACGAGCAACTGCGAATCAACCTGGATTTGTTGGCAGAAAAAAGGGAGATAGCAGCCATCAATGAGGCTAAGTCCAAGGCTAAAATGAAGGCTTATTATGATGCCAAGGTTAAAGGTGTTTCTTTTCGACCAGGAGATTATGTCTATCGTGCTAACGAAGCAAGTCGAGCGGAGAATATAGGAAAGCTGGGCCCTAAGTGGGAAGGACCTTATGAGGTCACGGAAGCCTTAGGACGAGGCGCGTACAAGTTACGTGACATGGATGGCCGCGATCTGGAACGCACATGGAACATCTCCAATCTCAAAAGGTGCTATCTTTGAAGGCTACGGCTTCCGCATGAATACTTCACTATACTTGGCTTTAATGAAGATCCATGTACTCTATCTATTTTGTCTCTTATGTTTTTTCCAGATTCCTTTTTTTTAAGACTTCCCATTCTTGTTTAAACAAAAAAATGTAAACGTTCTAATAAAATGCCGTGGTGCCTAGCTAGCTCCACAGCTTGTTTTGTGCAAATTATTTCTTAGGATTTTGTTAGTCATGTGAATTTTAGTTGTTATTATAATATGCCATGCCTCATTCATATGCATTCATTCAATCACCGTACATGTACTATACGCCTCCAGGCGGGGTAAGAGGATTAAGTGAACCTACTAATTCAACTTGTCGCGTAAGAGGGATGCAACCCCAGCGACGCGGATCATGTATCCTTACTAGACGCCTTACTCACAAGACGTTGTGGTAAGTTTCCGTATGTCGTACTCACGCTGTGCTTTGCATAGTAAAGACGCACGTCGCATGTCTAGTAAATTATAGACTTTAATGTTTTCTCTTTTGTGTAAGAAGTGACATGTCATGCAGTATCGGTATACGATATTTAACAAAATAAAAACACAAGTTTCCAAATCATAACAAAATGGCCGTGGTTATCACGGACTTACATACAAAAGACAGTTATTTCACACATCAGTCTTAGCCATGTACATGCACGGACGAATAAAAGCTACAAATATTCAAAGGTTACAAACCAAGTTGTTTGAAATAGATAACAAATTAGACCCACCTTACATGGGGGGAGAAACTTACCTATCTCCACTTGTTCTTCAGCCAAGCAAGGCAATCTCTCACCACGTTCCCTCCGCTTCAAGGATTGAGCCGCATTCCTCTCCAGCACCCCGCTTAAAGGTTCTTCATCAAGTACGATCCTAGTTACGTCCTCATAGATAGGAAGTGTAAGGTGGTTGGGCGAGGGAGTGAAGGAAGCACGGGAATGACCCTAATTTTGAGAGAAAGCACCAAGACTAAGCTTTTCCATGATCTCCATGTTTGATGCATCCTTTGTGGCTTCCAACTCGGCCAAGAATGGGTAATGTAGATCTTGCATTTCGGCCATGGAAGCAGTCATATTGTTAGCAGCTTCAGGATTAAAGAAAGCATGCCTGGTGAAGTTCTCCTTTTTCTGGATTAGCTCTACGGCCTTGACCATTCCTTCATGACGGTCGTGATCAATGCCATATGACACAAGGCTCGCAAACTGTTGTACAAATTCAGGGGCTTCCAGCACCTTGGTAACGGCCAGACGTGCCCCATGTCCCACCATCCACCTGCGGCCTGCAATGGCTGCTAGTAGTTGGGGTCATAGCACGTCGTCGCGT
This sequence comes from Glebionis coronaria, assembly GCA_025667525.1. Lineage (NCBI taxonomy): Eukaryota > Viridiplantae > Streptophyta > Magnoliopsida > Asterales > Asteraceae > Glebionis > Glebionis coronaria. The sequence continues at coordinate 413,832,066 of CM046879.1, read as the reverse complement.
TCGGTGGTAAGGGCATCTATTATCGCATCTTTTTGGGCGGACGCCTCCCTTAGCTCCTTGGTCATAACCCTCTCGTAAGCAAGCTCCTCTTGTAACTTTTCCATGTTTTGGATTATCATCTGGGCATCCTCAAGTTTTTTGGTAAGCACGGATACTTGGCTGGAGGAGGACCTGGCCGACGCCTCTGCTGCGGTCACCTATATGAGAAAGATTACTTGTTAGATTACGATTCTTATGGAATAGGAGAGAGGTGTCGTGGATACGTACCTTGGTTGTTGCGGCCTCAAGTTTAGCCTCGAGCTCGGCCACCTGTTGGTCATAAGCATTAGCGTGGGCTGATTATTCCTTCACGGTTGCCTCGGCACTAGCAAGTTGGGATTGGAGGGCAGCAATTTGAGCTTCATTCTCCTCGATCATCCTCTCCCTCCGTCCAACTTTCCTCTTCAAGGACTCCACATGCCCTAGCGCGGCTTCGAATCTCACTCTCATCAAAGTGCCCATTGCCATTTGATGCACCAGGGCGCCGTTGTACTCATCCACCAGGTCAGCATGGCTTAGTACGTTCACGCCTCGTACCAAACCTGGTGGGATGCAGTTATTGAGGTACTCACGGCAGTCCTCAGCTTCCCTCATTCGTGACGCAGTGGTAATATTCCAAACATGATTGAACGATTGAGGGGGGGCGGATGTTGGGAGGTCTTCGGAGGTTGTGGGGGTACCTTCTTCGAATACATGACCGGATCTTGTGGCGGCCGTATGAGGCATAGGGTCTCTTTCCACTTCCTTCTCTTTTCCCTTATCCTTTTGGGCATCAGGTGGACGCACGGCACGAGTTTGTTCATTCCTTCAAAAACAAACATTTGGATACATATCAAGTATTGCTTAAAGGAAATTCGTGACTCTTAAATAGCAAAAGGAAGCCTTACATATTATATCCTGCTAGTTCTGATGAAGTCGGGGGAATTTGAGTAACTGGGTCCACATGTGCGGCCCGTACCGTCTCGGAGGCCTGGGTAGTGCTCCCAACAGATTGATATAGGGGTGGTCCTCGCGAAGCTTCTTGGCGGGGGCATTATGTTCGCCAACCTCGGCTGGAGCGACTCTTCTTACCCGCTTGTTTTTTCTGCGGGTACGCTTAGCGACGGGCTGAGCTGCTGCTTCTTCAACCTCCTCTTCAACTTCTTTTTCAGCTTCCTCATCTTCCTCTTCATTAACTTGTTGCACCTCCTCCTCATCGTCGCCCAGCATCTGGCGAAGGCTGGAGGTGGTCCTCTCAATATTGTCTCCTTGCTCTTACCCATGTGCGGGAGTGGCAGTCTTAGGCGGCGAGGAGGGCCCGGCTCCTCCTTCGAGCATCCTGTTATCACCATCCTCGTTGCTGAAGTCGACGGGAGTTCTCATGAGAGTTGTTTCTTCTTCGTCCGAGTGGGGGTCCGGCACAGCCTCCAGAGCAACCGTCACGTTTTGGGTATGCTCAAGGAGGGGTAATTCGTTCTCACGTCTGGGACGAGATCCCTCTGGTACGAGCTTTGGGTCGCCTTGACGTAGGAGTCCAAAGAAGTTCATCTTTGCCACAATACACAAAATATATAAGGCATTACAAAATAATTGTATACGCTTTTTGGTATGCGGATGCTAACCTACCTTCACCCTGCCTTCTCCAAAACACAGGATATTTGGTGGACGAGCCGAAATAGTTACGGCTAATCCCTAGCAAGCAGAGGAATGATTCAGGGAGGTTTCTATGGAATCCTGTTTTGTTCAGATCTATTTCTCGGGAGTGTTGGGGGTTATATATACTGACGTGTGGCAAGGGGTCGTGGGATAACCTATGTTTGAAGGCATAATCGGCCGGCCACACTATCGAGTCAATGAAAAAGTAATTTTCGTACCATTTTTTCAATGAGTCCATGGGCTTATTATGGGACTGGGGGCTGTTAGGAGATCGTTTCTTAAAAGATAGCCAACCATTTACTATGCTGGGGGTGTAAAATAGCCGGAATAGTTCTACGGTTGGGGGGATTCTTCTAGCATGGCAAAGAATCTCGAATTGACTTATCTTACATGCGCCTATACAATGAAGCTGACTAATATGTACATCATAATATCCTAATAGATCTATGAGGAAAAGGGTAAATGGAATACGGTAGTTGGCCGCATCAAAAAGGCGAGTGTATAGGCCAATTTTACCCTGCGGAGCCTCAGTTATGAGGTCTCCGGCGCCAGAAAGTGAGGGGTGTATGTTGGTAGGGATGAAATAATTGGTACAAAAGTGATCTAGTTGCTCCTCGGTCATTACATTAAGCACGGTTCCAATTGTGGGGTTGTTTCTTTGGGCCATTACTGAATAAAAAGGTAAGGACGTGGTATTCTAACCTACAGAGGAAGGGATCCGTGCGTGATTAAGTGAAGCTAAGAAGAAAAGCTTTAATGGAAGAAATGGAGATAAGGATTGTGTGTTTCACACAGCCGTAGGGGTGGCTTATTTTATGGGTTGCCTCGTGGGTCATGGTCTATTGGATGCGTGACACGTGTTTGCCACTATCCTTAATCGTGTGGTTAGGGTGCAAGTGGCAAGTGAAACGTCAGGTGGGACCCACGGGTCACTTCTGACTCAGATATTTACGCTGCTCGAGGTTCTGACTGTTTGCACTTTTTCAGTCAAAGGGGCAGGTGAACAGTTATTTATGTCGGGATATGCGGCTCTTACGTAAGACCCAAATTTAATGCTACATTTAATTTGTCTCGGTCGTCACGTGCGGCTGAGATGTTAATGGAATAAATTCCTAAATCAGGTTGCCACGTGCGGCCAAAACGAATTCTTGGACAATTTATCATTCCCTAAAGATCTTTCTTGGTACATCCAGGGAGCATTTTGATAGTCTAGAGGTTACGCCTACGGCTGTAACAACTAGACTGGGGGGACATGATGACATATAGTCCCCAGCCGGGTCATGAACCCGGCCCACGGGTACTACCCGTATCCGGCCCATCACAGATGGGTGGGAATAATGTCATTTGAGCTTATGGGCTTGGATGAACAGTAATCGCACACATGTATGCGGCCCACGGCCCGGCATGACCGGTACAGGGTTAGACAGGATCATATTCTATCTCTGAATAGGATTCATGTAACACCCCACTTGGATAAGTGGACCGTTACATGTATTTATGGCGTGTCATCAAAGCATAAGGTAAATGTCCTAAAACATTAAATGACCATAACGGAAATACCGGAATCAAACATCGGTAATCCAACCTAAGCTCAAAACATGAAAAATAAAATACTGAAGGAAAGGACTAAACAATGTCCAAATAACCAGAATAATGTAAGCACATCAAGTAAGAAGTCTGGATAGCTTCCATCTAAATGCACATGCTCTAAGAATCCTAAGAGCGTCCTGGGGTACCTGCCGTTAGAACATGAAAGGGAACTACGGCTGAGCATAACGCTCAGTGAACGGATATATAGCATGATAAGGAACTACTGAAATGAAACAGATGGTAAAATGCTGGAGCTGTAAGACAGATAAGTAAAGTTGCAACGGAAATCTGTGCATAATCTGTAAAGTCTGATTCGTAAATAATAAAGCTGAACTAATATCTGATAAATCTGAAAACATGCATTTACTGTATTTTAATTTGGCAGAGCTTATATAGGTCACGTGCTGTAACAACCGTGCATGAATAACTGGAGGGGTGACCTCTTCATGCTGTAGAGGGGTGACCTCTAAATAATTGTGCTGGGTGGAGGGATCAGCTCCAATGTGAAGGATGTAGAGCACACACCACATTCACCCTGATAACATGAAACACTTATAAGCCTAGGATGCATCCATACGCCCCACTAATAATACTGATAAAATGGCCAAGCTGAGCTGAGTGGGACGATGCAGGATATCACTCTCCTGCATGTGAGTCACGACACCGGTGCCTCTAGTGCCGTGGTTACGGTACCTCCGTAACTAGTACATAAACTGGTCGTGCTTGTATATAACGCTCAGGCAATTTATTTAGTTATTAATATGATTACTGATAAACTTAAACATATACTGGGGAAAAACATTTAGCTGAAGACGGGGAATCCTAATCATGCATAGGAAGGAAGTCCTTACTGAAAGGACGGAAATCCGTACCTCGTGTCCAGTAACTGACTGAATGGAAGACTGAACGAATACTACTCGGGCTTCACGCGTGCTACATGAATAAAGGATGCGAATAAGTTAATTGATATTCGTTTATGGAATTTTACTGATCTTATTGGCTTCTTATTTATTCATTTTATTTTGGTTCTAAAATTCTGTACGTATACCAACTGATAAATCTGAACTTATAATAATTCATTTTAATGTATTATTTTTTACTATTAATTATGGTACAACGTATTTCTGACACTATAGTAATACTACCTTAAGTATCCCGCTAAAATAAAAAGTTTCTTAATTTAGAAAATTCCCAAAGTAATTTAATTCATTTAATAAAATTATACCCTTTTAATTATTAAAGAACTATTTTAATATAATACATTTAGAAAAATATATTTTTAACATTATTAAACAATTAGCTTAAAAAGGTATAATATAAAAATATTCATTTTATTTATTTTAATAATGTCCCGAGCCTACCGAGATATCCTATCTCGGTCGCACTAAATAAATCAACGTGTAATGATTTTATCTACCTATATAAATCTGTCCACCAGGATTTGTGACAGAATTCTGTGTCACTAAAACTGTCGCTAAAACTGTCCCATTTAAAAACTGTATATACATAACAGTTCTGCGACAGAAAACTGTCGCTAAAACTGTCTAAAGTTATTTCAATATATCCATTTAATAGTCCCATTATTCCCACTGGTTTTACATATAGTTCCCACTGTTATCTACTCTGTTCCCACTGTTATCTACTCTGTTCCCACTGTTATCTTTTATTTCCCACTGTTTTGCATTATTGGCCCACTATTGGTAACCCAAACACCCCCTGCTGTTGATACAGACCCAAACGCACCCTTGCTGGTACTGCAGCCCCAAACGCACCATCCTGCTGGTGGTTTACTACTGCTGTTGTTGTCATCAAACCAAATCGCCCCTTGTGTGTCACGACTGGCCCAAACAACAACCACATCGAGACCTTTTAGGTCTCGGTTTTGGTGAACCAACAGGAACCCGACACTCTTTTTATTATTATTACGTGATTACTACATGTACATTCCTTTGTTTAGATCATAAACATAAAATTCGTGATAACATGGAATTAAAGGAAATAAAAGTGATACCGTTATAATTTTTATGACTGATCAAGAACACGCACTCCAAACAAATGTAAAATCCCAACTTCGTTTTCCTTGTTTTGTGTTTCTAGTTAGCGGCCAATAAAAGGACAGAACCCTAGTTCCCGTTCTTTTTTTTGTGTTTATGCTAAAATGAAAAGATACCAACTTTACTTCCTTTGTTTTGTTTTCACAACAGGCTGGGCTCCAGGCCCCAGGTTTCTTTTTTTTTTTAATCAGCCGCCAGCCCACACATTCCAATGTGTTACTTTTGTTTTCGACACTTCTAATTGTCGTGTATACTTATTTCTTTCTCGTGTTTTAATTTCTGAAACGTAGTAAATTATTTCCTATATAATACTACTTACGAAATACGTACGTAATCTTTTCTGACATTTAACAATTATTTTCTTAATAATTAATTTTTGTAATATTTAATTAAAGTTGAGATTGCGTATTTTAATGTTCGTGGATTTTTAAAGCGGGTTTTACAACTCTTCTCCTCTAAAAAAAATAATTCGTCCTCGAATTAGAGACACGATAATGTTGTGGTTTTACAATTCTTCCCTTCCAAAAAGGGAAATTCGTTTTCGAATGAAAGGTAATAAGTTGATGAAGTTTATGAGAACTGAAAGGACACCTAAGCTGAAAAGACATGTAAGCTGAATGATAATTTTCATCTTCTAATTAAGACATAATGCTGCTGATAGGTATAAACATGACATGACTGAAGTGACCATGTAACGTGACATGGATGAAGAGGACATGGAACGTAACCTGACTGAAAGAACTTGACTGGCTTATTGAAGGAAAGGATGAGAGGTCCGTATGGACTCCTCCGTTCCAAGTGGCTTTCCGCTCGAGACGGTTCCTTCAAAGATCTTGACATAATGAACATCTTGGTCCTGATGACCCTGTCCTGACGATGCTGAATAGTTTCTGGTTCCATACTTAAGATGGATTTTCTGAATCTAATAGAATGAAAAGCCATAGCATGTAGGATACATGAAACGATACGTGTAAATATTCTGAAAAGATAATATTTATATCTCTGAGAAAGCTGCTGAAATATAGGGACGAACTACGTGAACAATTGTGAACGTGCTGAGTGAGCAATTGTGAACGTGGTTCATAATTATATGAGGACTTTTGGAATGGAATATATCATGAATGTGATACGTGAATCATACTGTGAACGTGATACTAGAACATATCATGAACGTATGCTGACTGAGGAATGAATGCCAAACGTTACGGCCTGAGATGTGAAACGTCTGCCTGGTTATGGAATAGTTATGCTAAACTTGAGTCTAATTTCTCAAGCTTTCTGTAACCGTATACGGTAATAAACTGAGAAACGTGTATCGTGAAATGGCACACGAACTTGAACGTGAACAATGTTATGAACACAAACGTGAGCTTAAATAAAGAGATAGCATAAAGATGAACTGAAACAGCATCATTCTGCGAATGAGACGTAAACGTTAAAGTGAAAATAAACATGAATTTAAAGTGGGCGTAAACATACACTTGATCGTGAACATGAATTCTGTCTGATATGATGGTCGCCAGAATACTTGAAATCGTACTATTTACTGCTAAATTGTCTGCAGGTCCACTACTGTGTAATCCTTCTGGATGAGAGGAAACGCGTAGGTTGATTACATGGTCGACAATCACTTAGATAGTGTTATACTTTTCTGAGTCTGTGGTAATCTGATAAAAATCTCCATGGAGTCTTGTCTCCTTTCGGTCCAGAATTTCTACTGGTAGTAATAACTCGATAGTATGACGACGTTCTATCTTAAACCTGTTGGAGTGGAAGGTATTAGATATGAACATAGATGTCTCAACGCGTTATACTGTTTCTATCAAAATTTTGCCTGGAATTTTGGTACATTTTGGTGGAATTTCGTTCATAGACGTCAGTTGGGACCATCAGGTGATGGCCTTCACCTTCGCAGGGTTGTCTGAAATTTCATTCTGCTGAAATAGGGTGGTTCAGAAATGCCACTCCGTTCAACTGGAATTCACATCTGAAAAGTTGCTTATACAATTTTCTCCTATCGGAGATTCTGTTCAACTGTGAAAAGATGATTCTCTTGTACTTCTCTTAGAATTTAGCAGATCAGAGTGTTATCAATGAATATACGGACAATTTGTATGAGGAGCCATGGAAAAATTTATTCATAAATTTCATACTATAGCTGGAGTATTAGGGAGCTCAGACGTATAAGTCAAAATTTTAGAGAGACTATAACATGTTCAACAGCAATCTGGAATACATCATGTTCTTCTCTCACCATTGTTGGTGGCATGATCGCGAATTGTTCTGGAAGATATTTAAGACATCGTAGTAGGTCAGGTAACCTCCTATTCGTGGAATGAGTGTCGTTTTATGAATGGCGATCTCGTAAATTTTCGATGATCGATACATGATCTCATGGTACAGGTCCTCTTTCTGATAGACAAAAACGATACACTTCCTGGTGGTGCGTTAGGGCGAATAAAGTCTCGTTCCGGTAATTCTTGCAGCAATTGTTGCAACTCTTTCAACTTAGCTGAAGCCCTGTGATCAAGAGTTCTGAAAACAGGTTATGTTCTTGAGACTAGCTTGATGTTAAATTTCTTTCTCGTGGTTAGGAAGAAATTTCTTGAAACTTTCTGAAATTATATCTGGAAACTTTGGGATAATCTGTTGATCATGAACTTAAAGATTTTCAGAAATTGATTATAACTGGTGGCTAGAAAGTCTTCGCAGGTATGGACTGATAAGTCACGCGCTTGTAGGGCAGAAATAACTTGTACTGATTTTTCTGGCAGGAGATATGATGAATATGTTTGGGATTTAGTAAGACGGATCTTGTCGTTAACTGAAAGGAGAACCTCAATAAACATGGGTGGTACCGTGGAGTTTTTTTTTTTTTTTTGGCTGAGATACAGGGGACTACCTGATTTAAGATAAAGCTGACATAAGAATACGTGAAGTGAACATGGCGACTTTTCACTGAATGTGTTCGTCTGTAACCTCATAGAATGAATACTGCGTTTTTAAACTGAATAATACTCTAGTGGTGGTGACTGAATTTTTAAATGATCTGGTTCATGTGTGGCACAATAGAACTGGTATACCCCTTTCTGAAGGGTACCCTGAATTACTGAGGACTGGTTTAGAAACATACTGGAGTTATGAGTTCTGACTCGTATTTAAAGAAAGATTCGTATGACGTGTACCATGATTGGTGTCCTGATATGTGTCTTCCGAAATGATACCTGAGACCTATGTCTTAACTGATGTCTTGGCACGTGTTTTAGTAGATGAATCTAAACAAGGCTGAAAAATTTTGGTAACTGCTAGGATTGGCGAACCGGTTAGACTACTGACCTCCTGTATTTCTGGTCACGTCCGTTCCGGAGTTTCGATGTTTACTGACTGATTATTTATAAGCACGATGGTTTTCATTACTGCTTTGTCTGTCAATTTATGACGATCATTATCATGACCCTGATTCATGTAACTATTCTGCTGAGTGGCCGGCTGAGTTCCGGTTCCCATTCTTTGAATATACGGTTAGCTGAGTGGAGTGTGACATCTAACTGAGAAGGTAAAAGTATGTAATGGAATGGTAGTGTCTGATGGTTGAAATTTATTCTTGACATAAAGTTCAAATTTATAGTTTTCGTCCTTGCTCTGCGGTGTCTTTATAGTATAACAGCATCAGCATCAGTATCTTGAGAAATCTCCAAAGTATCAGCAGCATCAGCAATTTTGAGGTCTTCAAAGTGTTCGCAGCATCAGCATCTGGTAAAATCTTCAACTCACGAGTAGCATCAGCACCTGGTAAAATATCGATAAGTGGCAATGCCTGAGATGGTTGAGGATCGATTAGCAATATCCATGGAGTAGGGTACCTGGAGTACATCTCGACTACTGTACATGAAGTACAAACTGAATACTGCACATGGAACATATCTGAGGCACTATACGTGGAGTACTTATGAAATACTGTCCATGAAGTATAACTGAGACACTGTACATGGGGTACATATGGAAGACTATACGGGGAACTGGTGGAAATTTTATGGAATGATCAATACTGGTGTCACTTGTGTGACATGATCAAAGATTAAATTGATTTAACTGGTTACCAAACTGAACTGAAATTGTTAGTCATGATAGGGTGATAATTTCTGCGTAGACTTAATACTGGTTGTATAGAGTTTCAAGAATATGCTTAAACAGAATTTCAACAAAGGTCAGCATGAAGACATGACTGATGAAGATCAAACCTGATTATTATGAAAACAGGATTTAACTGTAACCCTTTCTGTATCTTAGCATAAAACATCATCACCTTGCTGAAAACATAATCCTCATAAGGAGACATGAACTTAGTCAGCATGAAAACGACACTCACGTGAGAGTATAAACTTGACTGGTTCAAAGAATATAGAAGAATAATCAACTGAGGTTTAACATCAACTGATGTGGATAATTATGGTTTGATCCACAGTATTCATAGTAGGAAGCATGATACTAAGTATGGGCGATTCTGTTTCGATCCATACTTGCCAAAATTTTAGGAAATGTCATGATATGACAAAGGTGAATAACTATGGATCGGTTCAAAATAGCATTTGACTGAAAGGCATGAAATTTGACCTGAATAATGGTGAACAGTTATGGCTGGTTCACTAATTAATATTTGACTGAAAACATGAATCTGTCATGAGTAAGGGTAAACGCCTATGGTCGGTTTACCAATACAAAATCTGAACGGGCAAGGGTGAGCGCCTATGGTCAGATCACCAAAACGAAAATTCGCTAAAAAGCACATGCGACTAAATATGGCTAGTTATGTACCAACCTTTTACTTAGTCAAAACTTTAAGAAAACTAACTGATAAATGAAGAAAACTGACTGAGTAATCCATGAGAAACATGAAAGATAACAACGCCAAAATCTGGGAAGTTCCTGGTGACTACCCACTAGTCACAGGTCAAGTTTTAGAGCCTACATGTCGAACCTGGCTCTGATACCATAATTGTAACACCCCCACTTGGATAAGTGGACCGTTACATGTATTTATGGCGTGTCATCAAAGCATAAGGTAAATGTCCTAAAACATTAAATGACCATAACGGAAATACCGGAATCAAACATCGGTAATCCAACCTAAGCTCAAAACATGAAAAATAAAATACTGAAGGAAAGAACTAAACAATGTCCAAATAACCAGAATAATGTAAGCACATCAAGTAAGAAGTCTGGATAGCTTCCATCCAAATGCACATGCTCTCAGAATCCTAAGAGCGTCCTGGGGTACCTGCCGTTAGAACATGAAAGGGAACTACGGCTGAGCATAACGCTCAGTGAACGGATATAAAGTATGATAAGGAACTACTGAAATGAAACAGATGGTAAAATGCTGGAGCTGTAAGACTGATAAGTAAAGTTGCAGCAGAAATCTGTGCATAATCTGTAAAGTCTGATTCGTAAATAATAAAGCTGAAATCTGATAAATCTGAAAACATGCATTTACTGTATTTTAATTTGCCAGAGCTTATATAGGTCAGGTGCTGTAACAACCGTGCATGAATAACTGGAGGGGTGACCTCGTCATGCTGTAGAGGGGTGAGCTCTAAATAACTGTGCTGGGTGGAGGGATCAGCTCCAATGTGAAGGATGTAGAGCACACACCACATTCACCCTGATAACATGAAACACTTATAAGCCTAGGATGCATCCATACACCCCACTAATAATACTGATAAAATGGCCAAGCTGAGCTGAGTGGGACGATGCAGGATATCACTCTCCTGCATGTGAGTCACGACACCGGTGCCTCTAGTGCCGTGGTTACGGTACCTTCGTAACTAGTACATAAACTGGTCGTGCTTGTATATAATGCTCAGGCAATTTATTTAGTTATTAATATGATTATTGATAAACTTAAACATATACTGGGGAAAAACATTTGGCTGAAGACGGGGAATCCTAATCATGCATAGGAAGGAAGTCCTTACTGAAAGGACGGAAATCCGTACCTCGTGTCCAGTAACTGACTGAATGGAAGACTGAACGAATACTACTCGGGCTTCACGCGTGCTACATGAATAAAGGATGCGAATAAGTTAACTGATATTCGTTTATGGAATTTTACTGATCTTATTGGCTTCTTATTTATTCATTTTATTTTGATTCTGAAATTCTGTACGTATACCAACTGATAAATCTGAACTTATAATAATTCATTTTAATGTATTATTTTCTACTATTAATTATGGTACAACGTATTTCTGACGCTATAGTAATACTACCTTAAGTATCCCGCTAAAATAAAAAGTTTCTTAATTTAGAAAATTCCCAAAGTAATTTAATTCATTTAATAAAATTATACCCTTTTAATTATTAAAGAACTATTTTAATATAATACATTTAGAAAAATATATTTTGAACATTATTAAACAATTAGCTTAAAAAGGTATAATATAAAAATATTCATTTTATTTATTTTAATAATGTCCCGAGCCTACCGAGATATCCTATCTCGGTCGCACTAAATAAATCAACGTGTAATGATTTTATCTACCTATATAAATCTGTCCACCAGGATTTGTGACAGAATTCTGTGTCACTAAAACTGTCGCTAAAACTGTCCCATTTAAAAACTGTATATACATAACAGTTCTGCGACAGAAAACTGTCGCTAAAACTTTCTAAAGTTATTTCAATATATCCATTTAATAGTCCCATTATTCCCACTGGTTTTACATATAGTTCCCACTGTTATCTACTCTGTTCCCACTGTTATCTACTCTGTTCCCACTGTTATCTTTTATTTCCCACTGTTTTGCATTATTGGCCCACTATTGGTAACCCAAACACCCCCTGCTGTTGATACAGACCCAAACGCACCCTTGCTGGTACTGCAGCCCCAAACGCACCCTCCTGCTGGTGGTTTACTACTGCTGCTGTTGTCATCAAACCAAATCGCCCCTTGTGGGTCACGACTGGCCCAAACAACAACCACATCGAGACCTTTTAGGTCTCGGTTTTGGTGAACCAACAGGAACCCGACACTCTTTTTATTATTATTACGTGATTACTACATGTACATTCCTTTGTTTAGATCATAAACATAAAATTCGTGATAACATGGAATTAAAGGAAATAAAAGTGATACCGTTATAATTTTTATGACTGATCAAGAACACGCACTCCAAACAAATGTAAAATCCCAACGTCGTTTTCCTTGTTTTGTGTTTCTAGTTGGCGGCCAATAAAAGGACAGAACCCTAGTTCCCGTTCTTTTTTTTTGTGTTTATGCTAAAATGAAAAGATACCAACTTTACTTCCTTTGTTTTGTTTTCACAACAGGCTGGGCTCCAGGCCCCAGGTTTCTTTTGTTTTTTTAATCAGCCGCTAGCCCACACATTCCAATGTGTGTGACTTTTGTTTTCGACACTTCTAATTGTCGTGTATACTTGTTTCTTTCTCGTGTTTTAATTTCTGAAACGTAGTAAATTATTTCCTATATAATACTACTTACGAAATACGTACGTAATCTTTTATGACATTTAACAATTATTTTCTTAATAATTAATTTTTGTAATATTTAATTAAAGTTGAGATTGCGTATTTTCATGTTCGTGGATTTTTACAAGCGGGTTTTACAATTCACCCCAAAGAAGAGGATATTCACTCACCATAATTAGAAGATAACAATCAATCTAATTTTGGTGCTTATCCTTTCCTTGGGGCCGAAGCATCAGTGACAGCCCATTAGGGTTTCACTGCCTATAAAAGGAACCCCAAGGGTTCCACAAAGGTATTACGTTCTATACTCTCAACTCACTCAAACCCTAAACCGATACTTACTCTCACGCTGGAGTCTAATCGTGGAAAACATTCCCACGGTAAGTCTAACGCGTGTTGTTTAGTGTGCAGGATCCCAACCACACAGTTCACTTGGTGCAGGAGCCGGAGCCCAGCCAACCCGAATTAAGCCTAATTCGGGTCTAGCAAGGATCACCCAACTTTTGCATCAACAGTCATGACGTATTGGTAAGCATTGAAGGGGTTGAAGAATGAAAAAGAATTGTAAAGATAAAGGGTGTAAAGAAAGAAGCCCTTCTTACAACCTTAGGCAGAAACCGGGTCAACACATATGCTATTGAGATCATTTTAATGATGCTCGATATTGAAGATAGACATCATGGACCCAGTGATGCAATGCACAACCCATCCCAGCTAACTCAGATATCTCTTAAAAGATATTTGTTTTAATCACATGGAGACAACACGTTATCTATCGATTTATTCACTCCGAATAAATTGGTATTGAAATGGTGGCACTCCTCTCCAGCCTCCGATCACTAAAATCCAAAATGCACGATCGAGTCTAGAGCCATTTGAGATAATCAAATATATCATTAGGACACACTTTCATATTTCCTTGCTTCCTCACACACTGTGAAAAGTAAGAAAGATCTTAAGAGTCCTACGCAAAATCTTCATGATCTTGCCTGAACATCCGAGTAATACGAAAGTATTTACAATGAAGATGGAAATCCTTCTTGAGCGAATATCAAAAAAACTCATGGTAGGTGACTTGTGCGGTTCTTTCTGAATCAAACTTGTGATAACTGGAAAGCAACAGTGGTTTAATTCTTAGCTGAACTTAAACACGTTCCAGGCCTCTACGAAATATCTTAGTGATCTTGCCAGAACACTTAGAGTGATACCTTAGTGTTCGCAGTGATTAGTGAAAATCCTTCTAGTGTTAACATCAAACAGCACTTGGTAGGTAACTTGCAAGATTCAATATGAATCAAGCTCCTGGAAACTGGAAAGCAACGATGGTGAGATTCTTTAATGAATCAAACTTGTTCCAGGAATTAGAATTGACGACTTCAATCATGCGGATAATTTAATCTAAATGATTCACTCTTTACGTTCGCAGTCAGCTTTGGATGGTCGAGTAAAGAGAACGGGTTTACCTGCGAAATCTTGTCAAGGAGATTTTTAATTAAATCTACCTGCCACAAGTACGATATTTTATATCGTCCAACGGTCTTCACCGACCGGAGGTAAAATGCTACCGAATTAGAATGAAATGTTCAAAGCCATTTCGTTCGTGTCTACTTATGTGGCGGCATTTGAAGACGGCGGCGTTGCGGAATCCGAGAAGAAGTCGTCCCCGCATGCTTATACTATATGCACTTAATACTTCATCAAATTCAAGAAAGTCTAAAAGTCAAGTCTTCCGCTGTATCGAACTCTAAAGCTTTCAGGAACTACAAAGCTATAAGTATGTGGGACATGGTGTCACGAGGAGGCGAAGATCACAAGTGATGGATGCACAAGATCAAGGCAAGAGATTAATGCTCAAGATTGATATCAAAGATCACATCAGCATGTTCACCAGAAAAGAAAAAGAAAATAAAGAAAAAGACTACGAGCTCAAGACAAGCATAGTATGCTAGGTTTATTTTATTATTGTAACTTGGGTAACGCCCTTGTTTGGAGTGACCTCCCTTAGGGGGAGATTGTTGGAAATACGTTTTTACATATTTAGGAAGATTCGGTCACTCCGACAATATATTAAGTTATAGCTCGTAGTCTAGATATCTTATAACTAATTAAACAAGGAAAGGACTAGTCCATGTTTTGTATGGACGGACCAATTGTAAGCCCAAGCCCATCTTATGGGCTTGGTATATAAACCCTCTCCTTTGATGGAGAGGGTGGTGGTTTTCATAGTTTACACATAGTAATCTTTCATTTTCTCTCTCTAGAAGTGTGTGAACTCCATCATCTCTCTGTCTCTTTCTCTCTCTAAAACATAAGCAAGATTTACATATCCTACAGGTTTTGTGAAAGAAAATAAGGAGATTTATGAAGTGGATTATGAGAACTATGAAATCAGTTGGCTACTTATCACAGAAACTGCAATATGGTCTAGGGCTTATTATTAAGCTGATATCTCAATCAAAATCTGATATTTTATGATTTCCTTGTAAGGACTGAAAGAATGAATATTAAGCTACAAGTAGAAACATGTTTCAGCCAATTTCATCAAGAAATAAAGAAATGACATGGATTCAAAGTGATCAAGCTTAGACAGCTGAACTTTATTAAGGACTTGACCCAAAGTTTTTCAAGGCACTTTGCCTTTTTGACTTTTATATTGACTACAAAGCTTTACCAAAATGCTTACACTAACTGACTTAGTGTAAATGAACACTAAACAACAAGTTTTACAAACTTATTAACCAAACTTGATCCAAAACCAAACACCACTTATAAAAGCTGTCAAGAACTTTTTCAAGGAATTTTTGAGCAATTGACTAAGACAGATTAAGGCACCTATTAAAACTTGATCAAATGATGAAATGAAGTAGTTTTGACTCAAAAGCAAACAGGTTTACTGGTTTAACAACAAAATGAGCACTAATGAACAATGATTGTTGAGATACCAAATTTTAACTAGTAAACTGAATGAAAAGCTGATAATCTACAATTACACTATCAAATCAACACAATCAAACTACAAGTAAACTAGTCACACTCTCAGTCTAGCAATTAAGATTTACACTAGGAATTGAGCATGGATAGACAGTTTATGGAATTTAAAACAAGAATTTAAGAACTTTTTAGCTTTGTGCCTCCTTTGATGGAGTAGAGAGGCGCTGAGCCTTCTAAGGACAACTATACCACCATGAACCAACAACCAATCAACATCAATTCATCACCATTATCTGCTACAATCATCACCCTGTTGCACTGTTTCAAATGGACTGAAAAGGCTATGAAATGAACTTCAAATGAACTCTAAACCAGCTACAAGTCTTCAAAGCATCAATAAACTTCCATTGATCATGGATGATCAATAGAAACAACACGGTACACTAGGAGTATGATTATGAGAGTATGTGAATGAGATTGAGTAAAAGTGAAGGTTTTGATTTCATTAATGGTGAAAATTCAGTTGCAAATCTGTTACTAACTGTCTAACTAACTCTTAGGTGGTTGTCAAACACCTAAGAGTAGTATCTAACTAATTTGAATAACTGGAAATAAGATGAAATTTAGAAGTGTGTGTTTTCACACCTACAAGATACAACATGAAAATGAAGTGATAACAGGGTATTTATAGAGTGAGAATGAGAGTTTGTTAGGGATGATGACGTGTTGCAGCCAATAACTGAACTCCACATGTACTAATTTGGTTAATTGCAAATCCCAGCTCATGAACACATTTGGGGATTTTTGATTGAATCACTTTCAAATCAATTAAGTTGTTGGGTTGAATTCCTTGTTTGATTCTGAGCACTTTTCATGTTTACATCTTCATTTGATATGCAGTGTAGCAAAATCCCGTTCTTGGACTTGTGATAGTTTGAATATGAAACGTGGCAGTGTTTTATTGGCTTTCATTGGCTCACACAGATCATTATTCACTTTTGATATATTAAACATTGCATGGCACCTCCTCATTGGCTGAATTGAGTTGGGTGGGTTTTACTGTTTGGATTCGCTTATTAATGACTGGCGGCAGTAGTGGGTCTAAGTGGCAATCCTTGTCACATGAATTCTTTGTTCTCATTGTTCCATTCATCCTCACACGGATTAAGCCTCAAAATAGTATGAGAAATGATAATTTCAGTCCCTTGACTTTGGCAAAATGTAAAATTGAGCTCCAATCTTCATTTCTTTGACATATTTGGTCCTTCAAACTTCAAACTTGTTCATAAAGCATCCTTTGACTTTTTGACTTGAATGTTGACCAGATTTGACTATGATCTTGACTTTCTCAAAATTGTACTTTAGTCCTTCATCTTTTGAATGTTGTCTAGATAGGTCCTTTTCTTTGCAAGGCTTGTCATTTTTGATCCTTCTCTTGTCTTTTCTTCATCTTTTTAGCTTGATTTCACTTGTTTTCTCCAAATTTGTATCCTTGTTATCTAAACAAGCACAAACACAAAAGATACCCCATAATACTGCTTTTATGTATAAAAGTTAGGTATTTGCTATGTCTTTTAGGGTGATTTGTGTTATTAATGATATGAGATTTTGCTCATATCAAATCCCCTACACTTGATCATTGCCATGACCTCATGCAATGCCATATTTTAAAGCACCAATTTACATTTTTCTCATAATTAATTCACCTTGGCCAATATGAAATGCTTTTATCCTACTCTACACTGTATGATGCATGATTTTGATTTTATACAATGCAATGGAAAGGAAAGAAATTCTATTTATATATTTTTGGATTTTCTTGAAATGGTTTTGATGGAAAAAACTCATAAAGAAATCAATGACTTATATTAGGGCTTTTGGTACCATGAACACTTATCACCCTCAAGTTTCACTTTCCCCATACCAAGCTTAAAAACAAGATCATTGTTATCCACAAGTGAAAGTGCGTCAACTTATTCATATAGATTAATTGTCTTACTCTCATACCCCCACTTATTATGCCTCTAAGACCGGTTATTATTTGAGCAAATTGCTTGGGAGTAAATTTGTCATTATTTAAAGAGTGATATATAAGAAATGTAAAATCTCAAAATAAGGAAGCACGGTTTTAATCCTAAGTAATCCTCTCATCCATTACTCGAAAAACCTCCCACAATTGATATAAGTCCAACTCAAGAGTAATAAGTCATTTGTCTTATGTGTAAGATCCTTATGTCATGCATTAATAAGTAGCTACACACTCGCTAAGGAAAGAAAAATAAAACTCGCGCAATAATTTATATCCGCCGCCTTTTTGAGACTTTGGATCTTCAATCCCGCAACCCGTCAAGGTAATATTAGATTGGAGCAACTATTAAATCCCAGCAACCCTTGTGAGAGTAATATTGGAATTCAATAGCTACTATAATTAACACTTAACTGCCCTTCTTGGGAGTCTTGTATAATTATTATTTTTTTCTTTTTTTTTCTCTAGCCACTCATTTTTTACATAAGCAGCTCTTATTTTTCTTTATTCCTCACAAAGAAAGTTGAAAAAAAATAAAAGGAAAAACACCCGCTAAATATTAAGCATAACATAAGTCTAATACACATAAAACATTCTAACTTAGAATCTTAATACGTACTTATACCAACCACGAATGATTAGTAAAAAATACATAAGAGACTACAAATTGATTAAAATGTTCTTGATTATTTATTAACATATATACATGCGTTGGCAAGAAAGTAAAGGTTACGAAAGGGGATATAAAAGCCACATTTAATTAATATGAGGTTTATCTAGCCCTTTACACTTATTTCAAACTCTATCATCTCTTGTTCTCCATAGTTTAAAATCTCAAATAATGGGACTAGTGGATGCTTAGCCTAATAAACCAATAAAGGTCTACATGGTTAAGGCTACTAGCTAGAGAATGCTTAGATAAGCAAACTCGGGTTGAATCAAAGTATCCATGGCGGGCCTAATATGTCAAAGAAGTCTAAATTTGTTAAACCATGTCCTTTATTATATTGTTTCCTTTTTTTTATATTTTTGATGAAACATAAAAGAAGGAATATATACAATGAAAATGTGATATGCAAATGAAAAATGATTAATGCAAAAATTATGAATGCATATTTTTGGTGGCCAAAGTAGATCAAAAATTTGAAAAATGTTTGAAAAATTAATTTCCAAGTTATCATGAAGGCCAATGACAAAGTTCTAGGTAAGGTCACTTCGATAGAAGACCCCTTACACTTAAGATAAACATTGTCCTCAATATTTAAGAGTATTGAAGTGAACTCCCCTACACTTAGGACTTTGACAACTTTGCTTAACCCAAGCTAAGGAAAGATCAACTATAGTGAAGTCATTTTAAGCACAATGTGGTTATGAAAAATCACTATAGTAACAAAGTGAACCGGATACAAGGGCCTCCTCCATAAGCTCCAATGCACGTGATAAGAGTGATCAACCCTACAAACAACATGAAGACAAAAGGAAGGTCTCCTCCTACACTTATCCTCAACTCTATACCCTTATTTCTATCCTACCACAGTCTAAGTCTAAAAACTCTAAGCCTAGTTATTCAAGCTTGATTTATGGAGTCTCTAGCTCGACTCATCCCACAATGAATTAATTCATGGGGAAAATGAGGATCTCTTGGACCATTTCCAAGGAAATGTCCTCCCCAAAATAGTGCTTAACACGATGACCATTCACTTTAAAATTTGGGCCATTTGGTTGAGACAACTCAATAGTCCCATATAGAAATACTTGAGCAATAGTGAACAGACTAGACCATCTTGACTTAAGCTTGCCCGCAAAGAGTTTCAACCTTGAGTTAAAGAGGAGAACCGACTCTTCAACTTTGAACTCACGGTTCTTGATCATAGCATCATGAAATTTCTTAGTCTTTTCCTTGTAAAGCAACGAGTTCTCATAAGCATTGGCTCTCAATTCATCCATTTCATTGAGTTGGTCCTTTCTATGTGAATCGACTTGGTTTAAATCAAAGTTTACCCACTTGAGAGCCCATGAAGCCTTATGCTCTAACTCGAATGGGAGGTGGCATGCATTTCCATAGACAAGCCTATATGGAGTAAAACCAATTGGTGTCTTAAAAGCCGTCCTAAAAGCCCATAAAGCATCATCAAGCTTATCCGACCAAAAAGCTTGATGTTCTCCCACCGTTCTCACCAAAATTCTCTTTAAACCACAATTTGTGACCTTGGTTTGCCCATTGATTTGAGGGTGATACGCGGTAGAAAGTCTATGGTTAACACCATACTTCTTCATGACTCTTGTAAATTGATCATTACAAAAATGAGTCCCACTATCACTTATAATAGCCTGAGGTACACCAAATCTAGCAAATAATTGCTTCAAGAATTTCACTACAACTCGAGCATCATTAGTAGGAAAGGCTTTGGCCTCAACCCACTTTGAAATATAGTCCACGGCTACGAGTATGTACTTATTTCCCTTAGATGATGGAAAAGGTCCCATGAAATCTATTGCCCATATATCAAAAATCTCACACTCTTGTATGAAGTTTTGTGGCATCTCATCTCGTTGATTAATTTTTCCTTGTCTTTGACATACATCACAAAATTTCACCATCTCTTGAGCATCTTTGTATATTGAAGGCCAATAGAAACTTGAATCAAAGACTTTCTTGGCAGTATAGTTGGGCCCAAAATGTCCTCCCGTAGGTCCCTTATGACAGGCTTCTAAGATTTTAAATGCTTCGGACCCATCTACACACCGTCTAATGATTTGGTCCGCACATTGCCTAAAGAGGTAAGCGTCATCCCAAAAGTAGTATTTTACTTCCTTAAGCAATTTCTTCTTTTGTTGTGAAGTGAGACCCTCTATTATCACATTCCCCATAAGATAGTTTGCAATATCCGCAAACCAAGGGGTAGCATCCTCTTGTGAAGAGATAGACATGAGCTCCTCTAATGGAAAGGATTAATTAATTTTCCTATGAGGCAATTCACCTTGAAAAGGATGCTCAAGTCTACTCAAATGATCCACTGCTAACTTCTCGGCTCCTTTCTTATCTCGTATCTTAATGGAAAACTCTTGTAGCAATAAAAACCATCTCAAAAGTCTAGACTTAGCATCTTGCTTTGTCATGAGGTACTTGAGAGCGGAATGATCCGTATACACTATGGTCTTGGAGAGCACAAGATAAGGTGTAAATTTCTCAAAGGCATAGACTATAGCAAGCAACTCTTTTTCTGTGGTGGTATAATGAAGTTGAGCAGCCATCATTGTCTTACTCACATAGTGTATAGGTTGAAAATACTTATTCACTCTTTGTCCTAACACGGCCCCCACGGCATAATCACTAGCGTCACACATGAGCTCAAAAGGCAAATCCTAATTTGGAGAAACCAAAACGGGAGCATTAGTCAACTTTTCCTTAAGTATCTCAAAGAGTCCAAAAACTCTTGGGTGAAAATGAAAGGAGCCTCTTTTTCCAAGAGGTGGGTCATCGTTCTCGCAATCTTAGAAAAATCTTGTATAAAACGTCTATAGAAACCCGCATGACCCAAAAAACTCCTTACTCCTTTCACCGTGGTTGGTGGAGGAAGCTTAGCAATAAAATCAATTTTAGCACAATCCACTTCTAAACCCTTATTCGATATCTTATGTCCCAAAACTATCCCCTCTTTGACCATGAAATGGCACTTCTCCCAATTAAGAAAAAGACGTTTTTCTTCACACCTCTTAAGCATACGTTACGAATAGGAGACACAAGAAGTGAATGAATCTCCAAAAACCGATAAATCATCCATGAAAACTTCCATAGTGTGCTCAATCATGTCATGAAAGATTTCCATCATACACCTTTGGAATGTCCCTGGTGCATTGCACAAGCCAAAAGGCATTCTCTTGTAAGAAAATGTACCATAGGGACAAGTGAATGTGGTCTTTTCTTGATCCTTTGGATCTATGGGTATTTGGAAATAACCTGAGAATCCATCTAGAAAGCAATAGTACTCATTTCCCGCTAAGCGTTTAAGCATTTGGTCCATAAAAGGAAATGAGAAATGATCTTTCTTATTAGCATCATTGAGCTTCCTATAATCGATACAAACTCTCCAACCCATGACAAGTCTAGTAGGAATAAGCTCATTTTTCTCATTAGGCACTATGGTTATTCCACCCTTCTTAGGAACACAATGTACCGGGCTAACCCATGGAGAATGAGAAATGGGGTAAATCATGCCCGCATCAAGGAGTTTGATAACTTACTCTTTAATGACCTCAAGGATTTTAGGGTTAACCCTTCTTCGGCTTTGAATTGCGGGTTTGTAATCATCCTTCATAAGGATTTTGTGTGTACAAAATTTGGATCAATTCCCCTTATGTCGGATATTTTCCATGCTATGGCTTTCTTATGTTTCTTAAGCACCTCTATGAGTTTTTCCTTCTCATCATCTTTCAAATCTTTTGCTATGATCACGGGTAATTGGTCTTTTCCTTCTATGAAAGCATATTCAAGGTGTGATGTAAGATCCTTAAGTTCAAGGGAAGGTGGACTCTCAATGGAAGGTTTCACTATGGATGGATCATCTTTGGTAACTTCTTGTGGAATAGGTGAAGGAATGGGATCCTCATTGAGCAACTTTTGTATAGTGAGAATGTCTTTTTCCCAATTGATGGGAGAATCATCATTACCAAGGAAGTTGGACTCAAATTCCTCCAAGAGGAAATCACTATCTCCAGATGATGTTAAGGAGGGAGCAATTGAGGCAATGGTCTCTACATGAGGCATGTTTTCACTATCATTCTTACAAGCTTCATGAAAATGCTCATCACACACCTCATCAAGAACATCCACTATGTTAATTGTTTCACAACCTTGAGACTTCTTAGTTACTTTTCCTAGCTTAAACAACACTTTCTCATCCTTAACTCTCATAATTAGTTCTCCTTCCGCCACGTCAATAAGAGTACGATCCGTCCTCAAAAATGATCTACTAACAATAAGAGGAACTCTCGGGTCCATATCAATAATCAACCACTACAAAATCCGTGGGAAAGGTAAACCTATCAACCCCTACAAACACATCCTCTACAATGCCTAACAGATAAGCTATGGTACAGCCAGCTAACTCAAGGGTCATCCTAGTAGGAGTGAGCTCGGGAAGAGAGAGTTTTTTCCAAACCGATAAAGGCATGAGATTAATGATTGCCCCAGGATCCGTTAGTGCCATGCAATTTTCCACCCCAGGAAAATTACAAGGGATCAAAAACCGCCCCGGATCTTCAAGTTTTGTAGGTAAGGTTTTGAGCAACACGACGGAGTAATTCTCATTAAGTGATGTGTTAGGCAAATCCACCAACTTTTCCTTGTTTGAGAGGAGATCTTTAAACATTTTAGCAAACTTTGGCATATATGCAAGAGCTTCCGCAAAGGATATGTTTATGTTAATTTTCTTGAATATCCTCAAAAAGTTTGAGACTTGAATATCATCCTTGTTTTTAAGTTTCTCCTTTCTCAATCTTGATGGGTAAGGAAAGCTTGTTTTTGGTGTAGGTTGAGTAGTTGTTGTGGTGGAAGGTTTCTCTTTGTTGGTTTCTTCATTGGGAGGTGTGGAAGGTAAAGGATTAGTGGGCGTAGGATGAGAAGGTGTAGGTGTTGAAGTTGTAGAGCTTGAAGGTGGTGAGGTTGATTTTGAAGGCTTATCACAAGGTGGAACCATAGTAGGCTTAACCAAAGTAGGTATAGGAGGTGAAGGATCATTAGTTGTCTTTCCAACTCTTGTTGTAATAGCATTGACATTAGCCCTTGGATTTGTTTGTGTGTTGGAAGGTAGAGCCCCTTGTGGTCTTTGAGTGTGTATAATTTGGTTTTGTAGAAGAGGAAATTTCTTGTTGTTTTCCTCTTGAGCCTCTTTCATTTGTATTTCATAAAAAGTATGCTTTTGATGAATCAAATCTATGGGATTAGGTTGCACATTTCCTTGATACAAACCTTGGTTTGGATATTAAGGTGGAGGTGGTTGGTTAAATCCTTGATTGTTTGTATGAAAGTTATTCCCTTGATGTTGAAAGTTGTTGGGTGCTCTATAGTTGTTTCCTTGGTAATTTGGCCTATTCCCTTGATTTCTTTGAAGCAATTGAGGAGGGTTGGGTTGATTTTGGGTGGGTGGATGGGGTGGAAAGCCGGGTGGAGCAAGGTAGTTATTTGACTTGTAAGAGAGATTGTTTGGGTGGATGTTAGGTTTGAATTGCTCTATATGTTCATCTTGATAAGCATAACATTCCACTTGGTAATTTTGAACCTTGTCACATTGTAGGTAAGAATAAGGACCTCCACAAGTCTCACATGAGGTGGTAATAGCATTCACATCATTGGTGGAATTGTTTCCTAAGGAAACTTTCATAAAGTCGTGCATCATTGTTTGTTGCATCTTTTGGGTATCTTGCATTATTGCTTGTTGCGTCTTTTGGGTTTGGGTCAATTCTTGCATTTGTGAAAGGAGTTGACTTTCAAATGATTTGGAAACACCCTCTTGAACGACATGGACTCTCTCATCAACATGTGTGTTTGTTTGCACCATGGATTTAGTCTGAATAATGTCCCATGCCTCTTGAATGGATTTGGAAAGAATGTTCCCACCCGCGGAGGAGTTGAGAGAATCTTGATGATGTGGTCTTAATCCATTGTAAAAGTTATTGATTTGGTGAAATTCATTGAATCCATGATTGGGGCGTTTTCTCAGTAACTCCTTGTACTCTTCCCAAGCATCACTAAACGTTTGGCTAGGTTTTTGTTGAAATCCAATAATTAGGTTTCTCAAAGCCGTGGTCTTAGATAGAGGAAAAAACTTGTTCAAAAACTTCTTAGTAAAGTCATCCCAAGTGGTAATGCTCTTAGGTGGTTGTTTATCTATCCAATACTTAGCATTGCCCTCTAAGGAGAATGGAACTAGGATCAACTTAATGGCATCATGGTGAACTCTATTGTACTTAAGGGTATTGCCAAGAGATAGAAACTTCTTGATATGATCATGTGGATTATCATTAGATCTCCCGAAACATGGTGTGTTTAAAACCAAGGTAATCATAGATGTCTTAAGCTCAAAGGTGTTTGCGGGTATCTCGGGTATAACAATAGCATCGGCATATCCTTGCACATTTGATTGGAGGTGATCCATCAAAGGTCGATTGTCAACGGCGGCCATGGCTTTTTGTGTGTTGATCAAAGCATGATTCTCGTGATAGGCTTGATGGACGGTGTTGTTCTTACTCTTTCTCTTTTTCTTCTTTTTGGGAGGAAGGGGTTGTACACCAAAAGGTATTTGTGCACCCCTCGGGTGAGCATGCAACTCAAATCAAGGAGTGAGAGAGAAGCTCTCGTTCAACTTTAGAAAAGAAGGGATTATCCTTTCCGAGGTTCAATAAGTAATATCCACAATAAAGTATAGTATATGTAAGTAATACTTAGGTGCAAGATGTAACACCCCCAAATTTATACAACTCAATACAGCGGAAGACTAGTTGGTGTTACGGGATAGCACATTACTCACATCATAGACAACGCTTAAAAATCGCGTCATTTATTAATAAAGCATTTCCATTCATAAATATCAAAGTTACATCGGTCCCAAGTCATATTATTTCATACAAAGTTTTACAAAGTATTTGAATGGAAATTAATATTTAAGTGCGGGCCATGAATTCTTATCGTCTTCCTGAGAATTACCTTCAAGTACCTGAGATAAAACATGTTAAAAGAAAAGGTCAGCGATAACGCCGAGTGAATTCATAGAGTTTAATAAAATCCATCAATATAATATCAGTATAAAATTATTACTGAAAATCATCTTGTACAAATCATTTTAATAGGCCATAAAATAGCCAAAGTCAATTTATACAAATCTTTATCGAAAATCATAATATAGGCATTTGTCTTAAAAATCATTATACGAGCCAATGTCGTAAAAACATAATACAATACGTCTTACGACGTTGTATAAAGTTAAATAAAAACCGTTATATGAGTATGGTTATGAAAACCAAAACACAAACATAATATCAATAGTATGACCCTGTATTGCTAGTCAGGCAATACATCATAATTTAGTGCGTATAACAGTATTTCGTTATTTTTGGATTATTATAAGCCGCATGACATTGTTACCTTACTACAAAAAACAACGGGTAGCTAGCCCGAAACTCAATTTGCCCATCTAAATTAGCGTGTCGTCACAATAATCACGCTTGTGTAAATCTTCTCATACATAAATTCGCTTACCAATCAATGTGGTACGACGGGGATCAACCGTCAAGGCGCGAACTGGGGTGATCGTCCCCAAATAGTACTATTATATGCATAAGCGTCTACCAAATCCCGGTAGTTCACAATTCATGCTAATGGGACTTTTAGTGACATAACCTAACTTTAATAATCCATTTCATTTCATCTATCGGGTCATTTAATCATTCATCGGGTCATACAATCATTCGGGTCCAAATCAATAAACAGACAATCGGGACAACTAGTGTCCTATTTTATAAAAAATAACATGTTATCTCCCTCGGGGATTTATATAACATTTCATAAAAACATTTAAAAGAGTGCGAGGCTATGAACTCACGTTGATGTGGGAAGGCGGGTTATCGGCAATTCGGACGTACGGTACGTGCTTCAATCACGGAAACCTAGACAAATAATACTTGTCTTAGACTCATGTCCAAGGACTTTATAAAAATAGCAATTATGTATACATATGATGATTTTATATATATATGATGATCAAGTGGGTTTACATATTCTCATTTATTCATTTTTGTGTTATGTGTCGATAACTTTTATACTGGTTTTCTAGTTTTACCTATTTACACGTTTTAAGTCCAATAAGATTATTATAAGTTCTTTAACTTGTTTTAATCCATTTTATACTTATATTATCAGTGTCTATACTTTCCATGTTGGGCCCAAATGGGTTAAGCCCAATAAGTACTTTTTATAAGTGTTTATCTTATTTAGTCCAATTATTAGTCCAATATGCTTAGTTAGCTCGTTAATGTCCGTATGTCCTATAGTTCGGGTTTTATCGGTTTTTACTTGTATTAGTTACTTATATATCAGTATATGAGTTTTAAAAACTTTACATTAGACGGGTTTGATCGTCTAAGTTTTAATTGGCGAAAGACGTTAATTTTACGGTAATAGCCGAAAAAGTCGTAAGAATCAAGTTTATAGTTTTTATTACTTATAAGTATTATTCCACTACCATTTTTATAATTTATACACTTATTTAACCTTTTACATATTTATATAAATAAAATCCATAAGTTAGTGGGTTTTTATTTTACATTTTATACAATATAATTTTGAGTGCTTATATAATAATAATAAACATTAATTCTCAAAATCTGATTTTTATTTTCATCTTCACCAAAACTGCCATATCTAGAGTTCTATATGGAGATAGAAGCTCAAATTTTTATCACATAAACTACATGATATGTTCTCCATTTAACTTATCTATAGATACTGTTGAATCATCCTCTAAGTATTTTCTAAAAATCGTCCAAAACAGTGAACTCAGATTTTTATCTTAAACTTGTTTTGATCATATCTTACTCATTACAATGATTCCATTGCATGGCCAACTCTCACATGTGTACAAGACCCATAGATTACTGTATATTAATTATACTTCATCATTTTATCAGTTCATGACATGTTTCTTTACTGTTTTATACAGCCAACAAATTTAAACAAGATTTTAGCCTTGTTTCTTATAGTCTTTCATCTTTTTAAGCATGTTTATCAACACCAAATCCCCACACAATAATTTTTATCATCATTCATCATCATATACATATACATAAATAAAGAAAATACAAGATTACATAATCAAAATAACAAGAGGATAGGAAGAACAATCTCTATACCACCAAAGTGATGAAAAGATGAGGTTGATGATGAACAAGACTTGGTTTTGGGTAACCAATCTTATGAGATATCAATACCACTTCTTAGGATCACCAAATACTTGTAGACACCTCCAAAAATCAGACCTTGTTCTTCATGAAAACTCCTTGAGAAATCAGCCCCAAACTCCCTTGAAAACTCCTTTTCACATGTTAGGATCACCTCCAATCTTCATCTTTTTAAGTAACTATCAACATATGTTGATTATAGCTTGAGTTCATGGTTAAATTTTTGATGAATGGGGTGATTGAGGGAGCATATGGGACTGCCTAGAGAGAAAAGTGAGAGAGAGATTGAGATTTTAGCTAGTTTTTGCATGTATGTGAAAATGGGAGAGAATGTTTGATGGTTTACAAGTTAGTGGTTTGTAATATGTAAGGACATGTGTCCTTTAAGCATGTATAAGCTTGCCACCACATGTGTGTTGTGGCTAGTTTTGGTTGTCCATAGTGGGGATGGGACAAGTGTCCTACTTGTCTCATCTCCACTAATTTACGAGTACTCCTGGATTCTAGTTTCCTCGATTTACGTGCCCTCGGGTCGTTTTACGAAAGTCGTTCTTATAAATTATGAATCAACGGCACAAAACGAATCTAATAAAAATTGTCTCATCAAAAACGGAGTTCGAAAACGTAAATACGTAATCCTAAGGTTTCTGGTTTAGTCGTAAAGGACATTAAATTAAAATCGTAAGTCCTAATCTCTTCTCGTAAATTTGTGAGTTTATGAACCAACACAAATTTAACACTCCAAAATAATATTCATGGATAAATTTATTTTCCTGAAATGTCGGAATGTCACCAAAACGGTGTATGTAAACGTAAGCACGTAACGTAGAATCCTCCGGTTTAGACGTAGTCCATGCTACTTCGAGACGTAAATCCAAATTCTTTCCAAAAATAAGTGAGTTCATATTATAACATTAAAATAATGTTTTCAATTAAATATTGAGAATAAAATATAAACCATAAATTAACGGATTGTCACAGCATTTACCCCTAAACAGGATCATTGTCCTCAAAGATCATCTTACCTTACTACTCGCTTCTTATAGAGTTAAAGCCATGTGGGTATTTCCTCCACATTCGGTCTTTTCTCACAAATGTAATTCATTACAATATATGCGAGTTTCATCAAACATAACTACGGGAATAAGATCAGGCTTAATGTTGACTTACTTTCTCTATCCATGA
Source organism: Glebionis coronaria (assembly GCA_025667525.1). NCBI lineage: Eukaryota > Viridiplantae > Streptophyta > Magnoliopsida > Asterales > Asteraceae > Glebionis > Glebionis coronaria. The sequence goes on along the minus strand of CM046879.1, from coordinate 413,803,161 downwards.
TGTTCACGGGTTTTTGATGAATGCAACTTTTCACCGATCTAAACATTACTAAGAAACAATCAGATTCTCACTTGATAGACATTTCATAAAGTTCGATATATGAAACAAAATTCACGCAGCTCTTGAAGTCCTAGGGTAGATCCAGCTTATATGTCTTTCAAACCAACTTTTACATCATCTCAATGGTCCCATACAACGGGGACTTATATCCCATGATCTTCCAGATCATCAATTCATTTTTCATGGTTAAATTTTTTTTGCATAACTTCGCTACCCATCTGGCACTTCAAGATCTACATTTCATATTCACATAACCCTCCTGCCCACTACCGGCAGTCAATATTCAGATCCTAATTTCAACAATCATTTCAGCTCTCGCGGGTCGAGTATTTTGTAAGGTTAGGTTCGCCATCATAGGAAACCTTAAACATAAAAGACATGTCCAACTCACCATGGGTGTATGTCGGGTGTCTTCATCCCAACTCCTGCTTACAGATGCTCAAATACTTAGATCCTAACAAGATTCGATCTTGATCCTAATACGATAGTTTTCAATGATAATCTCTCCAAAGGAAAACGATTATACGGTTTATTACCAAAGGTCAATCATTCAAACATAAAACAGCACTTATAGTACTTTGTATCGTTACTTTACCTCGTCCCTTCGATTGGGGTGGTACATAGTACTCTCATCAAGATTCATTCTTAATGACTTCTGAGCAAATCTCTAGAAATGCAATGCGAAGCGAGGATCTTGATAGAGATGTTCGATACAGGCACACCATGTTTACACAACTCTTTTAAATACAAAAGAGTCAATTTCTACATCAAGAATCTATCATTAACAGGAATGATATTAGTAAATTTGGTCAGTTTGTCGACGATGACCCAAAATCGAATCAAATTCAGATGATGACCTTTGCAATAGTTAGACGTTTACTAATGTATGAGGCGATGTCTGCCTTCATAATTTGTCATTAGTACAACTTCTTCTGATAATGATACATTTAATCAGGAACGACATGAATAGAATACTTATACTTACAAGATTCCAACATAACTAAATCTCTAAATCTCCATATTTAGATAATCACAAGTGGACTTTAAAACATTTAACGCTATCGGCTTCTCTATTCTAATGGTTTACATCAGCCGCGAACCACTTTTTATTATCTATATTATCCTTTTTACAAACATTGTTTATTTTTATATCGTTCGACAATTTATTTTGCACCTTCATTATTAAGGAACATGTCCTAATTGGTTCTTTATCTTTTATACATAATGTGTCAGTAATTACGTTCACTTTCCTGATGAAATAAATATCATAACCGTATTTATTCAAAATTCTTTCTTCATATCTTCTATGTTTTAGTTTCTTATCATTTTTATCCGTTTTGCTTAATCTGACGTTTTAAAGCGTCGATGATTATTACAACTAATAAAATAAATATTTAATTTTTATGAAATGTAAACTTAAAAAGTTTTAAATTTCTCGGTTCGTCCAATTATAGGAAAATGTTCAAAATAAAATTTGAATTTAATTAACACAATTTTTGTTGATTTATCGGAAATAATTAGTAAGATCCGTAAATGTTCGAAAAATCTTCTTTTATTCTTTGGTAAAAAATTTCTTAGTTGAAAAGCAAAAATTGTCGTTTCAAATTTCAAGTCATAAATTATATAGTATCCTCAATTCTTCTTAAGATGTCTAGAAGTATACACAAACATTTACCCCTAAACAGGAGTTTAGTTAAATGATTTGTGTATAAGGGAAAATCCCTCAAAAGTTCTTTTTGATAAAACATTTGTCAAAACATATTTGCACTTTCTTTTTAGTGTAACTCAAAGTCTTAAATGTCTCTAATTTGAAGAGTCAATATAGATTCCATTATCTATTAGTCACATAGTCAAATAATGTAAAGGATTTAGTCTTTAATCACATGTTAAATACTCAAGGTACAGGTTTTTACTGTTCGACTAATTCTGGGCAAACTATAAATAATTATTAACTCATTCTTATTCTTATACACAAACATATAGTTCTTAATGATCACAAGCATGAATTTATCAAATTACAGCCTACACACGTGATTCACCCAAATTATGAATGCTACATGTGTATTAGTCAATCCAAACGACATCACGTGAAACTCATAATGTTCATTACAAGTTTTGGATGTAATGATTGGAATAGATAATCTTTTTCGCGGACGCGAAGTTGATGATAACCATGCCATGGATCAAATCTTTAAAACATACGCTAGAACCTTGTAAATGATCGAACAAATCTTCCATTTCGAGTCATGGATATCGTTTTCGATTGTCAATTTACTCAGTTCACAGTAATCTACAAATATAAGAAATAATAACACCATAGCTCTTCATTATGACGAGCTTGGTAGAATAAAATCTTTCTCCGACAACACTCTCAGTTGTACGGTAATTCCTTTTAATCCAGATGGTGCTGACGTATAGTGCAAAAGCCACAGGTGTAGCACCAGGAATATAATCAATACCAATTTCTGCTTGCCTTAATGGCAAAAGTCAAGGTAATTCATCAACAAATACTTACTAAAGTTTCAGATAACATAAACATCTTTTAATACATTCATATTAGGTTCTTCTAGATTATAATATTTATGACTAATTCACAACCATTCACGGTATAATTTCAAGTCTAAATGCAGGATATGGTCATCCACCAAGAATTATTTAGATCACTTTGGATAATCAACATCTTATCTTTTAGGGGATTTCTACTCGAGTTCCCATCAATTAAGACAATGTCGTCATGTCATAATCAATCAATCCATTCTACTGGCACTATCAACTTTCCAGTTTCATTGCCATTGATAAGATGTGATCTTCTCAAAAGACTAATTATAACTCATAATTCTTCACAAATTCAAGGATATATGGAGACATAACTAACCTTAAAAGAGTAAGGTCAACGCATAATCTATGCGGTAGAATTTCAAATCAGATACAGACGAAAACATTTAACGAATATGAATATATCCCATGTTTTCATAATTTGAGTACGCATTCGAAAGCTCCTCGGATCGTTGCCCAGGTCATTCAAATGAAATCTAATCAAGAGGAATGATAGGAACGTCGATACATCCAGTCAGGTATCAACACTCAGTAATCAAATACTTTTCCTAAGAATCTCACCACGGGAGAATTGGACAAGAAGGGAATATCATTGTCAAATAAGACAAATTCCACAGATGAGTAAATTCGACTCAGAAGAATAAATGCTATAGGCACATATGTAGGTGTCCCTAACACTATGTCCTTATTTTTCACTTCTTGCAGATCTCATAAATTTTAATCTTTAATTTAGTGTTTATTAATCAGTTTTATGGTGACTACTAATCAGCCTTGCATGGTCCATTCCAAATTGTATGTAGGCGCGCAACTATATACAATTTCAAGATCAACGATGCAATACTCAGTTCGTCAAAATGTTATCTTCATGTTTATAATAAAAACATTTTCATGCTTAATTCTTAAATAAGAATCAAAAATATATTTACCAAGATTTTTTTTTGTTATGAAAACAATTAAGTTTTCAAAGTGTTTTATAAACAACTTCATTTCGATAACAATCACTTATAGATCTCACTTCGAATAATCCTTATAGTGATGAAAATTCAAATTTTCTCAAGGGATACTGTTTTAACTTTATAAAAATAATGTGTGATCTGCAAAAGAGTGACGAAGAGTTGTTCACCAAGAACTAACTACAATATGATAGGAAATGAGCTTTAGCCAAATAATCATGAGGTTCATGACCTCGATGGCACTCAAAAGAGAATAATTCACAACGTAACTCAAATCAAGATGAGTACTTGTTCAATGGTTGCATCACTAATGCGAACATTAGGATGAAGCAATAAAGGATAGATAACATCGATACATGTAGAATTTAGCAATAAAAGGTAGTCTTTTCATTAATCACAAACAAGTCAAATTGTACCGTAACACATTATGTGTCACTATGTCATACAATTCTAAGATCTCATCCTACCAACTGATGTCTCAGTTAAGTTAGGAATTTTTAAAAGATACCACAATGAATACTAATCTACAAGAGTCATTAGGTGTTCCACATGTCCCGAAAGATCCATCGGTCTCAATTCAGAAGAAGATTTCTTCAATTTATTTCTTGGACACTGGGCATCCTCGTTAGTGGACAATGGCCTAGGAACAACACTTATCACAAACAAACAATCATTGAAAACCTTATAATTCAATCACAGAACTTAATGACTTCCGTTTAACAATCTCATATTCCATACGGGTTAAATTTTTACTTTATTCAAGTTTTCAATCAACTTATACTCAATGCAATATCCTACCTCATATTCCAATACTTACAACCTTATTCTTCGGCCTTGTAAAGGCAATGAAAGCTCAATATGATCAACACTTAATTTCCAATCCTGTAACTCTTATAACAACAATTATCAAATAAGTCACTAGTATGAAATGACTTATACATTCAATTAGACTTCTCGGAAAGGTACCAGTGGCATGAGGCTTTTGGGTAATGGTTCCAATGACAGCCTCAAGTGCAACATTCACCCTTTCGATTTCAAATTTAAGAATTGGATGACAACGAGTCAGATGACATATTTCTAGGTGGTAACGTTTTGTCAAACTCCACTCTATAAGGAAAGATCGTCATGACATCGATATCAGATTTAATCTCGCCAATTCTTTTTCAATATCACAATCAACTAATATCTACATTTCTACGAATATCAACCATTTGTTGGGATCATAAATATCCACAACTTGGTTTAGATCTAGGATAGCTAGAATTCCTACGAGAATAGCTTCGATTGATTTGCTAGGGGAGTTAGGGTTACTGTGACAATCTACGTCGTATAAATACCTCGTATAAATATAGAAATAATCATCAAACAATCATGTAATCAAATTACATCATATATATATATATAATCCAAGTTATATATATATATTAAAATAACACTTCTCAGTCTGGCCTTGTCGGTAACTCGGGAATTCTTCGGCACCGTTATAGTCAAAAGATTTTTAGACATTTTTAGAAAAATGTTTATAGTTAAAAGATTTTGAAATGTTTTATTCAAAACCTTATTTTTAAAAATCTTTCGTTCTCTATAACGAGAGCTCTGGTACCAAACAGTAACACCCCCAAATTTATACAACTCAATACAGCGGAAGACTAGTTGGTGTTACGGGATAGCACATTACTCACATCATAGACAACGCTTAAAAATCGCGTCGTTTATTAATAAAGCATTTCCATTCATAAATATCAAAGTTACATCGGTCCCAAGTCATATTATTTCATACAAAGTTTTACAAAGTATTTGAATGGAAATTAATATTTAAGTGCGGGCCATGAATTCTTATCGTCTTCCTGAGAATTACCTTCAAGTACCTGAGATAAAACATGTTAAAAGAAAAGGTCAGCGATAACGCCGAGTGAATTCATAGAGTTTAACAAAATCCATCAATATAATATCAGTATAAAATTATTACTGAAAATCATCTTGTACAAATCATTTTAATAGGCCATAAAATAGCCAAAGTCAATTTATACAAATCTTTATCGAAAATCATAATATAGGCATTTGTCTTAAAAATCATTATACGAGCCAGTGTCGTAAAAACATAATACAATACGTCTTACGACATTGTATAAAGTTAAATAAAAAACCGTTATATGAGTATGGTTATGAAAACCAAAACACAAACATAATATCAATAGTATGACCCTGTATTGCTAGTCAGGCAATACATCATAATTTAGTGCGTATAGAAGTATTTCGTTATTTTTGGATTATTATAAGCCGCATGACATTGTTACCTTACTACAACAAACAACGGGTAGCTAGCCCGAAACTCAATTTGCCCATCTAAATTAGCGTGTCGTCATAATAATCACGCTTGTGTAAATCTTCTCATACATAAATTCGCTTACCAATCAATGTGGTACGACAGGGATCAACCGTCAAGGCGCGAACTGGGGTGATCATCCCCAAATAGTACTATTATATGCATAAGCGTTTACCAAATCCCGGTAGTTCATAATTCATGCTAATGGGACTTTTAGTGACATAACCTAACTTTAATAATCCATTTCATTTCATCTATCGGGTCATTTAATCATTCATCGGGTCATACAATCATTCGGGTCCAAATCAATAAACAGACAATCGGGACAACTAGTGTCCTATTTTATAAAAACTAACATGTTATCTCCCTCGGGGATTTATAAAACATTTCATAAAAACATTTAAAAGAGTGAGAGGCTATGAACTCACGTTGATGTGGGAAGGCGGGTTATCGGCAATTCGGACGTACGGTACGTGCTTCAATCACGGAAACCTAGACAAATAATACTTGTCTTAGACTCATGTCCAAGGACTTTATAAAAATAGCAATTATGTATACATATGATGATTTTATATATATATGATGATCAAGTGGGTTTACATATTCTCATTTACTCATTTTTGTGTTATGTGTCGATAACTTTTATACTGGTTTTCTAGTTTTACCTATTTACACGTTTTAAGTCCAATAAGATTATTATAAGTTCTTTAACTTGTTTTAATCCATTTTATACTTATATTATCAGTGTCTATAGTTTCCATGTTGGGCCCAAATGGGTTAAGCCCAATAAGTACTTATTATAAGTGTTTATCTTATTTAGTCCAATTATTAGTCCAATATGCTTAGTTAGCTCGTTAATGTCCGTATGTCCTATAGTTCGGGTTTTATCGATTTTTACTTGTATTAGTTACTTATATATCAGTATATGAGTTTTAAAAACTTTACATTAGACGGGTTTGATCGTCTAAGTTTTAATTGGCGAAAGACGTTAATTTTACGGTAATAGCCGAAAAAGTCGTAAAAATCAAGTTTATAGTTTCTATTACTTATAAGTATTATTCCACTACCATTTTTATAATTTATACACTTATTTAACCTTTTACATATTTATATAAATAAAATCCATAAGTTAGTGGGTTTTTATTTTACATTTTATACAATATAATTTTGAGTGCTTATATAATAATAATAAACATTAATTCTCAAAATCTGATTTTTATTTTCATCTTCACCAAAACTGCCATATCTAGAGTTCTATATGGAGATAGAAGCTCAAATTTTTATCACATAAACTACATGATATGTTCTCCATTTAACTCTCCTATAGATACTGTTGAATCATCCTCTAAGTGTTTTCTAAAAATCGTCCAAAACAGTGAACTCAGATTTGTATCTTAAACTTGTTTTGATCATATCTTACTCATTACAATGATTCCATTGCATGGCCAACTCTCACATGTGTACAAGACCCATAGCTTACTGTATATTAATTATACTTCATCATTTTATTAGTTCATGACATGTTTCTTTACTGTTTTATACAGCCAACAAATTTAAACAAGATTTTAGCCTTGTTTTTTATAGTCTTTCATCTTTTTAAGCATGTTTATCAACACCAAATCCCCACACAATATTTTTATCATCATTCATCATCATATACATATACATAAATAAAGAAAATACAAGATTACATAATCAAAATAACAAGAGGATAGGAAGAACAATCTCTATACCACAAAAGTGATGAAAAGATGAGGTTGATGATGAACAAGACTTGGTTTTGGGTAACCAATCTTATGAGATATCAATACCACTTCTTAGGATCACCAAATACTTGTAGACACCTCCAAAAATCAGACCTTTTTCTTCATGAAAACTCCTTGAGAAATCAGCCCCAAACTCCCTTGAAAACTCCTTTTCACATGTTAGGATCACCTCCAATCTTCATCTTTTTAAGTAACTATCAACATATGTTGATTATAGCTTGAGTTCATGGTTAAATTTTTGATGAATGGGGTGATTGAGGGAGCATATGGGACGGCCTAGAGAGAAAAGTGAGAGAGAGATTTAGATTTTAGCTAGTTTTTGCATGTATGTGAAAATGGGAGAGAATGTTTGATGGTTTACAAGTTAGTGGTTTGTAATATGTAAGGACATGTGTCCTTTAAGCATGTATAAGCTTGCCACCACATGTGTGTTGTGGCTAGTTTTGGTTGTCCATAGTGGGGATGGGACAAGTGTCCCACTTGTCTCATCTCCACTAATTTACGAGTACTCCTCGATTCTAGTTTCCTCGATTTACGTGCCCTCGGGTCGTTTTACGAAAGTCGTTTTTATAAATTATGAATCAACGGCACAAAACGAATCTAATAAAAATTCTCTCATCAAAAACGGAGTTCGAAAACGTAAATACGTAATCCTAAGGTTTCTGGTTTAGTCGTAAAGGACATTAAATTAAAATCGTAAGTCCTAATCTCTTCTCGTAAATTTGTGAGTTTATGAACCAACACAAATTTAACACTCCAAAATAATATTCACGGATAAATTTATTTTCCTGAAATGTCGGAATGTCACCAAAACGGTGTATGTAAACGTAAGCACGTAACGTAGAATCCTCCGGTTTAGACGTAGTCCATGCTACTTCGAGACGTAAATCCAAATTTCTTCCCAAAAATAAGTGAGTTCATATTATAACATTAAAATAATGTTTTCAATTAAATATTGAGAATAAAATATAAACCATAAATTAACGGATTGTCACACAAGACCCCCAATCAAGCTTTCCTTCTTAGAATACTCACTAGTGAACGGGGGGGTTAGGTGGCGGGAAGCACTTAAGTACCTATTAACCCTTAGACGGCATTTTATAGCACGTCGCCTTTCTATTCACTTTGTAGTTTGTATTCTTCGAATTCTTGCCTATTGGAAGTATTTATCTATTCTTGCTTTAATTAAATTTGATCGATACACGTATCAAGGACCGGAACGCTCCCGAACACGGGGTATTGCAAAAGCAATACTTATGTAAGTATGTGTATTGAGTGTTCGTATACGTATACGTATCTACATATAATAATATATCAAAATATTTTTGTATTTATTGGATTTTTTTAAAGAAAATACTTTATGTACGTAAAAACCAATGAGAACCAATAATATATATTTTTGGGTGCAATCTTTTAGGAGAAAGATTGTTTTTTGGATTTTTTTTTTATTTTTATTGTTTCAATTCTTTAGGAAAAGAATTGATTTTGTTATTTTTTAGTTTTTTTATATTTTTTTATTTTTATTATTTTTTTTATCTTTTGGATTTATGATACGTAAAAATAACGTCCACTCGGGGAACGGATCCCAAAATCCAATCGAAACCGTCAATCAATAGTCTCTTGTAATGTCATGAACCGGCAGCGGCGCCATTTGATATTAAGTATTTGCAAGATCGTTTTTTTCTCGACTCAAGACAAATTGAAAGGCCTACTAATATCAAGCTTTAAATTGTTTTTGGTTGTTAAAGGGTTATTTGGATTCTAGGTCTAATTCAAACAAACACGTAAAAGATTGAAAATATTGTATAACTATTTATCCGTAAAACAAAGTGCAACTACTAATTATTATTCACAAAGTACACGTATTTAATGCTTTAAAAGTAAAAGTGCTTGAAATGGTAAGGAAATGAAATTATAGGGACTAAATGTGCAAAATCAGAAACTATAGGGACCAAATATGAAAATTATAATAAACTAGTGAAACAAACTAACAAACTTCCAAACTTACTAACAAATTGTGCAACAAATGGAAATTCAAGGACCAATTTTTGAAAACCCTAGAAAAATAAAGTTTCAAGGCTGATTACAAAGTATTAGAAAAGTTAGGGACCAAATTGCAATAAAAGTGGTAACTTTTCACAAAACGGGTTAATGAACTCGAATAAGCTCATTTGAGCTTATTTCTGAACCAAAATCGTTCTAGTTTTCACTAAAATTCTTAAAATAAAATTTAAGCTAGACTGGTCAAAGGAATTTTGCTAAAAGCTTCTAAATCTCGACTTAGCTTATCACAATAAGCTCATATTAAGCTCAAAACGAATTGAGACATCCACAAGTTGATTTTCTTACAAAAACTGATTACTCAAGCCTAAAGAAGCTTGGAATTTCTTTTGGTTTTGAAAATGGTTGTGGAAATAAGATGGAATCATGAATAAGCCAAAAACAGCTTATGTTGACAAAGGTTTGACCAAAATTATCAAAAAGCTCAAAATTTTAGGAACTACTCATGATATGTTTGTAAATGGTTTTGTGAAAGAAAATAAGGAGATTTGTGAAGTGGATTATGAGAACTATGAAATCAGTTGGCTACTTATCACAGAAACTGCAATATGGTCTATGGCTTATTATTAAGCTGATATCTCAATCAAAAACTGATATTGTATGATTTCCTTGTAAGGACTGAAAGAACGAATATTAAGCTACAAGTAGAAACAAGTTTCAGCCAATTTCATGAAGAAATAAAGAAATGCCATGGATTCAAAGTGATCAAGTTTAGACTGATGAACTTTATTAAGGACTTTGACCCAAAGTTTTTCAAGGCAGTTTGCCTTTTCGACTTTTATATTGACTACAAAGCTTTACCAAAATGCTTACACTAACTGACTTAGTGTAAATGAACACTAAACAACAAGTTTTACAAACTTATTAACCAAACTTAATCCAAAACTAGACACCACTTATAAAAGCTGTCAAGAACTTTTTCAAGGACTTTTTGAGAAATTGACTAAGACAGATTAAGTCACATATTAAAACTTGATCAAATGATAAAATGAAGTAGTTTTGACTCAAAAGCATACAGGTTTACTAGTTTAGCAAAAAAATGAGCACTAATGAACAATGACTGATGAGATACCAAATTTTAACTAGTAAACTGAATGAAAAGCTGATAATCTACAATTACACTATCAAATCAACACAATCAAACTACAAGTAAACTAGTCACACTCTCAGTTCAACGATTAAGATTTACACTAGGAATTGAGCATGCATAGTCATTTTAGGGGAATTTAAAACAAGAATTTAAGAACTTTTTAGCTTTGTGCCTCCTTTGATGGAGTAGAGAGGCGCTGAGCCTTCTACAGACAACTATACCACCATGAATCAACAACCAATCAACATCAATTCATCACCATTATATGCTATAATCATCACCCTGCTGCACTGCTTCAAATGGACTAAAAAGGGTATGAAATGAACTTCAAATGAACTCTGAACCAGCTACAAGTCTTCAAAGCATCAATAAACTTCCATTGATCACGGATGATCAATAGAAACAACACAGTACACTAGGAGTATGATTATAAGAGTATGTGAATGAGATTGAGTAAAAGTGAAGGTTTTGATTTCATTAATACTGAATATTCAGTTATAAATCTGTTACTAACTGTCTAACTAACTCTTAGATGGTTGTCAAACACCTAAGAATAGTATCTAACTAATTTGAATAACTGGAAATGAGAGGAAATTTAGAAGTGCGTGTTTTCACACCTACAAACTACAACATGAAAATGAAGTGATCACAGGGTATTTACAGAGTGAGAATGAGAGTTTGTTAGGGATGATGACGTGTTGCAGCCAATAACTGAGCTCCACGTGTACTAATTTGGTTAATTGCAAATCCCAGCTCATGATCACATTTGGGGATTTTTGATTGAATCAATTTCAGTTCAATTAAGTTTTTGGGTTGAATTCCTTGTTTGATTCCGAGAACTTTTCATGTTTACATCTTCCTTTGATACGTAGTGTAGCAAAATCCCGTTCCTGGACTTGTGATAGTTTGAAGATGACACGTGGCAGTGTTTTATTGGTTTTCATTGGCTCACACGGATCATTATCCACTTTTGGATATATTATACATTGCATGGCACCTCCTCATTGGCTGGATTGAGCTGGGTGGGTATTAGTGTTTGGATTCGCTTATTAATGACTGGCGGCAGTAGTGGGTCTAAGTGGCAATCCTTGTCACGTGAATTCTTTGTTCTCATTGGTCCATTTATCCTCACACGGATTAAGCATCAAAATAGTATGAGAAATGACAATTTTAGTCCCTTGACTTTGGCAGAATGTAAAATTGAGCTCCCAGCTTCATTTCTTTGACTTTTTTGGTCCTTCAAACTTCAAACTTGTTCATAAAGCATCCTTTGAATTTTTGACTTGAATGTTGACCAGATTTGACTATGATCTTGACTTTCTCAAAATTGCACTTTAGTCCTTTATCTTTTGAATGTTGTCAAGATAGGTCCTTTTCTTTGCAAGGCTTGTCACTTTTGATCCTTCTCTTGTCTTTACTTCATCTTTTTAGCTTGATTTCACTTGTTTGCTCTAAATTTGTATCTTTGTTACCTAAACAAGCACAAACACAAAACATACCCCATAATACTGCTTTTATGTATAAAATTTAGGTACTTGCTATGTGTTTTAGGGTGATTTGTGTTATTATTGATATGAGATTTTGCTCATATCAAATTTCTTGGATTAGGTCAAGGAATTTACCATACTTAGCTTGCATCTTTTGCTTGCGTAAGAGTTGAGGGTATGGTACTTTTGGTTTATAAGGTTTGGGTGTTGGGTGATGAGACTGCAATTATACATAGTCTCATCATCTAAATCGGGCTTAAAACGCGTAAAATATCATTAAAATACCCCAAAATATACTTGTGTTTGTTCATTGTGTATTTTAGGTACGGATATCGTGAAATCAACAAAATATTAAAAGAATCAAGCAAAAACAAACACGGGAAATGAAGCCGCACAATGAACCGGACCCGAATCATGATTTTCCATTGAAGTCCTTGAAGTTTTGAAGATTGTCAAGATTGGTCCCTCAGCTTTGGAAGACTTGTCATTTTAAACCCTTGCAAAACACAAATATTGCATTTGGGTCCCTAAAATGTTAAGATAATACATACTGAGCCCTTGAAGTATGCATTTATTGCACCATTGGTCCTTGTGATAAGTTTGGAAAAGTCTTTGTGGCCAAAATAGAAAAACAAAAACTTTGTTATAAAGGAAAAAGGGGGAAAAAGTTGTTAAACTTGGAATGGAAACAATATAGGAGTTAAGGGCCTGAAACTGGCCAGACAAGAAACCCTACTCCACCTATCATCAACTGCCACGTCCCCCACTCAATCCCCTCAACCAATCACACATCACCAAACCCCACGTCATAATTCCACCAGATTTATTAACTACTGATTAATACTTACCTTTTTTAAACCTAAAAGTGTCGGTTAACACCCTCTAAACCCCCTAATATAAATCAAACATCACTGTTTAATCACCCTCCCAAATCATAAACCCTAATCTAATCCTTCATCAAATCAAAGGGGTTTCTCCCCTAACTTTCTAGAATGAAGATTAAACTCATCCTCACCTAAACCCACTCACAAACAAATCCTTCCCGTGACCCATATGGTCCCACCAGTGTTCCCTTGTCACCCCTATTTTTGGGAAAATTCGAATCAAGCAGAAATCCAACGACTCATGGAGTTTTCTTGTTCCTATAGAGTATATTGAACGTCCAAGATGCATTTGGCTAAGCTGTCATCACATGGAACCACTACAGAGATCACAAGATGAACAATTTGACCAAGACTTAAGGACAATTTGGGATTTTTAGATGCTAGGGTTTTCATTTGTATTTTCATACTAGAATGTTCTTATAGCTAATATAAAATGAGGTGACTTGTACTTCATTTTCTCTTGTTCCAGTTTTCACTTCTATAAACCTTTTCTAATTTAATGAATAATTATAGTGTTTTCTTTAAAAAAGCTTGCAAGTGAATTCTGAGTTCCATTTATTTTAAGTTTAGTTTATAGTTCGAGTTCTTTTAATTTAGCTTTCAAAAGTTTTGGTTCAAAGAAGTTTTGCCCAAAGACCCTTTTGAGATCCTTGGGTTTATAGCATATCTCCACAAGAGACTTGACAAATCTCTTGTGAAGTTTGAGTATAATCTCAAGTTTAATTCAGTTTGGTTACAAGTTTTTTAAAAGTTGGATCCAAAAAGTATTTTCAAAGAGAAAAAAATCAGTTTTATTGTTTTGCTTTGTTACTCATCCCACTGTTTTATCTACCTCATCCAAAAGCTTTTGAGAAAGCTTTTGACTGAGGTTGTGAAGCTGTTGCTTTTGTGTTCTCCTTGTTTTCAACAGGTATTTAAGTTGCTTGGTGCTTGACTGTTGTAGTCTCACCAAGTCCACCATTCATTCTCCTTTTCATTGAAGATATTGTATCTCCCTTTGGTCTTTTGTAGACCAACAGCAGGGACCCTCTACACACCCTTATAAGCTCACAAAGAACCACTAGAAGGCATCAACCATGTTAGAATTGGCTTGAACCCTATTGGCTTTTTTTGAGTTTTATGTGTTATGTAGATTTGATCTTTGTGGTTGTTTGATTGGTAAATCTTATTTGTTTTCTGTCCATATTGTGTTAAGTGATTGATTTGAGTTTAATTTATATGATCTTGAGTTATTTTGCATGATTTTAGTGTGAAAAATTTTGTTAATCTGTTTTTAAGGGGTGTTTGGATTTGGGGATTACAAGTCTTTGGGGACAGTAGATTAGGGTAATACCAACCTTGCATGCTCTAGTAAGATTGTTTTAGTTAATGTTGCAGTTTATTTGAGGATTGGTAGTGAATTTGAAAGTTTCACTTGGCAAAGTTTGCTTAAAAACCTGTTTAGAAATAAGTAAGCCAATAGGGTGGGATTTTGTGTTTAATAATCTTAAATCTTGTTAATCAGTTAGGTATAAGTTAGTGTTAGGCTTATGTGCTGTCACCTGGTAGTTTTGTTAGGTTTGTGTGAAGATTTGGTCGTTTAAAACTCACTAAATCGTCAAACAGACCAGCAACTTAAGCCCAGACCACCTATACTCCATACAGTAACCTTTATTTGCTCATTTTTGTGCTTATTTGGTATTGAACTTATGTGTCTTTTGCCTTATCTTGACTCCCTACACTCCACTAAGTGTAGGGGTGCCCTTGGTTTCCAAAATCTCCAACTAAACAAGCATAAAACGACCATATTCATGTTTCTGTTTTAGACCAGTGTGAAAAAGTTCCCACTGCTAGCTTATCTGTTCCCACTGACTGACTACAGGACAAAGCCTAGTCAGTAGTCAACATCAGATTTTCATATTTTTGTATCTAGTGAATTTTTTTCAACTTCTTTGGGTGATTTTAATTTTCCTATTTTTCTTTATTTATTTTAGTATTTTTAGAAAAGTTTATTTTTATTTTACTGTTCATTTTAATATTTTTAGATTAAATTTAAGATTTAATTAGTTTACTTTAAAACTATTTTTGTCTTTTAGTGGCTAAAAGTAGTATTTTTCAGTTTTAAAATTATTCTTATTTTAAGTTAATTATTTTAAGATTTTTAAGAAAAAAATTGCACTGTTCACTTTATTTATTTAATTTTTAGAATTATTTTAAATTTTAAATAGGTTTTTATTTAAACTGTTTTGTCTATTAGGTAAAAAGGTAATTTTTTTAAACTTTTTCATTTTTCT
This sequence comes from Glebionis coronaria, assembly GCA_025667525.1. Classification (NCBI taxonomy): domain Eukaryota; kingdom Viridiplantae; phylum Streptophyta; class Magnoliopsida; order Asterales; family Asteraceae; genus Glebionis; species Glebionis coronaria. The sequence continues at coordinate 413,787,705 of CM046879.1, read as the reverse complement.
CATATTAAGTTAAGTATTTTAGGATTTTTAGAAAAGTAAAATTAATTTTCACATTATTTTATTAGTTTTTATGATTATTTTAGTTTAAAAAGTGTTTTTAGCATTTAAAAATTAGAAAAATAGTTTCTAAATTTAGGAAAAATACTTTTTAGTGTTTAATTAATAAAAGTAAGATATTTGTTTTGATAATATAATATTTTGGGCTTTTTGTTAATTATATTTAATTTTAGGGCTTTAATTAGCATTTAAAATTGAATATTTAATTAATATAAGTTTTTAAAATTTATTTAATGAATTTTTATTCTTATTTATATTATTTTGAACTTACTTTTAATTTTTAATTAATTTTTAGATTTAATTTTTAATTTCGTCTCATTTTACGTATTTACATTCGCGTTTTACGTCGTAGTTTAATCGTAGTGTAGCTCGTCTTTTAATTTTCTTTCTCTCAACCCAAAAACGACACTAATCCAAACTTGATTATATTATATTGGCACATAACACATACACCTCCGTCGAGAACGAACTCGCATTTATCGGTTTTACGGTTTTCCTAAATCGTAATAGTTAATACTTGCCACGGTTATTTGTTTTTCCTAAAACAAGTGACTAAAATACTTCATCAATTTTGGCGCCGCTGCCGAGGAGGTATTTTTAGTTCCATATATATATCGTGTTTGTGTGAGTTGTGCGTTTTTGCTTTTCAATTTTTGGAAAGCGTATATAACGTACATACTCATTTTTGTTATTTTTTCTTAATGTATTATAATATCCAAATAAATCGTGTTTAGTTTTCATAAATTAAACACACAACAATCATTTTACTATATTGTAAATATATTCATTTTTGTTTTTTTGTGAATATGTAATATATTGTACTACGTATCACAATAAATTTACAATATCTACAAAAGCGTGAAAATGCAACCTTAATTGGGATTTCATAACTCAGTTATTGTATTCGGATCTAAAGCAAAAATCAAAAGGCAAAATAGATAAACACTTTCGTGAGGCTTAATTTTGATTAACACAAACTATAAGGTGGGTATAAGGCGGTTGTATTTCATGACCTAAGGGAAAAAGGCTCTTAAGTGCTTAGCGCCGCCTCGTTTCCCCCACTTGCTTGTGCGTGTTTTGAGAAAGAGGGCTAATCGAGGGTTTGCCACCCAATTATTATATACGTATCATATATAATTGCTTGTTTTCAAGATTAAACCCTTTTGAACGTTTTGGTGTTCCACCAACGTTCTAATGTCATCGAAGGCGTTCACTCCACGTGATAATTTCCATTACTTGAGGCTCCTTTAATCGAGAAATTGATTCGAGGAGAGATTTGTAGATTTGAGTCTACGTAATACACTAAAATCCAAAAAAATTAAAAAAACAATCAAAAACAAAAAAATTGAAAAAACGAAAAACCCAAAAATATATTCTTTGCTACCCCCATTCTACGCTTAGTGCATGCGCACTCGATCGAAGGATTCGAAATCGAAGAAATCGACGACGTAGACGAGAATTAGAAACCGACGTTCCTAATATCGTGGTTGAAGAAATCGAAGACGAGATGGCCGACAATCGTTCGATGATGGAATTGCTCCAAGCGCCCATCGAGGGTTATGGAGACGCGATCGTTATTCCCGCTATCGAAGCGGAGAATTTTGAGATTAAGAGCGGAATGCTTTCGTTGATACAAGCTACGAAGTTTCGAGGTCGTGAGGCGGATAATCCCCATGATCACATTCGGAATTTTGATCATCTTTTGGCCACGAGCAAGGATTCGTACGAGAAAGAGCCACCTAGTTCCATAATTACGTGGAAGGATCTCGTTTCCAAGTTCGTTAATCATTTTTTCCCACCATCTAAGACGACGTTTTTCAAAAACGAGATTACGAGATTTGAGCAAAAACCGATTGAATCATTTAGAGACGCGTGGGATCGTTTTAAGGAATTGCTTAGGCAATGTCCTCACCATGGATTTTCCGAGTTACCCCAAATCGATACGTTTTACAACGGTCTTAGTTTTTAAGAACAAGATTCGTTGAATTCCGCTGCCGGTGGCAACTTTTTGTGTAAAACTCCGAAAGATGCATTAATGATTATCGAGAATAGATCCAAGGTTTACCAACTCCGCAACGCACCGAGTGTTGCCAATGTCGCCAATGTTAGTAATTCTAATCGCGACATTGAGAGGGTGGATGCGAAAGTCGATAAGTTGACGAATGTGTTTACGTCTTTTCTCATCGAAATGCAAAAGAAAGACGCTCCCGCTATGGTGAAAGCGGCTGAGGCATCGTTTACGTTGTGTGGTGGACCTCATAATTATTACGAGTGTGTGGCTACAGATGGCCAAACGTCGAGTGTTAACGCGTTAAACAACAAGTTTCAAAATCAAAATAACGCGGGTCCATCAAAAGGAAATTATAACCAAGGAAACATTTTTTCGTATCAAAACCGAAAAAAATTTCAAGGAAATAATCAACAAGGAAATTTTTCAAATCAAGGATATAACCAAGGTCGTAATTTGAGTTGGAAAAATCGAGATAACAACAACAATCGAAACTTGAATTTTTCAAACAACGCTGTTGGAAATTCACTTTATGTGACGACATTTAAGAATTCCCATTAGTTATCATAGTCACACACGCATAGACTAGACTAGGTAACGATGTATAGTTTAGGTGTCGTGTGACTATATATACCCCTCCAAGGCTTCCAAGGAGGGGGTTGTTGTTTGTTTTCCATTTTTACTTTTATAAACATTTTCATTTTGTTTCACACACAACCTCTTTATTCATCCATGGCTACCACCACCATATACCACCCTATTAGACCACTGTATCCATAAATGGAAAACCCATAATTGGCATCAGAGCTTCGGTTCAATCCTTGGATCGTTAGTGTTTTTATTGTTTGATTTGGTAGTTAAAAAAAAATTTGGGTCTCGATCTATCAATTTTTTTGGTCCGAATTTATCATAACTCTTTGTCTGGTTGTGTTTATTCTCAGTACTCATAACTCGTTGTCACAACTCTTTGTCACGTTAACATCCAATCAGTCCATCAAAACAGTTACATTTGGTCTCCTGGTTTCATTAGTCTCATGGTTATCATATCATGGTCAAAGATGGTTCTTTCATGGTCAATGTTTTCTTATCTGGTTTTTAAGAACATTTTCTGGATTTTTTTTCTTATGTGTTTTATGAACACTAAGATGAAGATTTGCCCAGAAAAGCAAGTTCCTTAAATTCAGGAAAAAGGACAACTTTTGGATAAGACATCCCGATGGAAACGATCGCATTGATTACGATGGATGACTTGCGATGGATCATTCTGATGGCCCATTGTGATGGAACCATTGTGATGGGTACCATCGCGATGGGGCACATCATGTTGCAATGGCTTCCATCAGGTTGCGATGGAACCATCGAGATGATGGGGCACTTAGGTTGCGATGGAGTATTCTAGACTGCGGTGGCTTTATTTTTTAAATATTGCGATGACTCAATCTTGACTTGTGATGGGTTTAAAATAAAATATTGCGATGACTCACTGTTTGTTTTTAGAAAACACTTTGACCAGTTTAACAAAACCAGTAACCATGTTTGTATAATCACCGAAAACTAAATCGAACAACATCCTTGTCACTCCACTATCAAATCCAACTATCATAACTAACCTAATCCCATCGTCTCCTATCACCATCTACAACATCTAATCCTACATTATCTCGACTCAAAACATATACACGATCTCAGATTTGTTCATGATAAGAAAACTTTTAAAGATTTTTCTGAATGAACAACATGCATCATAGATCTTATTTTGTATGGTCTAAAACATCTTTTATATACGAAAATAAATAATGAGTTATAACAAATATGTTATAATCATTATTCTGTTTCGAATCCACAAAACAAAAACCGACATGAAATTAAGCAAGCTACCTACCCGAGAACCTTTATTGGATCTTGAAGCCATATACTTGCTCAGTTTATCATGGGTTACCAAATTTTAATTTGGTATTCACGATGATGAACTTTAATTCACGGATCTCTTGGAACTCATGTTTTCTTTGTTTCATAGGTGTCATATCTTTGTGGGTTTCTGAATTAGTTTGGTAATTGTCCATGATCTCGGCTACTTCAATTGTGGAAGGGTCGAATTGATGGAAGGATATGTGTGATTCGTATACGAGTTTAGATGTGAACGAGGGATTTATTGTCTCAAAGATTGAGATATGATTGGTGATGGGGTATTGTTTGATAGATGGATCTGATGGAATGAGATGGAGTATTTTTTTATGAGATTTGTAGAGTTGGTGGGTGAGGAGATGAAGGAGATGGGGGCGGAGGATTTTGGTGTGAGATTAGGTTTAGGGTTACGTGTGATTAGGGGCGTTATATACCTAATAATTAGTTATAACTACTTCTTAGACCGGGTATTGTTTTGTAATGGACCAATGTCCGACACTACTCAGAATAAATGTCAAAAGGTTGTTGTTTGGGTCGAGTACTCAATGGGCCGAGACAATTAACCATGAAGCAGTTTGTTGTTTAGACTGGAATTGGTCCGTGTATAAAATATTTGATATAACAAATTTATTTTTTTTTGTGATCAATTTACATCATTTTACACAAGTTTATTATAAACTTTGTGTTAAATGATTAAATTCAAACAAATTTTGTTATATTAGATATAATTGGACTTCGATGCGACAAAGTGACGAGACTAAGTGACAAAATTATTTTACGAGACCGAAGAAAAATGGCTATATTTTTAGTACCTACGGATGTTTGATCGCGTATTAATTATTTGAAGTTGAAGACAGATTTTTCGAAGGCGTGAACTTATTTTATCTTTGAAAGATAACTTGCTCGTGCTTAACCTTAGAATGAAGACTTGTTTATCTAGTTTCCAGGTTCGGGGTGGTTGGTTGATGACCCGGATAACTATAACTTTAATGAGATACATTATTGTACTCCGTTTCACGCGCATAGTCAATGTGGATAATTTCAAGAGGTGTTGTGCTTATATACTTCTTCAGTAATGTATTGGGTACTTAGAGTTTTCTCCACCGTTCCTCATTCAACAATAGTGCAAGCTTAAGTCACAAGATCGAAGGATTCTTATTCAGTTTCACGTTTGGTATATCTAATTCATTCCATCAATGGTCACTTAAAATTGCCTTCAAGGGGGTTGGTAAAGATAGCCATGGAAGAATTTATGAGTAGAGAATTTCGATCAGTAGTTGATTCTCACAAAATATATAATTCATCTTATTTATTATTCTCACGAGATTTCAGGTACATGTGTGTACGATTTATTGCTGGTTCCGAGGTTTTAAAACCATCAAGGGAGAAGAAGAAGACACATTAAACGCACAACGAGTACACGTGATGAACTTCATACCTTGTTTTGATTTGAAGACATTCCGGGAAGACATTTTTCATAACCGCAGAGAAAATCAGTGTTTTAACTCGTGGCATTATCAATCTCTAAACGGTACACTACTGATTCGATGTTTAATTGTTTTGATGTTGAAATTATTCATCATCATTATCCTATATGGAGAGATATGCATTCCTAGGAATTAATTGCCTCTGGTGCATCTTCGGAAGAAGATATGTGCATTTTCGGGACTTAACTGACTCTGGTGTTACGATGTCAACTTCATAAATGGGATAAAGTGTCTACTTCAGTATTTGAGCTTCATACATGGGATTGGTTTACTTTCTTCAACTGTGTGGGGGAAGAAATGTTTTGATTCTTTCTAGTATGCATAACTTGAACTCTCAGGGGGAAGAAAAATTCAGAAGAATTATTCAAGCATGAGAAGAGAAGTTGTTGATCTACTTGGTATGCCCCAAACTTTCAATCACTCTTAGCAACATTATCATTTCATATGATGGGGTTTGCTTGTTAAATTCCGCTGTGCGCTTAATCATTCTAAGCTTTATTGAAAGCTTTGAAGTTGCTTATAAGGATTGTCAGTTTAGGGGGAAACTATTTAAAAGCTTCTACATCAACTTTATTTGGCATGAATTAGGGGGAAGTTAATTCAGAAGCTTCTTCTTAACCAGAAGTACATGGATTACTTAGCTCGTGCCGTTACAGTATTTCTACTACAAGTTACTTTAAAGATGAGTCATTTTGAAGTGAAGAATTGAAGTCAAAGGCCTCAGAAGACATCATCAGCATTGGACGCTTCATGGAAGATTTTGTTCTTAATCATTATGTACTTGTTAGGAAGAATATTGTAAGGAATTCTACATGTCGTCCCATGGGGGAAGATTGTTGGAAATTCACTTTATGTGACGACATTTAAGAATTCCCATTAGTTATCATAGTCACACACGCATAGACTATACTAGGTAACAATATATAGTTTAGGTGTCGTGTGACTATATATACCCCTCCAAGGCTTCCAAGGAAGGGGTTGTTGTTTGTTTTCCATTTTCACTTTTATAAACATTTTCCTTTTCTTTAACACACAACCTCTCTATTCATCCATGGCTACCACCACCATATACCACCCTATTAGACCATTGGATCCATAAATGGCAAACCCACAAATGCTAATCAAGGAAACAATTTTCAAGGGAATCAAAACCAAACTTTCAATCAAAATTTTAATGGCTCAAATGATTTTCAAAATTATGTTAAATCAAATGACGCTAATATGAAAAAGATTAGAAACGCAAATTGGTGAGATGAAAAACAAGTTTTCTAACACTTTGAGAGGTCAAAATAATAAAATCGATCAAGTCAAAGTGAGATTAAAAAGATGTTTTCGGCAATTATGAGCAATCAAGCGAGTTCTTCTTCGAGTACGTTACCTAGTAACACCGTACCAAACCAGAAAGAAAAAGTTAAAGCCACCTCATCTATTGGAAAAAGTCGTGTGATTACCCCTAACCTTGATGGATTTAGAGTTGTTCCTTCTTCTCAACCCTCGACTTCTAAGACGCCTTCATGTTCTAAAGTCGATGCAGTGAACGTGGCGACCAAGGAAAAGAGTGCACACCCTCGTGTACCTCAAATTCCATCCACGGTTCAAAAAGGGAGCTTTACCAACCTCACCCAAGTAACCCTTGAAGAAACTTGTGCTTCGATCCTTCTTAAAAAACCCAAAAGGCATATGCCGAGAAAGGAAGAGGATTCGGGCCAAAATCTATTACCTTGTGATTTTTCCGAGATTGAGGGATGTTTAGCCCTTGCCCATTTAGGTGCTAGCATCAATCTCATGCCTCATTCTCTTTGGAAATTGATGAGATTCCCTAGACTTACCCCCACGAACATGACTATCGAGCTAGGAAATTGTACACCACTTAAGCCAATTGGAATAGCCGAGGATGTTTATGTTAGGATTGGAAAGTTTGTTTTTCCCACGGACTTCGTCATTTCTGATAATGAGTGTGATCCTAAATGTCCCATTATTTTAGGTCGACCCTTTTTATTGACGGCTCGAGCCGTAATCGACGTTCACGGTCGGAAACTCACTATGAAATATGGGGAGGAAAAAATGGACTTTTTAACGAGTAGATCCCGAGTTTCAAATGATCATGATAAAACCGAGGTTTCAAATTCTAATGATTTCAAAATGTTAACTTTAGCGGAAAATATATGGCTTTATGCATGTTTTGAAAGAATTAAAATGAACGATTTTAAAGATGACGATTTTAATGATAAAGAATACGTTTACTTAATTCAAAAGGGTTATCATGTTGGTATTTATTCGGCGAAACAAGTGAACAACCAATTCCGAAGGGCGACGTTAGTGCCATCACGACAATGACAAATATGGACTCGTCTTCACCACCTTCGAAGGACCACGTCTTTGAGGCATTAACTTCCAATTCAATTGAAGTGCCTCCATTTCCTAGCCCAACACTCGTTGAGGCAAAAGGTTTTATCGACATCGATCCTCTCGTCCTTGAAAAGTCACCTAAGCATAGCCCTATGGCTTGTAAGACCATGGTTGTGAGTGCTCACATCGACTCTTTATTTGACGACGACGATGGCGATTTTATCGAGATTGATCACGTGCTTAAAAATCCACATGCCATTTTTGAGGATTCTCCTAAAAAGACTTCTTTACATGGGAAGTACGTTGATTATGAGTTTGATCCCGAGATTAAGGAAATTATTGAATGAGAGCTAGCTCTTTTGCCTCCACTTCCACCTACGAGTGAGGTTGATCTTTCCAAAATCGAGGATGAACTTGATGAGTTGGAAGGTCTTATTTTTGATGACGAACCAATTCACATGGCCCAAAATCCCATTCTTGAGGAGTTACCTAATCAATACTCCTCAAATGAGAATGACGTTTATCACATTCATGAGGAGTTACCTAATCAACACTCCTCCCTTATGAATAATGATTTTGTGCTTGATCATGATCTCTTTGAGAGAATTTCAAAAATCATTAATGAGGATTATGAAGAACTTTGGTTCGATAAGCCTATTTACGATGAAGAAATCGAATAGATCGACGTTCATGAGGATGACGAATATGTTGACCCCGAGGGGGCGGTATTTTTTGTTGACAAACGTTTTGAGAACTTATACAATCCACCACCCCCTAACCCCTACTTAAATGTGAGGATTTTTAGCGCGACTAATTTTGAATTTGAAACGCCAAATATTTTCGACATAATTCAATCGGGTTTTCATAAAGAGTTTTTAAACGATGAAAAAGGAAAAGATTTTAAAATTGATTTAAAAGATGTTACTACTAGTTTAACTCCGTCATCACCGTGTTTTTTGAGTGCTACCACCTCGTCTACTCCTTTTGACGATGGTGTGTGTTGTTTTAGTGTGGGGGAAGCCCCTTATGTTTCCTCACATTTCTCCACCGAGGACGAGATATTCGATCCCAGAATTGCTTGTAAAGGGAAATCTCGGTCTTCCACCGATGCAATAAATAGAAAATATATCTATTTGCTTGGTGTGAGTCTACCTCGAGTAGCTCATTATGTTGCCTTACCCATTGTCCCACCCTTCTACTTCTCACCTCTTTTCTTTGACCCCTTTGGGGTTCCACTATCGGTTGAAGTATCGTTGTTTCATCTTTTATCCGAAAACAAGGACGCTATCTTTGACCCCGGTATATGTTTATCGGGTGTTTAAAGTACTCCATGTACTTTTGGGCATTGTTTATCATGTAAGCCCCACGAAAAATGACCATACCATGATTATCCCTAAATGATCACATTTATGGGTATTCGAGACGAGCTTTTGACTCGGTTATCAAAAACAACGTGCCTCGTGGGGGATTCTCATGCTTATCCTTGTAAATATTATTCCTTTCTGATTAGTTTAATGAGGGGACTTGTGCTCTTCTAACCTTTGTTTCGTGGTTGTTTGTGATTGTGATTTATTAGGTTCATCGTCATCATTGAAGCCTCTCGTGTTCGTTTTACGGATCACTCGAGCTTCGATCGTTGCCTTTGGAGATTTCGATATCCGATGATATCCTTTTATGTTCTAACGTTTATCTTATTAGCATAATTCATAAACGGATTTTAGGTTATTCCTTTACCCTTTCCATGCTCGAGATTAAGCATTCGACATTCGTCTCTAGTATGGGGGTGTTTCACCCCTAGACTCGAAACATTGAGGACAATGTTTAGTTTTAGTATGGGGGGGGTGAGTAGATACTTCACCTTGCTTACGTCATCACGCAATCCAATTTTCATCTTTTTGTTATCGTTTTATGCAAAATAAGGCTAAAAATGGCCAAATTTTAAATTTTTTCTTATTTTTCATAAACGTTTAAGACACGAATGTAGGTTTTCCGATGGTGAGAATATGAGTAATTTTTGACTCGACCGTGTGTGTTGAGAACTTAGCTTCGATTCCTTAACTTTTTAGGCTAAGTCTCTTAAATGAGGACGAGAAATGATAGAGTTAATTATAAGTTACGTAATCTTTCACGATCTCATGTGTAGTAATTATTAGCTTATTCTCCCCACACTTTTGTTTAAATAAATGCAATAAGTAAGGTCGTACGATTTAAAAGATTACTTAGCTTCTAGCTCAAGATCGTTTAAAAGTTGCTCGTGTTTGAATAGAGTTCCTAGCCAAGGCATAACTTATTGAAGTGGGATGCGAAGATTGGCAAAGTTTCAAAAAGGCCCTAACAAGGCATGAGGAACCCCATTTTGTTTCTAGAAGATCCAAGATTATGTGAAGTATCATTATTCCAAAAATCAATATGAAGGATCGAGACACACGACGAGAAGCAATATACTCCCCTAAAGATCATGGAGAAGTCTATCCAAAAAGACCTTAACAAGGTATGAGGATAAATATATCCAAGTCCAAAAAGGAGGCGGATCGTTGTATATCAAAATCCCAAATACAGATTGAAGAAAAATGATGAAGTCGTGGTCAAGTGAAGAAATTCCATATATGAAGAGAAGACCATTATTTCAAGAACGTCTTCCAAGATTCAAAGTATGAAGTACATGCCAAATATCGGTCTGAGAAAGGTCTCAAATCGTGAAACGAGTTATGCCAAGATATGAACGTAAGGAGATTACGAGAAGCCGTTTTAAAAGATCGTGTCCTTTAGCTAACTATCAATTAAATCGTCCTACTTTATTTTCGGCCTTAATAAAATATCAAAATAAGTCAAATGCATCCTCGTGATCATTAAGACAAAATAAAATATTAGAGATACCAATTAGGAATAAGGGAGTCTAAGTACGTAATTAACTCTCATGAGTAATGATTGTTTTACTAACTTATAATGACAATGATCTCGTTACACGCTTAGCATGGAATTGGGTAAAAATCAAGGATGACGAACTTATCTCTATGATGCATTCACGTGTTCTTATTCTTTGACCCTAAAAGTCACTTAATCGTGATGAAAACATTACATTATGTCTAAAACGGATGTAGTAGTTTATTTAAGTTTACGTTTTCAATAAATAAAAATAAATAAATACTTAATTTTGGAATGGAAACAATATGGGAGTTAAGGGACTGAAACTGGCCAGACAAGAAACCCGACTCCACCTATCATCAACTGCCACGTCCCCCACTCAATCCCCTCAACCAATCACACATCATCAAACCCCTACGTCATAATTTCACCAGGTTTATTAACTTTTGATTAATACTTACCTTTTTTAAACCTAAAAGTTGCGGTTAACACCCTCTAAACCCCCTAATACAAATCAAACATCACTGTTTACTCACCCTCCCAAATCATAAACCCTAATCTAATCCTTCATCAAATCAAAAGGGTTTCTCCCTAACTTTCGAGAATGAAGATTAAACCCATCCTCACCTAAACCCACTCACAAACAAATCCTTCTCGTGACCCATATGGCCCCACCAGTGTTCCCCTTTCACCCCTATTTTTGGTAAAATTCGAATCAAGCAGAAATCCAACGACTCATGGAGTTTTCGTGTTCTCAAAGAGTATAATGAACGTCCAAGATGCATTTGGCTAAGCTGTCATCACATGGAACCACCACAGAGATCACAAGATGAACAATTTGACCAAGAATCAAGGGAAATTTGGGATTTTTAGATGCTAGGGTTTTCATTTGTATTTTCAAACTAGAATGTTCTTATAGCTAGTAGAAAATGAGGTGACTTGTACCTCATTTTTTCTTGTTCTAGTTTTCACTTCTGTAAACCTTTTCTAAGTTAATGAATAATTATAGTGTTTTCTTTAAAAAAAGCTTGCAAGTGACTTCTGAGTTCCATTTATTTTAAGTTTAGTTTAGAGTTTGCGTTCTTTTAATTTAGCTTTCAAAAGTTTTGGTTCAAAGAAGTTTTGTCCAAAGACCCTTTTGAGAACCTTGGGTTTATAGGATAGCTCAAAAAGAGACTTGACAAATCTCTTGTGAAGTTTTAGTATAAGCTCAAGTTTAATTCAGTTTGGTTACAAGTTTTTTTAAAGTTGGATCCAAAAAGTATTTTCAAAGTGAAAAAAATCAGTTTTATTGTTTTGCTTTGTTACTCATCCCACTGTTTTATCTACCTCAGCCAAAAGCTCTTGACAAAGCTTTTGACTGAGTTTGTGAAGTTGTTGGTTTTGTGTTCTCCTTGTTTTCAATAGGTATTCAATTTGGCTTAGTGCTTGACTGTTTTAGTCTCACCAAGCCCACCATTCATTTTCCTTTTCATTGAAGATATTGTATCTCCCTTTGGTCTGTGTAAACTAATGAGACTGCTTTTATGCATAGTCTCATCATCGAAAACGGGCTTAAAATGCATTTTATATCATCAAAAAGGCCAAATATATGCTTGTGTTTGATACATGTGTATTTTAGGTACGGATATTAAGAAAATGACAAAAGATCACGAGAAACAAGCAAAAACGAACATGGGAAATGAAGTCGCACAATGAACCAAGCCCTAGCGTTGATTTTCCAAGAATAACCCTTGAAGATTTGAAGATTATACAAGAAGGGTCCTCCAATATTGAAGAATTGACACTTTAAACCCTTGTTTATTCATAATTACAAGATTGGTCCTTAAAGTTTGTCAAATTTACAAAAAGGGCCCTCCACTTTGAATAATTGGCAAGAATGGTCCCTTATAAATCAAGACTTGTCAATATTAGTCCTCCAAGAAGTCAATCATACAAGTCAAGACCATAATCTTTGAAGAAAATGCCAAAACAACCCTTCAAGAATCATCAAATGGCAAGAAATACCCCTGAAAATACTTTGGAAAAGTATTTGGGGCAAAAGTGTGAAAAAGAAAACTTCTAATACAAAGAAAACTGAATTTTGATAAATTAAACACAAAGTGAAAGAAAGAAGACAGGAAGAGAGTGTGTTTTGCCAAGACATAAAAGTTACCTAGTCCAGTGAGGGGGTGACACGTGCCCCACTCATCAAACCAGCCAATCAAAATCCTCCATTCCCCCACGTCACTTCCCACTAAAAACCGTTTATAACTAATCTTGGATTAGTTTATCAAAACGCGCTAAACACCAAGTTTAAAATCAAAACCGGATCAAAACATGCACTATTCACGTTCTTCATAAAATTAGGTTTTCCTTTTTGGCTTGTAATTAGACCCCGAAATTATCTAGAATTATGATTAAGCCTTCCCTAATCATAACCCAACCTTTAAAACCCTTGCCACGTCACACATGTGCTCACATGTATCACCCTGCTATACCACTCTTGGGAAGATGCCAAAACCCTTCCAGCCATCCAACGTCCAAGATCCTTGCTTGAAACTTAAGCTTATTATGAGCCATTGATCAAATTCCTTCACACTTTACAGCTTCACAAACTGCCAAGAAGTTCACATGTTCAAGCAAAAATTCAAAATCCTCAAGGGCAAATTGGGACTTCTACAGCATTAGGGTTTACGTTTTTATGTTTTCTAGATAGTCATTGTAGCGTATAAAAGGCATAGGACCTCATACATTGAGGTTTGCTCTTGGTTTTCTTATTGGTCAACATTCTATAAATCCTCCTTCATTATTAATGATATGTGTTTGAACTGTGTGACGAATTCCAAGTGCCATTTTAATCTATGCTTGTTTATGTTTAATGTTTATGAATCTTAAATCCTAAAACCTGTTTTTAAAGATTGTGCAAGAAATTGCATATTTTTACAAAATCTTGATATTTTGCTAGATCTTTGGTACACCTTTGGAATTTTTGGGCTATAAGTTGATCATAGCACCCTGATAAAGAGTTATTAAGGTGTTTTGAGGCTTGTGGTTTGGGGATAATCAAAGAGTGGGTACAAAGGTTGCATTAATCAAGCTTGTTCACTTTTCTAATTTTCACATTTTTGTTCTAACCTTGTTGAATCTTAGCTGCTTTGTTATGGAAGCTTGTGCCTTGTTTTTCTAGGCACATCAGCTCAAAAATTTGTGAGTGTGGATGTACATTCATGAGGTTTGAGTTCTTGAACCCAAAAATCTTTCAAAATACTTGAATTTTGTGATTTTAAGTTTTGCTATTGTTCTTGTTGCTTTTGTGGCTTAATCATGCTTGATACTGCATAATATACTTCTTATTGTGTTTGATTGGGCTTGGGTATCACTAAATCACACTTATAATTTGTTAAATTTGGATTTGAAAAAGATAAGGGGTGTTTGGGTTAACCTGTTTAAGATCATAAGTTGTTATTGAGTTATTGGAAGGTGTTGTTTATTGTTTGAATCTGCTTAATACTTAGTTGTGTGCTAATATCTACAAGTTTTTAGCTTTAAAACATCAAATCTAAGGTTGTGCTATAACTCACTTGATTTTGCTTATTTTGACCTAAGACTTTGGCAACACCTAGAGTGTATGCATGTTTAGGGATAACAAGTGTTAAATCAAAGTTTGTGTAACCTGTTAAGAAGATTTGAGTGTTTGAAATTGGGTTTGTGGTCAAGTATATCAGCAAAGTATCATAACTGCTTGTTCTTGTTCATTAGTAACTTTCAATTACTTGAATCTGGATCTAGACTTTGAATCAATGCATGAAACCTGTTTATATTTGTTCATTTGAATTAATTATAGCTTGTGTATGCATTTGGTGAAATTTGGCTGGCTTATTCTTGTTAAAAGTGCTTATTGAGTGAAAACTGCTTATTGTTCATATCTGGTACAAGTCTGGTGATCTTTTGATTAAACTGTATTGATTGGCTGATTGAATTTGTGTTTCTGTTGTTGATATTGACTCCTTGTGATTAACTGATCACTTGGGTGCCTTTGCTTAACATGAATCCACAAAAGTCACAAAAGACAAAAAGTCAATTTGGTCAAGCAGTGGAAACTTTTCCCACTGCTGAACCTCCAAAACTAGCCCCTGCTAGTGTTAAACATAAAATAGCTTATTCATAAGCCATTTTGGCTTATCTAGACTTGCAACAACTTATTTTTTGTGATAGATCTTCCTTAATTGACCCATTGATTTGATCTAGAGCTTATTAGGGTTTGACTTTTAAGTTTGACTAGAAAACTCATCAAGTTGACTTTTACATAAGTGCTTAATTGATTATTCTGGCTTATTGCTTGTGCTTATTGGAAAACTTTTTTTATTAATTTGCTTAATTAAGTCATTTAAAACCTTTTGAAACTTGAATCAGCACTTGAGGTGGTCTAGAACTCAAAAACGACTATTTTGTCATTTTGTGAAGAGAGTCTTGGCTTATTTCAGGCTTTTTTCTTGTGCTTTTTCAAATTTTCTTTTTAAAGATCTCTTTGGTAACTCAAAAGAAGCTTGTGTGTCAAATCTTAGCTTATGGCATCAGCTTATAGCTTAATGGGCCAAAAAGCCCATTAAGAATAAGCTGCTTTGAAATAAGCTAGCTTAAACACATTTTCAGCTTTTGGGCTTTCAGAGTTTTGTTCTTAAAATCAAATTTTAAGTCAGACTGGAAGTTTTAGGCTTATTTGGTTGACTTTTTCTTATTAGGGCCTAATTTAAGCCCATTAAGGGACTGTTTTGTCATTTAGCCCATTTTAAGGCCTAATTGGGGTATTTTGGTAATTTCAAGTGTATTTCTGTTTTATTTAGGTTAAAATAAACTAGTTTCCAACTTTTTAGAATATTTTATAAATTTTGGATTTTTATTAATATTTTATTATTAAAAATTAAAATTTAGATTTTTACAAATTTTTCATTTTTCTTAGTTCAAATACATTAAGTTAGGAATTTTTACAATTTTAGAATAATTTTATTGTCATTAGATTAATTTTTAGAATTATTTTAATTTTTAATTGTTTTTAAATAGTTTTAATTAATTTTAAAATTTTCAAAAATAGTTTTAAATTTATTTAAGTCATTTTAGAGGTTTACAAGTTAAAAAATCTCATTTTGGGCATTTTGTTAATTAAACTGATTTTTTGGGCTTTAATTAGCATTAAAAAATTATTATTCAATTAAATAAAAGGTGTGAGTGATTTTTTATTTTTTTTAAACTCTAATATATTTTTTAGGATTTATTGCAATTTTCTAGGAATTTTTAGGAGAATTTTTAAATTTGGTAACTTTTTTACGGTTTTACGTGCACGACTTATCGTCTTAGTTTAATTCATAATCGCAACTGTCATTCTCTTCTAATCTTTTTTCTATTTTCCTTTTCTCATAGATCATAATCACATCACTAATCATTTCTTACACAACACACTAGCCTCCTTGAGAACGATCCCCACTTTGGGTTAATTGCTTGTGCTTTTCCTAAATCACTTGTGTACTTACCCTAATTACACTTTGTTTTCCTAAACAAGTGCTAATTTACAACTATCATAAACCAACAGCAGGGACCCTCTACACACCCTCATAAGCTCACAAAGAACCACTAGAAGGCATCGGCCTGGTAAGAATCGGCTTGAACCCTATTGGCATTTTTTGAGTTTTATGTGTTATGTAGATTTGATCTTGGTGGCTGTTTGAATGGTAAATCTTGTTGGTTTTCTGTCCATATAGTGTTAAGTGATTGATTTGAGTTTAATTTATATGATCTTGAGTTATTTTGCATGATTTTAGTGTGAAAATTTTTGTTAATATGTTTTTAAGGGGTGTTTGGATTTGGGGATTACAAGTCTTTGGGGACACTAGATTAGGGTAATACCAACCTTGCATGCTCTATTAATATTGTTTTAGTTAATGTTGTAGTTTATTTGAGGATTGGTAGTGAATTTGAAAGTTTCACTTGGCAAAGTTTGCTCAAAAACCTGTTTAGAAATTAGTAGGCCACATAGGGTGGGATTTTGTGTTTTATAATCTTAAATCTTGTTAATCAGTTAGGTATAAGTTAGTGTTAGGCTTGTGTGTTGTCATCTGGTAGTTTTGTTAGGTTTGTGTGAAGATTTGGTCGTTTAAAACTCACTAAATCGTTAAACTACCAACAGCTTAAGCCCACACCACCTATACTCTGTACAGTAACCTTTATTTGCTCATTTTTGTGCTTATTTGGTATTGGACTTGTGTGTCTTTTGCATTATCTTGACTCCCTACACTCCACTGAGTGTAGGGGTGCCCTTGGTTTCAAAAATCTCCAACTAAACAAACATAAAACGACGATATTCATGTTTCTCTATTAGAGCAGTGGGAAAAAGTTCCCACTGCTAGCTTATCTGTTCCCACTGACTGACTAAAGGACAAAGCCCAATCAGCAGTCAATAACAGACTTTCATATTTTTGTCTCTAGTGAATTTTTTCAACTTCTTTGTGTGATTTTAATTTTCCTATTTTACTTTATTTATTTTAGTATTTTTAGAAAAGTTTATATTTATTTTACTGTTCATTTTAATATTTTTAGATTTAATTTAAGATTTAATTAGTTTAATTTAAAACTGTTTTTGTCTTTTAGTGGCTACAAGTAGTATTTTTCAGTTTTAAAATTTTTCTTATTTTAAGTTAAATATTTTAAGATTTTTAAGAAAAGAATTTCACTGTTCACTTTATTTGTTTAATTTTTAGAATTATTTTAAGTTTTAAATAGGTTTTTATTTAAACTGTTTTGTCTTATTTGGTAAAAAAGTAATTTTTTCAAACTTTTTCATTTTTCTCATATTAAGTTAAGTATTTTAGGATTTTTAGAAAAGTAAATTAATTTTCACATTATTTTGTTATTTTTTATGATTATTTTAGTTTAAAAAGTGTTTTTAGCATTTAAAAATTAGAAAAATAGTTTCTAAAATTTATAAAATACTTTTTAATGTTTAATTAATATAAGTAAGATATTTTTTGATAAAATAATATTTTGGGCTTTTTGTTAATTATATTTATATTTAGTGCTTTAATTCACATTTAGAACTGAATATTTAATTAATAAAAGGTTTTAAAATTTATTTATTGAATTTTTATTCTTATTTATATTATTTTAAACTTAGTTTTAAGTTTTAATTAATTTTTATATTTAATTTTTAATTTCGTCGCGTTTTACGTATTTACGTTCGCGTTTTACGTTTTACGTCGTAGTTTAATCGTAGTGTAGCTCGTCTTTTAATTTTCTTTCTCTCAACCCAAAAACGACACTAATCCAAACTTGATTTTATTATATTGGCACATAACAAATACACCTCCGCCGAGAACGAACTCGCATTTATCGGTTTTACGGTTTTCCTAAATCGTAATACTTAATACTTGCCACGGTTATTTGTTTTTCCTAAAACATGTGACTAAAATAATTCATCATTGGGTTTGAGTTTTCAGTGGGTTTGGTTTTGGTTGGTTGAGCTTCATCCTCATCGTCACTATCGAGTGGGTTTTCGATTGGTGTGTCTTGGGTAGGTTTGGTAGGTAACTCGTAAGATAAACCACTCCGCGTGAATACGGCATTCACATGTTCATTACAAGCTTACGATGGTTGATATTTGTTGTTATTTTTGGTGTTTGGGTTGGTGTTACTTGGTAAAGACCAGAAGCGTGATTCGATTGCTTATCGGCAAAACGATCAAACTTAGCTTCAAGGTTTTGAATGGAAGCTTGGTGGTTTTTGTTTGAAGTCTCTGTTAATGCAATAATGCCTAAAAACGTTACTTGCATTTTTCGGTCTCGCTTAGTTTTGATTACGACAATATGTAAAAACAAGCATTTACAAAAACAACGAAAAACGAATACTTGAGTTCAAGTATTTTTCATTTTACCCATTTTCACTTAAGGTATGAATAAACAAGTACTAACCTTAATCAAGTGATCAAGTGATTTAATATTTTCTTAAAACTCACTTTTTATTAAGTGTGACAAGTTTTTAATTAAACTTTATTTTTAAGAAAATGTTTTATTAAATTAAATATTTGAAATTTTGAAAATGGCATATTCCCTTTTGATTTGGAATATCCTTTCAAGATATTTTTATAACCAGATATGACCTCTACCACTAAAGGACAAAAAGGGAGCGGAGTCTAGCCCGGCTTTCCTTAGCGCCTAGACGGTTCCTTATTGATAAGGTACCGCCGGCTGAGATAAGGTACCGCGGGCAGATATAGCCGTTGGCCCTTTGTCCTATAAATAGTGGACCTTTCTCAGATTTTCAATTCACCTCTTTTGCACACAAATTTCCAGATTCAAACATACTTCTTAAATCACTCAAATCCTTGATTATATGATTGATTACTACTTGCTTAGAAGTGAATCTATCTCATCCATCCCTTCCTCTTCAAGTGCAAAGAGAAGAAAACTATCATTGTGAAGTGTTGAGTCCACCACCAAAGATCCTTTGAAGATCAAACTTTATACATTTGTTGTTGTGTAATAGTTGTGAAGATCCAAGTAGTTGTGTCTATTTGGAAGTTATGTATGTACTAAGTATAGTTGTGTAGATTGGTCCTAGCTACAATTAGGGCTCGACTTTTAGCTTAGAGTCGTAAATTGGTTAAGCGACGTGTACGGTTTTCTCCACCATAAGGAGCTTGTTGTGTAGTGAACTCTCGAGTAAGGAGTACTCGAGGAGTGGAGTAGGAACGAGGAGTGAGCTTCGTTGCCGAACCACTATAAATCCTTGGTGTTTGGTTTGATCTTTCTTTACCCTTAACTCTTTACATTCTTTATTCTTTGTGCATATATATATTAGTTAGTATTAGTTTAAATTACACTATCATTGTTCATATTGTGCATAAGAAGATTTCACTTATTTCCTTAAGTCTAAGTTTTTGAGAAAAAAGATTTTTTGAAAACGATCCTTTAACAAGTAAATATTAGAAACTATTCAACCCCCCCCCCCCCCCCTTCTTCTAGTTTCTACAATTGATGTCAGAGCGGGTTGCTCAAGTATTTTAAAGTATATTGTATTTTAAAACTTGAATCGATCTATGGATTCCAACAAGTACCTAGAAGGGCATTCTATGCAAAGACCACCACTTTTTGAAACCGATAGTTTTATTTATTGGAAAAAGAGATTTGAGACTTTGTGAAATCAAAAGATTTAGATCTTTGGCATGTTATTACCAATGGTGTTTTTTACCTTATCAATTTAATGAATTTTCTAAAACAAAGGAATTAGTCACTTTTGACAAAGCTAATGATGATACTAAAAAGAAACTTTCAAAAAATAATGAGGCTAAAATGGTGATTTATAATGCTTTACCTAAAAAAGAGTATGAAAGTATTTTTATGTGTGAAACCGCTAAAGATATTTGGAACAATCCTTTAGTAACCCACCAAGGTAATAGCCAAGTCAAAGAAAGCAAAATCGATCTTCTTGTCCAACAATATGAACAATTTTTCATCTTAGACGATGAAGCTATTTAGAGTGCTTTTGCTAGATTTAACACTATTATTACTAGTCTAAAAGCACTTGATGAAGGTTTTTCTAGAAAGAACAATGTTAGGAAGTTTCTTAGGGCCTTACATCCGAAGTGGAGAGAAAAGGTCACGGCGATCAAAGAATCGAAATATCTATCAACTTTATCACTCGATGAACTCATAGGCAACTTGAAGGTTCATGAGATGATAATTTTGAAGGACTCAGAATTGGAAAGACAAAGAGGGAAAGGAAGTCTCTTGCACTCAAAGCCAAGAAGGCACAAAGCGATCATGATAGTTCCTTGGATAGTGATGAAGAGGAGTATGCATTGGCGGTAAGAGATTTCAAGAGGTTCTTCAAAAGACGAGGTCAACACGTGAGGTAACCCAACAATGACAAGAAACCATTCTTAAAGAATCGGTTTGCCAAGAACGAAAAGGGTGATAGGAATTGCTTTAGATGTGGTGATCCAAATCATTTCATTAATGAGTGTCCAAAGCCTTCACGCAATAAGAATCACACGGCATTCATTAGTGGTTCTTGGAGCGATAGCGGTGAAGATGTTGATGACAACCCCAAAGAGGAGAAATGTCTCATGGCTCACACTTCTAAAGAGGTACATTCCGAAACCGAATATTATAGCAATGATAGCTCCACCTTAGATGATATTGAACTTGAAGGCCAATATGACAATTTACACAAACTTAGCCTTAAATTCATAGAAAAGAACAAAACACTAAAATCAACTAAAACTAAGCTTGAAAATGAGATTAATTAACTTAGGGAAAAATTAGGCAAGCTTGAGAAAAATAAAGAAGTTGATATAGGTTGCTTAAGTTGTGAGAAACTTAGGTTAGAGAATGAAGATCTCAAGAGCACCTCCATTAAACTGGAAAAGTTCATGAAAAGTACTAGTGCTCTTGATGATATGTTAAACAAACAAATTCATTCTAAGGAAAGACTTGGTGTAGGTTTTAACTCCGATGAAGCATCAACTAGTGAACCTAAAAAAGTCCGATTTTCAGAAAAACTATCTATTGTACGCGGTCCCAAACTGTATGGGGTGGTTCCTTATCGATATGGAACCGCCACCATAGATAATGTACCGCGGCCAGAAAACATTTTTGATGAAAATTCTGAAATTTCTGAAAAATAAAATTTAGGTTAACATCCTAAGCATCTTATTGTAAACAAAGTGAAATTACCCATACTTGACGACAATGCCGTTGATAAGTTCTATAAGCCTTTGAGTAAAGCTCTAATGGGAAATAGAAGTTTATCAAGACCATCTTCTACTCCACCAAGAGTACGGAATGAGTCTAGGCCTAGAAGTAGAACGACAACACCTAGAATAGATAGTCAAAACAATTCACGACCTAGAAGTAAAACTCCAACACCTAGAAGGAATGACCATAACTCTAAACCAAGATCAAATACACCTAGGAGAAATAATAAACAACAAAATGGTTATATGAATTTTTATCCTCCTCCCTTTTGTTCCCCATGGGGAAACCCTCCTCAATTCATGCATCCCAACCAAATGCAAGGGATGTTTGGAACTAACAATTTTGGACCCATGAGATATTGGAGACCAAATGTTTGATCTTGTATGTTGTTACCTAGATATGCTTGGGAATTGATTTGGAACCCGACGAGTGGATTAAGGATAGTGGTTGTTCTAAACACATGACGGGTAATCGAAGTTTGTTCTCACGGTACAAAGCATATGATGGAGGTAACGTCACATTCGCTAGTAGTTTACGTGGTAATATCATTGGCAAAGGTACGGTTTCTCTTGACTCCATGACTATTGAAAATGTTGAGCACGTAGATAATTTAGGGTTTAACCTTTTAAGCATAGGTCAAATTTGTGACAATAAGTGTAAGGTCATCTTTTCAGAAAATGATAGTGAAATCGTAAAAGATGGAAAGGTCATTGGAAAAGGTGTTAGAAAGCATGGGCTTTATGTCATGAAGGTCAATAAGAAATCAAAAGACAACATATGTCTTGCGACTATAGATGATAGTTCTACTCTTTGGCATAGGAGATTAGGTCACGCTAATATGCGTCTAATTCAATCTTTAGTTTCTAAGGAGTTGGTAAGACACCTCCCCAAGATGAAGTTTGATAGTCACTTTTGTGATGCTTGCAAAGTTGGAAAGCAAGTTCACTCAAGTCACAAAGCCAAGAATTTGGTTTCAACCTCTCGGTGCTTAGAACTCCTACATATGGATCTCTTTGGACCTACCGCAATACGGAGTTATGGGAGTAACCTTTATACCTTAGGTATAGTTGATGACTACTCTAGATTCACTTGGACTAGATTTTTGGCATCTAAGAATGAAGCTTTCGATCATTTCGAAATCTTTAGTCGAAGAATTCAAAATCAACTAGGATGTCCAATTGTCTCTATTAGGACGGATCATGGTAGGGAATTTGATAATGAAGTGCAATTTGGTGCCTTTTATGAAGCTCATGGTATTACCCATAATTTCTCGGCTCCTCGCACTCCACAATCAAATGGGGTAGTTGAAAGGAAGAATAGGACCATCCAAGAGATGAGTAGGACGATGTTAAACGAGCAATCTTTGCCTCAAAAGTTTTGGTGCAATGTCGTGGACACATCGACTTATATTCTCAACCGAATTCTTATTCGACCCTTCCTAGGAAAGACCCCCTATGAGATTATTAAAGGTAAGAAACCCTCATTAGAATAATTTAGGGTGTTTGGAAGCAAGTGCTTTATCCTCAACACCAAAGACTACCTTACCAAGTTTGACCCAAAGTCTTACGAAGGTATCTTTTTAAGTTATTCCCAAACTAGCAAAGCCTACATAGTCCTTAATAGAACCTCGGGCGTGAATGAAGAATCACTCAACGTGACTTTTGATGAAACCCCTCCTTTAACCAAGACACCACCATTGGTTGATGATGACTTGGATGAAGTAGAAGTAGTTAGAGCCAAAGAGGTTAGAAAAATAGGAGTTGAAGACCTTAGTGTTGAAAAGGAAGTAAACATTAAGGAGTCTAAGGATCATACTCTTAATAATATCATTGGTGACTTAAATTAAAGGACCCTAAGATCTCAAGTCCAAAACCAAAGTAACTTCTTTTGTTTCGTCTCCTTGATTGAACCAAAGAATGTTAAAGAAGCTTTGGCGGATGAGAGTTGAGTCATTGTGATGCAAGAAGAAGTGAATCAATTCGTTGCTAATGATGTTTGGGAACTTGTTCCTCCACCTAGAAGTTCTACCATTATAGGAACCAAATGGGTATATAGGAATAAGCTAGATGATAATGGTGTTGTGTCTCGTAACAAAGCTAGACTTGTAGCACAAGGCTATAATCAACAAGAAGGGATTGATTATGACGAGACATATGCACTGGTAGCTAGATTAGAATCCATTAGAATCCTTTTAGCCTGCGCTTGTTCCTTAGATATTAAGCTTCAACAAATGGACGTAAAGAGTGCTTTTCTTAACGGTTTGATCAATGAGGAGGTATATGTGGCTCAACCTCCCGGCTTCATTGATTTTGAAAAACCGGATCATGTTTACAAGCTTAAGAAGGCACTTTATGGTCTTAAACAAGCACCCAAAGCTTGGTATGATAGACTTAAAACGTTTCTTGTCAAACATGAGTATACCATGGGAATGGTAGATAACACTCTCTTTACAAAGAAGAAAGGTTCTCACCTCATAATCGTGCAAATATATGTTGATGACATTATATTTGGCTCAACTTGTCAAGAAATGTGTGATGACTTTGCCAAAATCATGCATGATGAGTTTGAAATGAGTATGATGGGAGAACTTAACTTCTTTTTAGGACTCCAAATTAAAAAATAGACGATGGTATTTTCTTTAGTCAATCTAAGTACGCTAAAGAAATGCTAAAGAAATTTGGATTAGAAGAATCTAGACCAATGAAGACCCCTATGGCCTCGGATACTAAACTCACCGTAGATGATGATTGTGAGTCAGTAGACAACACCAAATATAGAGGTATGATTGGTAGTTTGTTGTACCTAAAGGCAAGTCGACCGGATATCATGTTTAGTGTTTGCCTTTGTGCTCGCTTCCAAGAGGCTCCCAAAACCTCTCACCTTGAAGCGGTTAAGCGTATCTTCCGATACATTAAGGGCACTATACCTTTAGGATTATGGTATCCTAAAGGGACCGGCGTAGAAACCATTGTCTACGCGGACTCGGATCATGCGGGAGACTATGTGGACCGGAAAAGCACTAGTGGTGTTTGTACCTTCATGGGTTGTTGTTTAACTTGGTTCTCCAAGAAACAAACCGCTCTTGCGATATCCACCACGGAAGCCGAGAATGTGTGTGCCGGAAAAGCATGCCAACAAGCTCTATGGATGAAGCAAGCGCTTGTTAACTACGGGATTTGTCTTGATGATGTTCACATCATGTGTGACAATAAGGGTGCTATAGACCTTAGCAAGAATCCCGTGCAACATTCGCGAACCAAGCACATAGAAATTTGTCACCATTTTCTTAGGGATAATGTTCAAAAGGGGAACATTTCAATTGAGAAGGTACCCTCCGAGGATAACTTAGCCGACATCTTCACTTAGCCACTTAAGAGGGAACCTTTTAATTACTTGCGTCTACGTCTAGGATTAATGGAACATATTCCTTAATTGATTTCCTTTATTGAGTCTCTTTCTTTCTTTTGAGTCTAGTATCATTTTGAGTCTTTGAGTCTCCTAAACTCTTCTTGAAAATCTTCTTTTCTCCTTTTCAAAATCCTCAAAGTCTCTTTTGAAAATGGTTGAGAAATGTTTTGACATTGTTAATTCAATCTAAAAACGTCTTTCAAAGATTCTTGCTATTAATCTCGAGCTTACATAAGTCATATGTATGATTCTCTCAAACATAGCAAGAACAAGATAGAATCATGGAGGATCATTGTGTCATGACTTAAGGTCTTGTCTTACACACCTCCTACATCAATTTTTAAAATCCATGTATTTTGGTCAATCTCTATTTGGTGAGTTAGTTTGTGTTCTCTTTGTCTAACTTTGCTTTCAAGCATATCCCTATGATAAGTTAGACTAGAAAAATAAGATTTGCTGAAAAATCTTCCTTCGCCACCAAAACTCAACCACTGTAGGCGGTTCCATATATGAACCGCGGTTCCTTATCAATAAGGAACTGCGGATAGTGCTTCCTTATTTTTTGGGTATTTCTGAAATTCCAAATTTGTTCCAACATTTTTGAGAAGCCAATGAGTCGGAAATCACGGTTACCAAAAAAAAAAATACCTTGAGCCTTCCCTATTAAACCATAAGCATTTTGCCTTACTTCACATCCCAAAATGTCTTACTCTCTTAATGAAAGCCTCGATTCTCCTCCATTCTCCCCAATTGCTTTCAACCCCAACTCACTCAAGAACACTTTCAATTCAAATTTACCCAAGAACACTCTTAATCACATCTCTCCTACCAAGAATGTTGATTGTGAAACATCTTTTCTTCCACCACCACCCTTTAGTGTTCTTCCTCCTTCTCATGATAATGTCATGCACCATGGGACATATTGCCATTGTTGTCAATATCAACATCTTGCTATGGTACACATCTATGAGGAGTTGAGCTACATCAAGAGTCTCTTAGTCAAGCCTCCTCTTCACTTTGATTATGAGATCTCCACCAAGCCACCACCACCACATTTCGCCACTACCTTATCTTTCATATAAGTATTGGTTGCTTATCCACGAGACACCTTTTTATTTTAAGCAAATCTTAGAATTCTAGATTAACTAGGATTAGATTTATGCTTTTGGCTTGTTTTCTATTTCATACATCTTTGTATGACTCTTTTCTTATTTTTATATGACTTCACTTGGATGTTAGTCTTTGTGTTTTCTTCTCTTTTATTCTTTTAGTGTGACCTTTAGCTATGTCTTGTTGATTGTTTCTTTTGTTCAACTAACCCTTCTATGTAGCTTGTCACCATATCTCGATTCCTCGGTGCCCCAAGCTAGGGGGAGTAAGAACCAAGGGGGAGTCTTTGCAAAGTCCGTCTCTTCAACACCGACTTGTGCAACCTTTTTGCTTCGACAAAGGGGGAGAAATGAATAAACTCGTCTTCAAAAATCTTGTGTTTTGTGTGATTGAGTTTATATATTGTCGAAATCAAAAAGGGGGAGATTGTTAATGCAATAATGCTTAAAAACGTTACTTGCATTTTTCGGTCTCGCTTAGTTTTGATTACGCCAATATGTAAAAACAAGCATTTACAAAAACAACGAAAAACGAATTCTTGAGTTCAAGTATTTTTCATTTTACCCATTTTCACTTAAGGTATGAATAACAAGTACTAACCTTAATCAAGTGATCAAGTGATTTAATCTTTTCTTAAAACTCACTTTTTATTAAGTGTGACAAGTTTTAAATTAAACTTTCTTTTTAAGAAAATGTTTTATTAAATTAAATATTTGAAAGTTTGAAAATGGCATATTCCCTTTTGATTTGGAATATCCTTTCTGGATATTTTAATAACCAGATATGACCTCCACCACTAAAGGACAAAAAGGGAGTGGAGTCTAGCCCGGCGGTTCCTTAGCGCCTAGGCGGTTCCTTATCAATAAGGTACCACCGGCTGGGATAAGGAACCACGGGCAGATATAGCCGTTGGCCCTTTGTCCTATAAATAGTGGACCTTTCTCAGATTTTCAATTCACCTCTTTTGCACACAAATTTCTAGATTCAAACATACTTCTTAAATCACTCAAATCCTTGATTATTTGATTGATTACTACTTGCTAAGAAGTGAATCTATCTCATCCATCCCTTCCTCTTCAAGTGCAAAGAGAAGAACACTATCATTGTGAAGTGTTGAGTCCACCACCAAAGATCCTTTGAAGATAAAACTTTATACATTTGTTGTTGTGTAATAGTTGTGAAGATCCAAGTAGTTGTGTCTATTTGGAAGTTGTGTATGTACTAAGTATAGTTGTGTAGATTGGTCCTAGCTACGATTAGGGCTCGAATTTTACCTTAGAGTCGGAAATTGGTTAAGCGACGTGTACGGTTTTCTCCACCATAAGGAGCTTGTTGTGTAGTGAACTCTCGAGTAAGGAGTACTCGAGGAGTGGAGTAGGAACGAGGAGTGAGCTTCGTTGCCGAACCACTATAAATCCTTGGTGTTTGGTATGATCTTTCTTTACCCTTAACTCTTTACATTCTTTATTCTTTGTGTATATATATATTAGTTACTATTAGTTTAAATTACACTATCATTGTTCATATTGTGCATAAGAAGATTTCACTTATTTCCTTAAGTCTAAGTTTTTGGGAAAAAGGATTTTTTGAAAACCATCATTTAACAAGTAAATATTAGAAACTATTCACCCCCCCCCCTTCTAGTTTCTACACTCTCGAACTTTATTTGAGGTCAATGAATGTATCTCGCACGATAAGGTTGGTTTTTCTTTGAGATTCAATAAAATTGTCTAGCTTGGTTTCGAGGTTGGGTTTGTCTTTGGTTTATTGTTAGATCTCCAACTATCGCGGTCGCGATTACGATAATCTTTATAAAATCGAGTTCGACGAAAGGTGTTCATGACATTTGGCTTCTTCTTCCTTTGTCATAGGAGTGTCATCGTCATCACATTCACTAGAAGGATGGTTAACTCCACAGTGTTTGCAAGTTTCACGACTTTTGTTTTTCATCTCTTTATATTGAGTATCGATTTTGAGAGACATGGCGTCCATGCGAGCCATAATTTTTTCAGTGTCGGTTGGGTTGTTGCTTTCTTCAGCAAAAACTACGGTTTTTCGTGGGTTTTTGTTTTTGTGATTTTTGGACCAATCAAGCTTGAGTAAGACACAATTGGTAGGCTTGGTTAGGGGTTTTGTAAAGGAAAATACCACCCGCTGAGGCGTTCAATGCATCTTGGGTACCATCGTCAAGACCATGATAGAAAATCTTGATTATTCCTTCCTTTAGACCATGGCAGTTTCTAAGTAATTCTTTCATTCTTAACCATACGTCAGTGAGAGTTTCTCGATCTTATTGAGAAAAGCTTCGAATTTCTCCAAGGAATTTTTCAAATAGGACAGGAGGAAAGAATCGGCTAATGAAAGCAGTTCTAAGACCTTCCCATGTTCGAATGGTTTCTTCATTAAGTTCGTCAAGCCATGACTTGGCTTCTCCAGTGAGGGATGATGAAAACATCATGAGTTGAACGGCTTCGGCTTGTCCTTTTCCATAGTTAAACATTTTGCATATTCCACTAAATTCATGGATGTGTCTGTGAGGATCGGTTTTGATTCGACCATCAAATTGGTGGTTTTTGACAAGTGTCAAGTGGTTTCCTTTGATTGCAAAATCGTTCGCAATTTCAGGTAAAATGATTGCGGAGCCAGGAGTTGGTGCTCAACTCTATCGGCTGACCACATTGGTTCATCATCGGTGTTCGACATTGGATCGTAACGGTTGATGAGTTTGGTGAGAAATAGGAATTTAGAAAGGTTGTCGAAAGGTTGGTTGATTTTCGCGAGGTTGAGGTTACTCGTGTCTCCTATCGAAAGGTACAAGAAAGTGAAGTCTATGTAACGTTCGGTTAAAGGTATGTTCAGGTTCTGATAACGATGATAAAGGTGGAGTTTCGGATGAACGGGTGTGCATCCAACAAAGGTTTTGGGTTTACAGAAGAAAATGTGCGGCGTACTTTGTGAAATGTGCGGCGTACTTTGGTTCGCTACGGTAAGTGCGGCCCACTTTTTGAATTGTACGGCGTACTTTCTGTACTGCAGGAAAAATTTTTGTTTGTTTTGGGTAGGAAATGGTTCAATTCTTCAAAGATTACGTAAATTTTGCGTTACAAAACAGGATTATCAGTCCCCGGCAGCGGCGCCAAAAACTTGATGTTCGTTTCGCAAGTCTTAAATTTATATTACAAGGTTTAGACAAAACAAGGGACTAGAATACAAACACTGGCAAGTATACCCTTTCGTTCGTAATATAGCTTGTAGTGGTAAGCCAGGATCGTTCGCTGAGACTTAGTTTCGTTTTGGTAATTAATATATGAATTGAAGAAATAAATAGTTGAAATGAATAACAATAGTAACAAATATGACTAATATGGGATAGTTCGTATGAGTTCGTGACGATGATAATAATGACCGAGACATGTTTATGTAGGTAAAGAGTAATAATCCTTTTTCGTCAAAATGGCATTTGCACAATTTACTTTGGTGTGATTCAAGACTTATGTTTATTCAAGCGACTAAGCTCAAAACAAGTTTCCAACGAGTTTAATATTGTATCTAGGTTTCTAAGCAAATCTCTCCAACCAACGATTCAAACACCATAGACAAGTCTTTAAAAACTTATTACAACAATTTGCGTTTCTCAACGCCAAGCTATCGCAACAAAACAACTCTAGATAAAATATGGTTTATAGAACGAGGTGGTAAAATGGTTCTACAACATTATCTTGAAATCAATTATAAAGGATCATATCATGGCATCATCACTAATCATAGTCACATACCCATACAGTCACAAATATCTTAGCCTAACCTAGTAATCAAAGTAACAAATAGAAAAGAGTAAGAGAACATCATACTTAGATTTGATCGAATGAACGAGTACACAAGTGTCACGATTGTATCGTTCCTCTAAGAATCGAAGAGTGGAATACTCTCGTTACAAGTATTTCCCAAAAGTGGATAATACTAAAAATACTACTAAAAAGCTAAGAATACTCGGATTAGAGTAGTAGTTGAAATATGAGATATGTTGTATGTGTAGAAATGGCTACTATTTATAGTGCTGGCTGAGATAAAATGTGCACCACACTTATCCGAAAGTGCACCGCACTTTGGATACGGGAATGTGCGTCGCACTTCTGGCAATGTGCGCCACACTTTTGTGCGTTCCAGAATTTTCTTTCATTAGTTTGGCTAAATTGCACAACAAGGACCTTCTTTGTATTTTCTTCACTTTGCTTCTTCATACTTAATACCTGCATATAAAACGCAATATATTAAGTATCGAAAGCTCTTATTTATAATACAAAGTGGCATTATAATAACGTGTTAAATATGTATATTTTGGTCGTTATCACAAGTCAAGGAAACACGCTCACGAATAAAGTCAAAGATCACATCAACATATTCACAAGAAAAAGAAATGACGACTACGAGTTCAAGACAAAGCATCGTATGCTAGGTTTATTTTATTATTGTAACTTGGGTAACCCCCTTGTTTGGTGTTACCTCCCTTAGGGGGAGATTGTTGAAAATATGTTTTTACGTATTTAGGAAGGATCGGTCACTCCAACAATATATACGTAGTATGGGCTCGTAGTAATGGTCTAACAATATAACCCAGAAAGACCACATGTAGGGTGTGCTATATATACCCCCTCCTACTATGTTAGGAGGGGTTGGTTCACACATATTCAATCTAATATTATCTTTTCTCTCCAAACTCTCTCTTCTTTCTCTCTATAGTTCTTTATCTCTTTCTCTATTTATATATCATTTCATACTTAGATAATCCAAGGATTACGTAGACCCTACATTCCGCTTCTATGATATGTTTTTATTATGGTTTGCTTTTCTTTTCAGTTTACCTCTCTAGTCTGAGGTTTTGCGATTTCGCCGTTGGGACTGTGGGAGAGTATTAGACAATAAAATGGCCCAAGTCCAACTTGTGGGATTAGGATCTCTTGAATGTTCTATGTATGAGTATAAATACACATTAATAATACAATACCTATTCATGGGGGTTTAATCATTCTAACATATTCCATATTGATAAAAAAAATAATCTTAAATTCAATATATAAGTTTGGTGGGCTACTTTTTCTATTACCAATTGGTTTTAGAATAAAATCTCAGTTAGACTTGGTAAATTTCAGGCCAAAAGATTCCATAATTGGTATCAGAGAGCCAGGTTGGGCCCACTGGTGGTGTACATGGTGTTCCTCGGTTAAATCCCGGTTCGATGGTGTTAGTGAATCTCGGTAAACCATGTATCGTAAAGAAACCTGTAAAAGGCAGGTTGTTCTGATAGTAAAGGTCGACGTCATGAAAAAGGTGAGATCGTGACTATGGTTGAAAGGGAAACTCATGGTGATTTGGGTCTGAGAGAAGTATTGTTAGGTGTGCACACTCAAATTCCCACATCGGTAAAAACATAATCTCAAATCAATATATAACTTTGGTGGGCTACTCCTTCTATCATCTCAATTGAGCTTATATTATATACTTACTGAGATGTTGGGGAAAAGATTCTCACAAAATCTCTTTGATCACGTTAAGGATCAATTTTCGGTGGCTAATATGGAAGTGTGATATGAAACTTCTGTGACCTCTATGCAGGGACGGAGCCAAAGGGTGTCTTGTGGGTGCCCGGATATGAATTTTTCAGATATATTATTAATTTTTGAAAAAGAAAATCGATTTTTTATAAATATATTATTATGCTTTCGGTGCATCAAATGTGTTTATAATCTTATTTAATTACTATACATAAAAAGAATTAAACTCTATTATATTAGAGTTCAAAAAAATTTATACCCCAATAATATTTGTTCTTGCTTTGTCTCTGCCTCCATGAACCTACAAGAGCACTCCATTTTTAATAATATACTCAAAACGTATTGACAATCGCATGACTTTCATCGGGTCGTCGAATAAGTCCTTCTGGATAATACTTGCTTTCTATGTAAGGCAAACGTTCAATATATATTTTTTAGCATAAATTTAAACAATCAATTTTAGCAATTTATTTTTTAAATCCAATAAAAAAAATCACTTTCACCATTTAAATAAAAACATTTCACAACCATTAATCGTTATGCACATGAAACAAATCATCTCGACGAGAATTAAATTATCTTTCTATCAAAAAGCACATGTATACACTTTCAATGATTTTTTTTGTGTGAAAACCATATATGATTCGTATCACGAATCATATATGATTTTCTAAATTATATATGATTCGTATAATGAATCGTATATGATTTTCTGGAATCATATATGATTTTAGGAAATCACACAAATTATATATGGTTTTCTCAGTGAAAACAAAAATCTGTCGGAAGTTAATACATGTGCCTTTCGATATAAAGTTGATTTAATTCTCGTTGCAATGATATATTGTTTGTCGCTTAACGATTTACTGTTTGTGAGTTATTTAATTTTTAAAAGAGAGATGAAAAGTGAGTTTTTAAAAAGATGAATGGGTATAATTGGTTAATTGAATATATGTTAAATTAAAAGTTTATATTAATCGTAACATTAACTTAAAGTTGATCACTAATACAATAGAAAAGGTGATTAAATACGTGATCCGCGTTAAAGCTAGGGGGAGGGGTACTGTTAGCCCTATATTTTATATAGTCGGACAAGAATGTAATAAGTCATCTTAGTTGTTATTGGTCTTGTATTGTAATAGGTTAGTCGGGTTAACCGGGCTTGGACTTTAAGCTAATATTGTATAAGTTAGGGGCGTAAGCCCAAGTGCAAGCCAAGCCCGGACCATGTTACTTAACCCACGGCCTAACAAAGCCTAGGGTATATAAACCCACTTCCATGTGTTGAAGAGGGTGTTTGTTACATTAACTTTCTCTCACTAGTAATGTTTAACCTTCCATAATCTCTCTACTTTCTCCCTCTCTACCTTAATCTATTTCTCTCACTTAATATCATCTTAATATTGTGTTATGGATTGAAGTGGGATTAACATTTATTATCAGAGCTTATAGTGGATAGGTGATTGAAGATTCGTGGTTGTGTTTTTATTGATTTTGTGAGGTATTTGATCCATAATCCTTAGTCCAATTTTTTTTTGTGTTTTTCATGGTTTAATCTTGATACAAATCTTCTACATAGTAGTGGTAGATATTTGGTATTGTTTCTTTGGGTAAAAACACAAAATTTTTGGGTATTTGGATCAATTTTTGGCAAAAAGTTACGTTTTTTACAAGTTTGATCCGAGAAAAGGGGTTTGTCGATCAACAGTGAACATTTTCGGAAAAGGGTTTATTATTCCGAAAATAATACTTTATTCCAAAGATTTGTTCCGAATAGGGGTGTAATAAGTGTGTAAACACTTATCCTTTTGCCACTAAAATCAAGGAAAAAGAAGACCTAATCATGTGTTTAGTATCGTAAAAGTCGGAATTACGCGTGGTTTTGTGTTTTTGTGTTAAAATAGGTACAAATGATCAAAAGGAAAGAAAACACGGGATTTCACGGTCGAATGTTTAAGAAAAGTCCAAGAAAGAGACAATGACAAAGTCAAAGACCAAAAGTGAACTCAAGATCACGAAAACCGGCAAAATCGATACGACTTTGAAGAAATGATCAAGGAAGCCGAAATCGAGCTCGTTTTTAGTGGATTTTAATTATTGAAGATTTATTGGGCCAAGTGGGTCCCACATATATTGCAATTGGGCCCAAAATCCATTAATAGATTTTAAGTACTTTCTTATGGATCACTAGCCCAAAACATGGCCCAAATTCTATGATAAAAGGGACGGATGGAGTGTTGTTGGGCCAAGCCCATTTGATTACTATACGAATGAAACCAATAAAAAAAGTATTTAACAATGTTTGGTCAAAAATCTGGGTCAAACTCACCAAACCTGTTTATCCCAGTCAACATACACAATAAATAACCACTCACACCACACGTTTTTATAAAAACAATTTACCTTTCACCCACCCATTATTTGACGTTACAAAGAAGAATAAACATTCACCCACTCCTTCTGTCCCACAATACACGCAGCTTTTTATTTACCCTAATCCCAAACCCTAAAAGACAATTTACATCATAAAAATTGGGGGTTTTTACTGAATCATGTGATTCACACGCGCCCCAATTAAATCCCCATGGTTTTCAGGATGAGCATGATGGAAGAATATGTTGTGACATGGCCAATCTCTCTCATTTGATTGGCTTTGCAACACCATAACCCCAATCCACCAATCAAATGAGTCCACATCACCCCTAAACAAACACAACAAACACACCCCCAAGACAGGTTGGTGATCCGTGTGACTTTATGTGTTATTACAACCGTTTGATCAAGAAGAAAAGAGAGAGAAGAAAGAAATGATGTATTTAGCGGCTGGGATTTGATTACTTGCTCACCAAGATCATCAAGAAGGTTTTAGGGTTTCCCTATAAAAACCTCCCTCATTTGTGTAATGGGTGTGCCTTTTTTTTAATTTTAATTTCTACAAAATTAGATTTAGATTAAAAATTGTAATTTCTTTTTTTTAAGTATTGTACTCAAGTTTTTAGTTATTAATAAAAAATTTATTTCAGTTAATTCATCTCGTCTTACATCTCATTTAAGTTTCTTGCTATTTAAATTTCAATCTGTTTTTTTTATTATTATTATTATTAGTTTTTTTCATTATAATCATTAAAAAGTAAAAAAAAAAGGTATGAAAAGAACTTCCCCACTGGAAGTTTGATAAAAACTTGTTCGAGGATCGAATCTGTTCGAGAAGGGTATTGGATCGAATGGTTCAAGCTTATTTCGATTCGGTTCATTAAGGAGGTCTCGGTTTGGTTTCATAGACAGCTCAGCGCTCGTCTACTTCCCAACGGATTTCTCCAAAAGGTTCTATATCTCTTTTTATTATTTTCATGTTATTGAATTTTAAGTTTTATATTTGAGTTATTGTAGTATTGTCTATTTGCTCATCTTCTTATTTTTAAACTTTGTTTTAGCTGGTTTATTTGCCTGTTTGTTGATTTGGTATGTTTCCTGTTTAAGTCTCTTTTTTAGTTTTAAGTAGTTTAGTTTTTAGATTTATATTCTACTGATAATTTATAAGTTACTAATTTTTGTTGCTAGAATATAGATTTCGATATCTGCTTATTAGAATATCTGCTTATTGATTTATTTGTTTTTTTTCTTGTTATTGTTATTGTTTAAATTGGGTATTGTTGGTTTAGTTTTTAATATTTGATAGACTTATTTGGATCTGCTTACTCTTGGTGTAATAAGACTGCTAATAAAGAAATTTTGCTAGTTGAAAGTTCGTTATTCTCGGTGTCTTAACGAATTGATTTCTGGTTAAATGTGTGACTCAATTGTTTTTGTTTAAGAAAAAGGGAAGTTGATTATCTATAACTAATTAAAAAGTAAATGCGAAAAGTATTTAAAAACAAACTAAAGACAAGTACAAATAATAAAAGTAAAACAAGGTGAATATTAAAAACTAAAAGTTAAAACGATATTAAAACGAATATTAAAACAAATAATAAAACGTAGATTTAGAGCGAAACAATTAATAAAAATAAAACTAAAAGACGAAATTAACTATTGACTCGAAAATAAAGTTTACTAAATGAAAAAGGAGAGAATAAAACTAAAATGGTACTTTAAAGCTAAACGAGGCAAAACCTAAAGCGGATACTAAATAAAAGATAAAACTTGAACTTTATGAAAAAATATTAATTTTAAAATTAGATGAAAAATTCAACTAAAAATATGTAACTTTCAGAAATAAAATCGGAACAACTTTCAGATTAAACTGAACAATTACGGAAAAAAACTAATAAATAAACAAGCTAGCAGGCAGCTAGCTCAAGCTAGCAGCCTACTAGCTCACTTTTGGCGGAAAAATGCTAAGCATGCAAGCATGCTGGTGATTCTTATATAGTTTCGTTCGGAACTTTTCTTTTGGTTCGGAAGATTTCTCTGGTTCGGAACTTCTAGAAGATCTGGATCGAAACTTTTAAAATAATTTGGTTCGGAACTTTTAGCTAAAATCAGGTTCGGAACTTTTAGATAAAGTTGGTTCGGAACTTTTAGACAAAGCTGGTTCGGAACTTTTAGCAAAAATCTGGATCGGAACTTTTAAATAAAATTTGGTTCGGAACATTTAAAATCTTTGATTCGGAACATTAAAAAAAATATTGATTCGGAACCTGGGAAACAGTAACTTAAACGAAGAACAGGAGGTGAAAACCAAGCACGAATTTAATCAAAACTAATCAAGATTAACCAAAAGATTAATCCAAAACAACCACAAATGATCTACTAACAATAACCAATCAAACCAAATCAATAACACCAACAATCATGACCAAAATAATCAAAACCCACTTAATCAAAACCATAAAAATCAAGAACATGAACAATAAAGATGAAGAACAAATCAAACAAGAAAGGTAGAATGAGATTAACAATAAAGTAAAGATTCAATAAAACTTACTTGAATTAAAGAGTGCAATACAAGAAACTAAAGTGCATGAAATTAAATTGCAAGGTATGAAAATGGTGGAAGTGGTGGTTTGTCAAGCCACCCAACAACAACAAAATGAAGGAAACTAAACTATATATAGGGAGATTAGGGAGGAGCTTAGGAAGCTTCCTCCCTCTTTCTTCTTTCCTTAATTGCACCATTTAGTCCTTAATCTTCTTTAATCTTTTGACTTCAATGACTTTGTCTTGGGATTTATTTAAACTCGTCTTAAATTTTCTTCATAAATATGACTCGAGTTCTTCGGCTTTTAGTAAACTACCGTCTTTTGACTTTTTCTTCGATAAATCTTCAGAATTGGTCCTGTACTTCCGTTCTTTTCGCACTCTTGATCTTTCGACTTCTTCTTTCGTCTTTTTCTTCAATAAAAGCCCGTGAATGC
The DNA here is from genome assembly GCA_025667525.1 of Glebionis coronaria. Classification (NCBI taxonomy): domain Eukaryota; kingdom Viridiplantae; phylum Streptophyta; class Magnoliopsida; order Asterales; family Asteraceae; genus Glebionis; species Glebionis coronaria. Next base: position 413,750,880 of record CM046879.1, on the reverse strand, counting down.
CCGTGTTTTCTCCACTTTTCACCTTTTCGTCCTAAATCACAACAAAAACACAAACCACGCATAATTCCGACATAAATGACATAAAATATACGTTTTGGCCCGGTTATTATTGTAATTAAGTGGTAAAAAGGATTGGTGTTTACACACCTATCAAATCCCCTACACTTAACCATTGCAATGTCCTCATGCAATGCATTAGTTACAAAGCATGTTTACATTTTTCATCACAATTAATCCACGTTGGCCTTTATTAAAGAGATAGAAAACTATAAACATTCAAAGTAAAGAAATCAAAAACATACCTTGGGTTTTGAAAATGTTATGAATGATCATCATCCTCAAGTTTTCACTTTCTCCAAACCAAGCTTAAAAACGAGATCATTGTTATTATAAGTTAGTAAACTAACACGAACTCATTTGGGCCAATTATTCACTTAGACTCCCTTATTCCTAGGTGTATCTCTTATATTTTATTATTGTATTGAATGATCACGAGGATGCAATGTTGACTTATTACGATAGTTATTTAGGCCGAAAATAAAGTGAACGATTTAATCAATAGTTAGCTAAAGGACAAAATCTTTTAAAACTGCTTCTCGGGACCTCATAAAGTTCATATCTTGGCATAACTCGCTTTGCGATTTGAGACCTTTCTCGGACCGATATTTGGCAGCGACTTCATACTTCAAACCTTGAGAGACGTTCATGAAATTATGGTCTTATCTTCATAATAGGGATTTCTTTACTTGAAATTTTGAGAGATTCTTCATATACGGACCACGACTTCTTCATTTTTCTCCAATCTTTATTTTGGACTTTGATATACAACGATCCGCCTCCTTTTTGGACTTGGATCTATTTATCCTCATACCTTGTTAGGGCCTTTTCGGATAGACTTCTCCATGACTTTTGGGGAGTTTTTGCTTTTCGTCGTGTGTCTCGATCCTTCATATTGATTTTCGAAAAATGATTCTTCACATCACTTTTGGATCTTTAGCAACAAAATATAGCCCTCATGACTTGTTAGGACCTTTTTGGACTTGCCAATCTTCGCATCCCGCTTCAATAAGTTATGCCTTGGCTATGAACTCTAATCCATACCGAGCAACTTTTAAACGATCTTGGGCTAGAAGCTAAGTAACTTTTCAAATCGTACAACCTTATTTATTGCAGATAAATTTATTAACAAGCGATGGGAGAATAGGCTCATAATTAACTCACATAAATTCACGAAAGAATACCGAACTTATAATTGACTCTATCATCTCTCGTTCTCCACAATCTAAAATCTCAAGTAATGAGACTCGTGGATGCTTAGCTTATTAAATCAAAGTTTTGGGTTTTCGAGTCGCCTATAGGATCTTGCAAACTCTTAGACTTTTTCAAGTTTAGAATCCGCATTTTAAAGTTCCCTTGATAAACGACTCTCTAGGATCAATTATAGGAACTTGCGAAAAGTTCTTGTTCTTAACCCGTGAGAGTTAAGACTTTCGCATTTTATAGCTCCCTATATAAAAGCCTAGCAAAACTTGACTTAAACATGTTAAGGATACTAGCTAGAGTAAACTTAGATAAGTAAACTCGGGTTGAGTCAAAAGATTCACAACGTTTGAAAATTAAAACCACTTTATTCAAACTTTATTCTAATAAGGAAAGAAAATAAATATACAAAGGTAAAAACTAATGGGCCAAAATAGATCAAAAATTTTGAAAAATGTCGAAAAATTGATTTTCCGGTTAAAATGAGGAAAAATACAAGGAAAAGGCCACTTAACTTCGATAGAAGTCCCCCCTACACTTAATATAAACATTGTCCTCAATGTTTAGGCATGTGGGAGTAAACTCCCCTACACTTAGGACATTGTGCACTTTGTTTAAATCACTCTAAGGAAGAGACAACTAAAGAGATTCCTATTTTAATATTGAGAAATATAAAATAGTGAATCGAAAAGAGTTTAGGATAGAACCGGGAAGAAGGGAGCACGGAATCACGGTTCGTCAAAAGTCATCAAGAGTGTGTGTTTGAAGCTCTAATCCCTGCACATGATAAGAAGGAAAACAAGAAACACCACGGGGCTCCCCCTACACTTATGGTAAAGATAGATAGATAATTGGGTTGCCTCCAAAAAAGCGCTTGTTTATATTAACCGAGTCACGAGCCTGACTCGTCCCCGAATTAAATGGTCCATGGGGAAGCCTTGAATGTGATACCGGGATCAAAGACCTTGTCCTCGTTCCCGGTTGACATCAACAAAGGAGAGGCGGGGGGATAAGTCTTGAATGGGAGAAAGGTCCTTTCAACATACGAGAAGTATGTGAATTCAAGATCCACGGGAGGTGGGGTGGGTAGAGTAAGCACATTGTCCTCCCCCAAAGACAATGGATGCTGAGCAAGCGGCAAAGCCGTATTGTTATCAATCATAGCATAATCAATGTCACCTCCCAGGTCAAAGCACTCATCCTCCGTGATGGTCTCTAACGGAGTGGATGAATGGTGCCCGGGAGGGGGACTTGGGACAATACCTTCCTGCAGCAAATTATCAAGAATAATATCCCCCTCCGTATCATAATCATCAATACCTGGAGGCATGGAGTGAAGGTCGATTTCTTCCAGCAATGGGTCATTATCTTCAACGGGAGGAATAGATGGAGTTAATGTTGGGAATAAAATATAGGTCAGATCACCAAACGCTGATAAGAAGAAAGTCAACGCTGATAGATTGACTTTGGACGCTGATAGAAGTCAACGCTGACAGCCTTGAAGATTGACACTGATAGAATATCTTTTGTTTATTTGTTTCTTTATTTATGTATGGTAAAGATAAGCACCACATTGTATTTTCTATTATTATCTTTACCTAGAATAGTTGATTCATAGCTTATTGTACAAGACTTCTTGTTCTATAAAAGAAGGTCTTTTAGGTTAAAGTCATATATCAGTTTTCATAGTATTCGCAAGTTAAACCTTTCATTGTAATCAACACGATTATTCTAATACAAGTGAAAGTTTGTTTAACATCATTGTGTTTTAGATCAAGTGTTAATTCCGCATAACACTTTGTTACTTTATTCATAAGCAAAGGTTTCTCTACGTGTAGTACTTGATCTAATCTCGTATACACAAAGCTAATCGATCTAAGTTTGGGATCAACAAGTGGTATCAGAGCTTGTTGAGAAACTTTTGATCTTTAAGTAACACAGAACCCTAAAACACCAAACCCTAAAAACCCTAAAATCTCAAAACCCTAAAAACACCATGTCTGGCACAAATCAACCTCCTGCTTTGCTGCAAAACAACTTCTCAAATCCTAGTATCAAAATTCCCATGTTTGATGCCAGGAACTTTGAACATTGGAAGTCCAATTTTGAGCAATACATAGCTATTCATGACTACACTCTTTGGGAAATTATCGAATATGGGAACACATTCGATAAAGCAGCAAAGATTACTGCTGCTATTGAGGCAAGGTCAGCTATTCCTAATTGTCCAGAAGCTGATAAAGTGGAAAAGCCTGATGATGGGAGAGCGGTAGCTGTTGAAGACATAGCCAAGAAGAGAGTGGACATGAAAATTTTGAACATCTTGAAACATGCCCTAGGTCATGAGAATCAGCATAAGTACAAACGTTTTGATTCTGCAAAAGAGCTTTGGGAAGCTCTTGAAGTAGCACATGGTGGCAATGCTGACACAAAAGAAGAAAAGAAGAAGCAACTCTTGCATGAGTATGCTGTCTTTAAAGCTCAACCTAATGAGAATCTCAGCAGTGTGAGAAGTAGACTTCTTGACATCACAAGTCAACTTTCCTTCATGGGAAAACAGATTGATGACCCTGAATTGAATGCTACTTTTCTCAAAAGCCTTGGTGATGTATGGAAGATTGAGACAAGATCTATTCTTGTCAATAACACCCACAAGACTTCCAGGTTTGATGACATCTTCAACAAGTTAAGGCTGTTGGAGAATGAATGGCAATTGGAGAGTGATAACAAATCTTCCAGCAGCAACATGGCCTTCTTTTCACAAAGTGAAGGCCAATTTGATTCCATGAACTTTTATGGACATTCAGCCTCTGGATCTCAAGGTGTCAGTGCTGGATGTCAATCTGTCAGCGCTGGATCATATCCTGTCAACGCTTTGTACTCAAGCGCTGACACACACAATCATGGCGCTGATAGAATTAAACCTGCTGGTTTTGATCTTGATACTGTGTGTGCCTTCATTGCTTCTTTGCCTAGTGATTCAAGGATCACTTATGAAGATCTTGAGCAGATAAGTGATGAACAATTGGAAGAGATGGATATAAAGTGGACTATGGCTCTTGTAAGTTTAAGAGCAAACAGGTTCAATAAAAGGTTCAAGAAGAAGATGACCTTTAATGCTAAGGATGTTGCTGGATTTGACAAGTCCAAGGTGGAGTGCTACAACTGTCATAGGATGGGGCACTTTATGAGGGAATGTAGATCTCCAAGGAGATCTGATGCTGGGAAGCCTTCTAGCCAAATGATTAAGAACCCAGATCCCAAGGCCATGGTTGCTGTTCAACAAATTGATGGCGTTGGGGAATGGGATTGGAGCTGGATGGCTAAGAATGAGGAAGAGGACCGAGCTTTGGTTGCTGAAGTTAAAGAAGAGCATGCTGAATATGCTCTCATGGCACACTCCTCCTCTTCATCAGATAATGAGGTATATGATGATGCTTTCTGTTCTAAGGGTTGTCGTTTAAATACTGAAAAATCAAAACAAGAGATAGTTAAGTTATTAGATGAAGCAAGTACTCTAAGGTGCAAATTATCTAACTATCAAATTGCTCTTACCCAAACAGAAAAGACAGTAACTGAGTATAAGAAAATGGAGTTTGATTTAAAGGATCAAATAAATATCTTAAAACATGAGTTACATCAGAGTAAGGATGTTCAAGATATAGTAAATAGGGTTAATCTTGATTTGATAGCTCAGTTAGAGGAGGCTAACAAAAACAAAGATAATGTGAGTCTTAAAATCCAGAGATTTGATAAGGCCACACAATCCCTAGGAGAGTGTGTTAGTAAACAAAGAGACTCTAAGGATATGAGTGGGATTGGGATGAATAATTATACTGTTGTTCCACCACCAGCTGGGGATTTCTATGGTGTCCAATCAAAGGACTTATCTTGGACTGGCTTGCCAGAATTCCAAGAGGAGGAGTTTATTCCTCCACCTAGAGTGACTTCCCCAGTTGAGGAATATCAGCAAAAGCTGACTGACCTAGAAGAGTGGAAGAAAGCAAACCACACTTTGTTTGTTAAGGGAGGGTTATTGTGTGAAAGTCCAAATGAGCCCACACCAATCACGAGCCTTGATCCTAAACCTATTAAGATCACACACCCTACCACTGGCAAACCTGTTGACCTTGGCCCACAAAATGTTAGAAAACCTAGTGTTAAATATGCAGAGATGTATAGAAATTCTAGGTCACCAAAAAGCCAAGTAAGTAATCATGGAACAGGCTTCTTTGCTTCTAGACCTAAGACTATGTCTAGAAAAGCTTGTTATACATGTGGTAGCTTCTCACATTTGGCCTACAAATGTGTCAACGCTTCCAATGTCAACGCTGACAGGAACCATGTCAGCGCTGACAAAAGTCAACATAGGTCAAACACTGTCAGACCCAATACCTTTGTGAACAAAAGTTCACAAGCTGTTAGACCAGCCCCATTCTTTTCTAGAGGGTCTAACACACAAGGCCTAAGACCTTTTCAAAAGTCAAATACTTGGTCAAATAGGCAATGGGTTCCTGTAGCAAACCCTAGGTTCAACGCTGATAAGAGCAATCGGGGCGCTGACAGGAGTAATTTCAGCGCTGATAGAAACACTGCTAAACCTAGGTATTTGCAGCCACAGGGAAATAGGTCTAAAGCTTCTACTAGCTTAACATGGAGACCAAAACAAGACCAGAACCCTAATAATACTGGTATTTCAATGACATGCAACAGGTTTCATTATATTTCAAAGGCATTGTCAACACCAATTGGGGTTAACTGGGAATTTCATTCAAACAGGGATGAAAATGGGGTTGTTATGAGAACCAAGTCTGTTCTTGTTGAACAACCAAATGAATCCAAGTCTTCCAAGGCTTGGGTTCCCAAAGAAAACTAATGTGTTTTCTTTATGTGCAGGGCATTCAGAAGAAGATCAATGACTATGGATACTGGGATAGTGGATGCTCAAGGCACATGACTGGAAAGGAAGACTATCTGACCAATTTCTCTCCTATTCAAGATGGTGATAAGGTATACTTTGGGGGTGGCTATGGCACAATCACAGGAAAAGGAACCCTTGTCACCAACAATCTAAGGTTTGATAATGTCTTCTTGGTGAAAGACCTGGATTATAACTTGTTTAGTGTATCACAAGTGTGTGATAACAAAAATAAGGTTCTTTTCACAGATACTGAGTGCTTGGTGTTAAGCAAAGATTATAAGCTCCCTGATGAGAAATACATAGATTTTAGAACACCAAGGCATAAAGACATATATAATGTGAATCTTAATGGAATTAAGGTAAATAATAAAATGTCATGTCTGTATGCTAAGGCCTCAGTAGATGAAAGTAATCTTTGGCACAGGAGACTAGGGCACATAAACTTTAAGAATATTAATAGGCTTGTGAGGCTTGGTTTAGTTGATGGTTTGCCTGAAAAGGCTTTCCACAATGACCACTCTTGTGTTGCATGCCTTAAGGGCAAGCAGCACAAGGTCTCATTCAGGTCTAAACAGGTGCACTCTAGTTCTAAACCCCTTCACTTATTGCATATGGACCTCTTTGGTCCTACTAATATAGAGAGTTTGAAGGGTAAATCATACTGTTTTGTCATTACTGATGATTACTCCAGGTTCACATGGACTTTCTTTTTAGCTAAGAAAAGTGAAACTGCCCTAAGTCTGATTAATTTTATTACCCAGATTGAAAAGAAAAATGGTAATGAGGTGAAAATTATTAGAAGTGACAATGGGGGTGAGTTTAGAAATCAGTTATTAGATGATTTTTGTGCCAAGAAAGGGATTACTAGGCAGTTCAGCATAGCTAGAACTCCTCAGCAAAATGGAGTTGCTGAGAGGAAGAATAGGACCCTTATTGAAGCAGCCAGAACCATGTTGGCTGATGCCCACTTTCCTATAGCCTTTTGGGCTGAAGCTGTTAACACAGCTTGTTATGTTCAAAATAGGGCATTGGTCAACAAGATACATAATAAGACACCTTATGAATTACTTTGGGGAAGGAAGCCAAATATTGGTTTTCTGAAGCCTTTTGGTTGTCATGTAGTTGTGTTAGAAACTAGTGAGGCCCTAGGTAAATTTGATTTAAAAGGTGATGAAGGCTACTTCATGGGTTATTCAGTGCAGAGTAAAGGATATAGGGTTTACATTAAAAAGGAAAAACGTATACTTGAAAAGGTACATGTTAGGTTTTTAGAAAGTAAACCTAGTGATCCTGAGAGTGGTCCAAATTGGTTGTTTGACTTAGAACCTTTGTCTAGAGCTTTAAATTATATGCCTGTTACTGATCCAGACATTGTGAAGGTAACTTCAAGTGTTTTGGAAAAGAGAATTGGTAATGTTTCAGGTATACAGGTTGCTAAGGAAGATGGACCACCAGCAGTTATATCATCTCCCACACAAGAATTTGTTACACTTCCTATATGGACAGATGAGTATTATGCTGCTGCTACTGCTGCAAGGAAAGATAATGTTGGTGTTCAGATACCACCAACTACAAACATGCATGATTCTTCAAGCGCTGACAAAGGGAAATCAAGCGCTGACACGACCAATTCAGACGCTGATGGCTCCAACGCTGACAACACCAATTCAGGCGTTGTTAGCCCAAACGCTGACACACAAGGATCAGACTTTGGAGACACCTTTACACAGCTTTTCTCTTCTCATTTTGAACAGGGTGGACCTTCCAATATCCATGAAGAGATTCCTGTTGATGAAGAAGAAACTGAAGAAGATATTGGCAACTTGGAGCGTGAAATTGAGGACACCAGACTTTTTGAAGGAGGAGTTCTCACTTCCACAGCTAAAGATCACCCCACATCTCAAATCATTGGTGATGTTATGGCTCCAGTTCAGACAAGAAGATCCCATCAAGGTCTTGGTGGATTTATTGCCAATATACACAAGAAGGTTGATACCCCTCTTGTACAAGCATGTTTGTTTGCCTGTTTTCTGTCACAGGAAGAACCCAAGAAAATTTTTGATGCTCTCAAGGAACCAAGTTGGGTGGAAGCAATGCAGGATGAGCTTCACCAATTTGCTATACAGGATGTTTGGGAGCTGGTTGATTGTCCTAGGTATGTGAGACCAATTGGGACAAGATGGGTTCTAAGGAACAAGAAAGATGAAAGAGGCATTGTGGTCAGAAACAAGGCACGTTTGGTAGCTCAGGGTTATACACAAGAGGAAGGCATAGATTATGAAGAAGTCTTTGCTCCAGTTGCAAGAATTGAAGCTATCAGAATTTTCTTAGCTTATGCTTCTTGCATGAATTTTACTGTTTATCAGATGGATGTGAAGAGTGCTTTCCTCTATGGCACAATTGTTGAGGAGGTTTATGTAATGCAGCCTCCTGGTTTTGAAGATCCTGAGAATCCAGACAAGGTTTATAGAGTAAAGAAGGCAATGTATGGCCTTCATCAAGCCCCAAGAGCATGGTATGGTACATTGTCCACCTATTTGGTGGAAAATGGTTTTAAGAGGGGCACCATAGACCAGACACTGTTTACAAAGAAGAAAGGAAAACATGTGTTGCTTGTGCAGGTCTATGTTGATGACATCATTTTTGGGTCTACTGATCCAAAAATGAGTGAGGATTTTTCCAAGCTCATGACAGATAAATTCAAGATGAGTGCAATGGGTGAGATGAACTTCTTTCTAGGTTTACAAGTTCAGCAGAAAGAAGATGGTATCTTCATCTCCCAGGACAAGTATGTAGCTGAAATCTTGAAGAAATATGGTTTTTCTCCACATGAGAAGGAGGCTTCTACTCCTATGGACAGACAACATCCCTGGGGAAAACTTGGAGCTGGAAAGGATGTGGATGTTAGGCACTATAGATCAATGATTGGTTCATTGATGTATCTTACAGCCTCAAGACCTGACATCATGTTTGCTGTGTGTGCATGTGCACGCCATCAAGTGACTCCCAAAGAATGTCACCTTTTTGCTGTGAAGAGAATTTTTAGGTACTTGAGATGTTATCCAGATCTTGGATTATGGTACCCAAAGGATTCTCCATTGGACCTTATTGCTTATTCAGACAGTGATTATGGAGGTGACAAGTTTGATAGGAAATCCACAACTGGTGGATGCCAATTTCTTGGGAGCAGATTAATATCTTGGCAATGCAAGAAACAAACAGTGGTGGCAAACTCTACAACTGAAGCAGAATATGTGGCAGCAGCTGCTTGTTGTGGACAAGTCTTATGGATTCAGAACCAGCTGTTGGATTATGGGTATAATTTTATGCATACCAAGATTTTTGTAGACAATAACAGTACTTTATGCATTATTAAAAATCCTGTACATCATTCTAAAACCAAACACATAGAAATTAGACATCATTTTATAAGAGATTGCTTTGAGAAAGGTTTAATTCAACCAGATAGGGTAGATACTGAAGATAATGTAGCTGATCTATTAACTAAACCTTTTGATGCTGGAAGATTTCAATATTTGGTAACAAATATTGGAATGGTTAATCTCACTTAATATGTGTTTTGGAATATTTTTGAAAGTATGTACAGGATAATGCATTGTTATTGGTCTTTGTGATGATTTAGATTTTCCACATTCTTTTTCTAACACTGACAAAGGTAAAAATACAACGCTGTCAAGTGTTGGAGATATTATGGTCTAACGCTGACAAGAATTCCTTCAACGCTGATAAGTGTTGTCGGGACGCTGTCAGCAACAAATGTTAGTTTTGTGGTTTTCATCTAAATGTGCAGGTAATGGTAGCTTTATGCCATTGGATACAGAGTTGCTTATGGATCTTTGAAGAGTTATTTGGACATGTTTTGTTTATGGATGATGGTTGGAATATTTATATTCCTATCTTGACATAAATTTTTAATGTTCATATATATATATATATTGAGAACTCATGTATCATAGTTTAAGGGGAGATTTAAGGAACCTTTAGGACTCTTGGGTATTCTTAGAATACTCTCATCACAATTCTAGATTGTGTCCACAGGTGAGTATGGGTTAGTTTTACTAAACCATGAGGCACTGTAGCATGCATAGTATATCAACTTTGCATGCTGCCAAGACATTTTTGACTTAGAATTGGTTATGGTCTGATGGGAGACTTGGGAATACTTTGGATATGGGTTTACCTGGGAGTTACAAAGAATTTTATGAAATAACTTTGTTGGTAAGTATTTTGGTTAGCAAGGGACTCTAGAGGACATTTGTGTCTATCTTGCTTATGCAAGTGTGTATAAATGGACAGTGCTTGCCGCCCAGTAATTATTATCAACTTGTAAGATATTTCCCTTAGGATAAATTACTTTGTTAAGGTCTTTTTCTTTTTAAATATTTTTATTTTTTACTTTTTAGACGCTGACAAATTTTTCTCCAAACGCTGTTACGTCCAATCGTGACGCTGACAAGGCTTTAGGCAAACGCTGACAAGAAAATATAGCCGTTGGGCGCTGATGGGCTATTTTTGACCGTTGACACCTAGTGGGCCCTACCCAGTTGTTATTTTTTGACTAATCTTTGGCCGTAATTTTGGGGAGAAGTTACTTTTAATTAATGCATGAGATAAGTTATATTTGATTCAAGATTTTCATGATTGCTCTTTGAATATAACCGCCTCATTTTTGACCAATCAAAATCATGCATCTCTCCTATAAATTTGGCTAATCTTTTTATTCTGGGTATTCATATTTTCTTGTCTAACACTTTTCCTTCTAGATTTTTCCCATATCATATAACCTAAACAGCTTTAAATCATGGCACCCAAATTCAACTCAAAGAATTTAACATTGGAGTTCAAGAGCCAACACAATATGATCGCTTACTTGACTGCTGATGATGCTTTATTTCCTCAGTATTCACAGATGGTGGCATTTTTAAATGCATCTTCATTGAGGTATGCACTTTCTCATACACCATTAGTCCCTGTCGCACACATTAGACAGTTTTGGAACAATGTTAGTTCCACAACAACTAATGGAGTGACCACATTAACATCTACTGTTCATGGAAGAACATGGGTGGTCACTGAAGCTTTGGTTCGCCAAGCTTTGCGTCTTGATGACGCTGATGGTGTGACTACTCTTGCCATAGCAACAATAGAACAGGGTCTTAGGGAATTGGGTTATCCTATTCCTGCTGATGTCACTTTAAATAAATATCATAAGCAGGAATTTCCCTCTGACTGGAAATATTTGATACATGTCCTTTTACAATGCTTAAGTCCAAAATGTACTTCTTTTAATGAGATAAACAGGTCAATTGCAAGTGCTTTGGTTTGTATAACACGTGGGCTTAAGTATAATTTTTCAAAAATGATTTTTGAAGGGATGTGTAAAAACAAGGGAAGTAAAATGACTTTGGCTTACCCTAGATTTTTGCAAATGGTCTTTGATTTACAAGAATATTGTTCTAGGGATCATGACACTTTTTATGAGATCCCTAAACAACAGAAATCCATTTTTGCTAAAATGAGCTCCACAAACGACCCCATACCTCTTACCCAACCTATGCTTGAAGTAATTCAGGCTGCTCAACCACAACCAGACCCACAACCAGACCCTGAACCCCAACTTGAGCCTATTCATGATCCATCACCTTCACCAGAAAACATGGACATTGACCAACCCAGCGCTGACACTCAACATGTGGGCGCTGACACAGCCAATCCCAACACTGATACACTCCCTGAACAATCCCAAACACCCCTTAATCAACCCACACCCACACAATCTACTTCATCTTCTACCCCATTACAATCTAGGTTGACTAAACGCCAAAGGGTTACTGGAGTGTTCTCCTCTAGTGATCCTAGCCTTGTAGCAGAGAGAACCACCTCCACAAGTGTGGCTGGTGAAATGGGTGAGGCTGGGGCTATTGACACAGGCTTAGATGCTGGTCAAGACAGTCCCAACATCATTAAGACCTCATCCATGCCCCATGATCCTATTTTGGGAGGTCAAATCCCCATTCTAGCTGAGGGCAGATTGGAACCTATGACCATAATTGAATTGACGGCGGCTGTCATTAGCTTGCAAAAGCAAAATGTCAGTCTTGTACAAACTGTCAACAAACAGGGACAAGAACTCCAAGCTTTGAGGGAGAGAGTAACTGTTTTGGAGAATCCCAGTAGCCGGAGTCTAATGGAGGAATCTTCCAAAGGGGAGGAAAAAGAGGATGAGGAGGATGAGTTGATTCATACAGCTAGTGAAAAGAGTTCAGAAAAGAGTTCACAATTTAGTGAATCTTTGCAGATTGCTGAAGCTCTCACCAACTTGAAGAAGCACCCAGTTGTTGATACATCCAAGGTGACACCAAAGAACTTGGAAGGGTCTTTCAAAGAAACATTGGGCGCTGATACAGGTTTGGACGCTGACACATCCAGCGCTGATAAAGGTAATCGTGGCGCTGATGGGAGCAACTTGGACGCTGACAAAGTTGCAGGTAGTGTTGATGTATTCCAGCCATCAACAATTATCAAAGATGTGTCCATACAGGTTTCTTCTTCTACTTTACCAATTATTGATCCAAAAGACAAAGGTAAAGGTATTTTGATTGAAGAAGATGTTCCAAAGAAAGATGCAGCACAAATAGCATTTGATGAACAGTTGGCTGCACAACTTGTGGAAAGAGATTTGAGGAGGAGTAGAAGATCACCATTTGTTGTTTCTGAAAGTGATGAAGAAAGTGGTGATGGAAAAGATGATGATAGCTCAGATTCAAGCATTCAAATTATTGAAGATCCAGAAAGGCTTGAATATGGGGATGAGCTAGCAAAGGAAAGGTTGAGTGAGTTGAAGAATCAGGTTGATTGGGACCTACCAGAAATCACCAGAATGTACCATGCTTGGGAAAATCAGGTGATGGACAACCCAGGTATGAGTTTATCAGATCAAATTTGGGGGTTGGAAGTTCTTCTTAGGGTACAAGAAGACATAAAGGTGATTATGAGATTTAATGCACAAGAGGTCAAGACCTGGCTCAAAAGAGATAGAAGGCAGTTGTACTATAAGTTGCTTAGATGTCATCAGCCTAATTGGACATCAAAGAAGTTGCTGGCCTTGTCTTTTGAGGAGTTAGAGTATAGGGCACATCCTATTTGGAGGAAGGTGCAAGAACAGAATGTCTACCAATTTCTTTCAGAAGAAAGAAAACAAGAGCTTGCAGAAGAGATGCAGATTCAAAAGGAAATAAGGATTGCTCAAAGACCAGTGAAGAAAGGAGATCCTTTTCAATTTCCTAAAGACATGGATGTGTATTTTCCAACTGAAGGTGTTATAAGGAAGCATCTCAAGCTTTCTCCCTTGGAAGCTTCAGATTTGGTAAATGTGATACCTCTAGATGACAGAAATCCAATCATCAGTTTTGATGAAGATGAGTGTGGATTTTGGAAGGTTGGACGATTTGGAAAGGAGGTACATACTTTCACTTCAGTTATTTCTATATTTGCAAGCATAGACAGGGAAGACTTGGTGCATCTATGGAGGTTAATAGAGGCCAAGTATACAGCTGAAGCACCTACTTCAGCTAATGGAATAAGACTTTGGAACACATTTATGACTTTGTGTGGTCCAAAAGAAGCAGATCCTGCCATTTGGAAGGATCTTGAAGATGATCTCAGTAATCTTCATTGGAGGCTATATTCTACTTGTGGTGTATTTCATATGAGCTCTACAAAGTTTTCAGAATATTTGCTTGTGGATGCTGACTATTTCTTGTCCAAAGAAGTATTGGAGAAGATGCTAGAGACACCCTTGGAGATTGATTATACGAGTGATGTGGCCAAGGACTTGATCAGATATGTTTATCACCAACATAAGAAGTTATTGAAAGATTCCTCCTAAGTCTTTAGTTTTTATTCAGAAACTTGATCATTGGAATGGATATCAAGTTTAGGGGAGGATTGTTGGGAATAAAATATAGGTCAGATCACCAAACGCTGATAAGAAGAAAGTCAACGCTGATAGATTGACTTTGGACGCTGATAGAAGTCAACGCTGACAGCCTTGAAGATTGACACTGATAGAATATCTTTTGTTTATTTGTTTCTTTATTTATGTATGGTAAAGATAAGCACGACATTGTATTTTCTATTATTATCTTTACCTAGAATAGTTGATTCATAGCTTATTGTACAAGACTTCTTGTTCTATAAAAGAAGGTCTTTTAGGTTAAAGTCATCTATCAGTTTTCATAGTATTCGCAAGTTAAACCTTTCATTGTAATCAACACGATTATTCTAATACAAGTGAAAGTTTGTTTAACATCATTGTGTTTTAGATCAAGTGTTAGTTCCGCATAACACTTTGTTACTTTATTCATAAGCAAAGGTTTCTCTACGTGTAGTACTTGATCTAATCTCGTATACACAAAGCTAATCGATCTAAGTTTGGGATCAACAGTTAAAGGCTCGGAGAGAGGAGGAGAAGTCAACTCTTCGATTTGATTAATAAGAAGGTGAACTTTCCGTAATCTATCGCGAAGAAGCACGTCTTCTACCTCATCCACAAGATCATGTTCATCGGTGAACTTCTCGTAAGCCGGAGAGAATAAATCGTCATCGCCCGCATCTCCCGGTGGAGATTGAGAAATTTCAAAAGTGAAATTCTCATTGCGGAGAGAAGAATCATCATCACTAGGATCGACCTCTTCCGTAAGAGCAATGTCGTCCTGAAGCTCCATAGCAGGTAAGTCACAAACCTCATCATCCAATACTTTGTCGAGACCAACATCACTAAGCTCATTCAACGAATCAAGATCCTTAGACGCAGTAGGAACATCGAGAGTAGGAGCAGCAACTTCAGAAGATGTGTTGAAAGTGCATACAGCATTGTAGTCATCATCATCATAATAGTATTGATGCACAAGAGGAGGGGTATAATCACTAAGATTAGATACTTGCTCTTGTTGCAGTCGCTTTTCCTCCGCCCATGCTTCTTTAAACTGAACAAAGGCTTCTTGAATTTCCAAAATAATGGTGTGCCTTTCTTCATTCAGAGTAGTGAGTTGTTGATCAATACGAATTCCCTAAGAGGATTGATGATTGAGGGTGTGATGTGGGGGCTCATAGTTATGAAAACCAGAATTATAGCACGGATGTGGCTCATAGTCAGTCATCGGTTGAGTAGAATTATAACACGTATTTGGTTCATAATAATCCATCGGTGAAGAAAATTGAGGACACGGATCTGGCTCATAATAATTCATTGGTTGACAATAAGAGGTATCGTGAGGACCCCCACAGTTGTTGCAAAACGGGTAAGGAGAAAGACTGGGTGCGTCTTGTGGATAGCTATTATCATTGTCATAATTGTATCCCGGTTCTTGCCCGTGACCATACGGGTATCGAACCGGGCACGAAACATGCCAATGAGAATCGCTTCCACAATAGATGCACGGGGGAACAGGAGGTGGATTCAAAAAGGACGAATTAACCGAGTTGCACAAGGGACAAAATCCTAGTTGTGTGTTGTCGATATAGTTTCCGCACCGTTCACATGTACACCATTGACAAGAGTCGTTCCCGTATAATCGTCTCCCATACCCGACGCAATGGACATAAGAATCCATAAAGAAAGATAGATAAGCAAGAAGAATGTTTTTGTTGCAAAACTTTGAAAAAGAAATGCTTTTTATGATTTTTCAAATGTTTTTGGATTTTTGAAAATTTTTAAAATGAAAAATAACGTTCACGAGTGAACGGATCCCAAAAGCCAACGCGTCTCTTGCAAAAAACCGTTAATCTTCACGAAAAGAGCCGGCAGCGGCGCCATTTTAATGTATGAGATTTTGCTAGTTGAAAATTCGTTTCTCGGTATCTCTTCGAATTGATAACTGGTTAATTGTGCGACTCAGTCGTTCTTGGTGGAAAATAAAATGGTTTGGTTATCTATTCTACTTAAAAGGTAAATGCACAAAATAAAAACAATAAACTAAAAGCGATTAATTAATAAAAACAACACAATATAAATAATAAAACGTGAATTTAAAGCGAAACAATTAATAAAAATAAAACTAAAAGACGAAATTAACTATCGACTCGAAAATAAAGTTTACTAAATGAAAAAGGAGAGAATAAAACTAAAATGGTACTTTAAAGCTAAACGAGGCAAAACCTAAAGCGGATACTAAATAAAAGATAAAACTTGAACTTTACGAAAAAATATTAATTTTAAAATTAGACGAAAACTTCAACTAAAAATACGTAACTTTCAGAAATAAAATCGGAACAAATTTCAGATTAAACTGAACAATTACGGAAAAAAACTAATAAATAAACAAGCTAGCAGGCAGCTAGCTCAAGCTAGCAGCCTACTAGCTCATTTTTGGCGGCAAAAATGCTAAGCATGCAAGCATGCTGGTGATTCTTATATAGTTTTGTTCGGAACTTTTCTTTTGGTTCGGAAGATTTCTCTGGTTCGGAACTTTTAGAAGATCTGGATCGGAACTTTTAATATAATTTGGTTCGGAACTTTTAGCTAAAATCAGGTTCGGAACTTTTAGATAAAGTTGGTTCGGAACTTTTAGACAAAGCTGGTTCGGAACTTTTAGCAAAAATCTGGATCGGAACTTTTAACTAAAATCTGGTTCAGAACATTTAAAATCTTTGATTCGGAACTTTAAAAAAAATATTGATTCGGAACCTGGGAAACAGTAACTTAAACGAAGAACAGGAGGTGAAAACCAAGCACGAATTTAATCAAAACTAATCAAATTAACCAAAAGATTAATCCAAAACAACCACAAATGATCTACTAACAATAACCAATCAAACCAAATCAATAACACCAACAATCATGACCAAAATAATCAAAACCCACTTAATCAAAACCATAAAAATCAAGAACATGAACAATAAAGATGAAGAACAAATTAAACAAGAAAGGTAGAATGAGATTAACAATAAAGTAAAGATTCAATAAAACTTACTTGAATTAAAGAGTGCAATACAAGAAATTAAAGTGCAGGAAATTAAATTGCAAGGTATGAAAATGGTGGAAGTGGTGGTTTGTCAAGCCACCCAACAACAACAAAATGAAGGAAAACTAAACTATATATAGGGAGATTAGGGAGGAGCTTAGGAAGCTTCCTCCCTCTTTCTTCTTTCCTTAATTGCACCATTTAGTCCTTAATCTTCTTTAATCTTTTGACTTCAATGACTTTGTCTTGGGATTTCTTTAAACTCGTCTTGAATTTTCTTCATAAATAAGACTCGAGTTCTTCGGCTTTTAGTAAACTTCCGTCTTTTGACTTTTTCTTCGATAAATCTTCATAATTGGTCCTGGACTTCCGTTGTTTTCGCACTCTTCATCTTTCGACTTCGTCTTTCGTCTTTTTCTTCAATAAAAGCCCGTGAATGCCCGTGTTTTCTCCACTTTTCACCTTTTCGTCCTAAATCACAACAAAAACACAAACCACGCATAATTCTGACATAAATGACATAAAATATACGTTTTGGCCCGGTTATTATTGTAATTAAGTGGTAAAAAGGATGGGTATTTACACATCTATCAACTGCTTATTTGATTTAGTTCTACATCTAGATTAGCTTCTTTAGAGATAGAGTATTTGCTTATTAGGGTGTTTAGCTTATTAATTTCAGTTTAGATCTGCTTTTTTTATCTGCTTTTTTTTCGATTTGCTTATTCCCAGTTTTTGTGCTTATTTGATTCTGTTCATTATCTTATTTGTTAAGCTATTTATGCTTATTTGTTTATTTTTCGTTACTGATATTACTGCATAAAACTCAGACCCACTTGGTCTGAGTGTCAAAATTCCAAAAAAATAATAATATTGCAAAAATTCGTCCTCTCCTGGAACTCGAATACTGGACCTTACGCTCAACTGGCCATGGCCTTACCATCTTAGCTAAACCCTTTTTTGTGTTTATTTACGCTTTAATTAATTAATATAGGTTTTTAATTCTTAGCTGTCAGTTTTTGGAATATTAGTTTAAATACAAATCTTAGTTTAATTAATTTTATATAAAATTTTTATTTAAGTTTTCTTTAAAAAGTTTTAAAAAAAATATAAAAATAAAAAAATATTTTCATTATGTTTATAAATTTTAAATTTTTTTAAAATTTAGTTCTAAAATTAGTTTTCAATTAATATAGTTTTAATAGATTAAAAATTAGTCTTAAGTTTTATTTAAATTTAAATTAGTTTTCAATAGTTTTAATTTTAAAGAGTTCACATTAGATTTTTAAATAGTTTTAAATATAGTATAAATTAGTTTAAAATTTAAATAGTAAGTTTTTAGTTAGATTTAATTTTAAATTAGTTTAAATAATTAATTAAATAGTTTTTAGTTTTTAAAATACCAAAAAAATACGTTTCACCAAGAACAATTAGTCTTACGTTTAGTCCGATATCAATTCGAGTGAGTCGAGGAAAACGAACATTAATTGACTAAAATAGCAACATTAATTGCAATACACAAAAAATTCCTATATTAAATTGGCGTCGCTGCCGCTTCGCTCGTTACGATTGAAGATTTCGTGAGACGTTTGGATTTTGGGATCCGTTCATTTTGAACGTTAATTTTCTTGCTCAAAAATCAAAAACACAAAAAAAAATCAAAAACTTAAAAATACAAAAAAAAAATCATCAAAAGCAAATTCTTTCCTAAGATTTGCACCAAAAAAAAATTAAAAAAT
Source organism: Glebionis coronaria (assembly GCA_025667525.1). Lineage (NCBI taxonomy): Eukaryota > Viridiplantae > Streptophyta > Magnoliopsida > Asterales > Asteraceae > Glebionis > Glebionis coronaria. The sequence continues at coordinate 413,731,975 of CM046879.1, read as the reverse complement.
CCAAAAGTAATACTTTTTCCTAAAAGTATTACACCAAAAATATTACGTATTATTGTTATTTTTCTTAGTTCGATTTCTTTCGTTTTTATTGTGAATATATATTTTTCTTAAAAAATACAAAAAGATTTTTTTTCTTTTACTATATTATATTACGTAGCACAATTAATTTACCTACTTTTCAAATAAGGCCTTAGTTGGGATTTCATCACCTAACTATTGTATTCGAATCCTAAACGGAAAATCAAGACAAAATAGATAAATACTAGTAAGACGTTTGAACTCGATATATACAAACTATAAGGTGGGTATAAGGCGACGCGCTATAAAAGGCCGTCTAATGAAAAAAGGTTTTAAAGTGCTTTGTGCCACCTCGTTTCCCCGCTTGCTTGTGCGTATATTGAGAGGACGACCGATTATTGGTTTGCCAACTCAATTAGTATTAAGTATATATTTTTGTAGCTTTTTAATATTGCACCTCGAGAGGGATAATCCTTTTCCTCTCAAAGTCGACCGAGGTCACCTACCTCATTCCAAGTTTTAATTGTATGGGCACTCGCGCGCGTACATACATACCGATTGGTGTACCAAACACTTCTAATTCTTCCAAAAAGAAGAAGAAGAAGAAAAACAAAAAGACCGTCATTCAAGCCGATCCCGAGAATCGCGATTTCGACAATACAATGGCAACGGATAACCTACCTATGATCGAGATTTTACAATCTCACGTTGAGGGAAACGATGACGCTATCGTTGTCCCCGCAATTGGAGCAAATAATTTTGAAATCAAAACGGGTTTTATTCAAATGGTTTCCGCTACACCATTTTTGGGTCGTTCCCAATATGACCCCCATGATCATATCAAGAGATTTATCCATTTGAATAATATGGTAAAATACAATGGGGTGCCGCAAGAGGCCATTCGTTTACAACTCTTTCCTTTTTCCCTCGAGGGACAAGCCCGAATTTGGCTTGATAAGGAACCACCCCAAAGTATTACAACATGGATTGATTTAGAGACCAAGTTCATTAACTACTTTTTCCCACCATCATGGACCACTTCTTTAAGGAATGACATCATTACCTTTGAACAAAAATATGGGGAAACTTTTAGTGAGTCTTGGGATCGATTTAAAGAGCTCTTAAGAAAATGTCCACAACATGGTTTCACTAAAGTGCATCAAATTAATATGTTTTACAATGGTTTAACTCTTAATGACCAAGACTCACTTAATAGTGCCGCGGGGGGCAATATTCTTGTGAAATCTATGAATGAGGCTTGGGCTATAATTGAAAATAAGGCAAAAGTACAAACCAAGAGTGTTAGGGCTTGATAGGTGTGAAAACACCCATCCTTTTTACCACTTAATTACAATAATAACCGAGCCAAAACGTGTATTTTATGTCATTTATGTCGGAATTATGTGTGGTTTGTGTTTTTGTTGTGATTTAGGACGAAAAGGTGAAAAGTGGAGAAAACACGGCATTTACGGGCTTTTATCGAAGAAAAAGACGAAAGATGAAGTCGAAAGATCAAGAGTGGAAAAAGAATGGAAGTCCAAGACCAATTCTGAAGATTTATCGAAGAAAAAGTCAAAAGACGGAAGTTTACTAAAAGCCGAAGAACTCGAGTCTTATTTATGAAGAAAATTCAAGACGAGTTCAAAGAAATCCCGAGACAAAGTCATTTAAGTCCAAGTATTAAGAAGATTATCAAAGGATTAAGAAGATCAAGGACCTAAGCTTGCAATTAAGGAAAAGAAGAAAGAGGGAGGAAGCTTCCTAAGCTCCTCCCTAATCTCCACTATAAATAGCCATTAGCTACTTCATTTTCTTGTTGTTGGGTGGTTTGACAAACCACCACTTCCACCATTTTTATTTATTGTATTTGCACCTTTAATTTCTTTCCTTTAATTCAAGTAAGTGTTTTTAATTTTGTTATCTTAAATCTTCTTTACCTTTGATCAAGCTTTTAATCTTTCATCTCTTTCTACCTTTCTTTGATCCTAGTTTACTTTTGATGCGAGTTACTTATGATCCGTGTTGTTCATTAAAGTTTCGTGCTTAAAAAGTTAATCCTTTTATGTTTTGATTTTAAAGTTAGCTTGTTTTTAAGTTTGAAAAGTTGTTATTTGTGCTTATTGGTTCCGTTACATTATTGTTTTCATTCTAGTTTTGGTGTGAGCTTATTACCATAGCTTATTTCCCTTTGCTTAAGTTGCGGATCAAGATAGTAATCGGAAAGGGTATTAGACCCTTTTCCGATTCGTCCATTCCGACCAGACCCCCTTATTCCGATCACCCGATCGGAAAAGGGTTTTGATTATTCCGATTTTCCCTCTTTTTGAGTATTCCGATTTGATCCTTTTAGTATTATTCCGATTTGGACTTTCTTTTTAACATTCCGATTAGCTCAATTTTAGTATATTCCGATGGCACTACTTTCGAATATTCCGATCTGAGGGTCTTTTTAACATTCCGATCTAGGGTTGTTTAATGCATTCTGATCTGGATCTATTCTTAGTATTCCGATCATGCTTGTTTTTACTCATTCCGATTTGCACTTTCCGACGGGTACATTCTGATCGGATTCCGATCGGATTCCGATCGGGTGTATTCCGATTGGGAATTTTGTTTTGTTTTGATATTTTGTTTTAGTTAAGTGTCAATTTTTCTCGTTTTGTTTTTAGTATATTTTAATTTCGTCTTGCATTTTTATTTAATTGTCAATTTACTTTTTGTTAAGTTTTAATTTTACGTCATTTAAATTCTCGTCATTTACTTTTAACGTTTTAAATATTGCACCGTTTACGTTTCAACTAGTTTTAGTTTCAATTACTCGTTATTTATTTTTAAGTCTTGCACATTTATTTTACCAAAACCAAAAATATTGATTCACCAAGAACAACTAATCTCACACAATTAACCGGAGATCAATTCGAGAAGATACCGAGAAAACGAACACTTTCAACTAGCAAAACCTTACATTAAAATGGCGCCGCTGCCGGCTCTTTTCGTGAGGATTAAAGGTTTTATGTGAGAGACGCGTTGGCTTTTGGGATCCGTTCACTTGTGAACTTTATTTTTCGTGTCCAAAATTTTCAAAAATCCAAAAACATTTGAAAAATCATAAAAAGCATTTCTTTTTCAAGGTTTTGCACCAAAAATATTCTTCTTGCTTATCTATCTTTCTTAATGGATTTTTATGTCCATTGCGTCGGGTGTGGGAGACGATTGTACGGGAACGACTCATGTCAATGGTGTACATGTGAGCGGTGTGGCAACGATATCAAAGATACACAATTAATACCAGGATTTTGTCCTTTGTGCCACTCACTTAATTCGTCCTTTTGGAACCCACCTACTCTTTCCCCGTGCATCTATTGTGGAAGCGATTCTCATTGGCATGTTTCGTGCCCGGTTCAATACCCGTCTGTTCACGGACAAGAACCGGGGTACAATTATGACAATGAAAATAGCTATCCACAAGACGCACCCGACTTTTGTCCTTACCCTTCTTGCCAGAATTGTGGGGGTCCTCATGATTCTTCTTATTGTCAACCAATGAATTTTTATGAGCAAAATCCGTGTCCTCAATTTTCTTCACCAATGGATTATTACGAACCAAACCCGGTTTCTAATTCTTCTCAACGAATGAACTACTATTAGCCACAACCATGCTATAATTCAGGTTTTCAACACTATGAGCCCCCACAGCACACCTTCAATCATCAATCCTCTCAGGGAATTCCTATTGATCAACAACTCACTACTCTGAATGAAGAAAGGCACACCACTATTTTGAAACTTCAAGAGGCCTTCGTTCAGTTTAAAGAAGCATGGGAAAAAGAGAAAAGACAACAACAAGAGCAAGTATCTAATCTTAGTGATTATACCCCTCCTCCTGTGCGTCAATACTATTATGATGATGATGAAGATGAGCCTACTATTTCTTGGAATGATCTTACTGCTCAATGTCCTAGTGCAATTGTCATCCCTTCTCTCAATATCCCAAACGAGTCTAAGGATTGTGATACGTCGAATGAGCTTAGTGATGTTGGTCTCGACAAGGTATTGGATGATGAGGTTTGTGACTTACCTGCTATGGAGCCTGAGGACGACGTTGCTCTTACGGAAGAGGTCGATCCTAGTGATGACGATTTTTCTCCAAGCTATGAGAATTTCACTTTTGAAATTTCTCAATCTCCACCGGGAGATGCAGACGATGATGATCTATTCTCTCCGGTTTACGAGAAGTTCACCGATGAACATGATCTTGTGGATAAGGTGGAAGACGTTCTTCTTCGCGATAGATTAAGGAAAGTTCATCTTCTTATTGCTCAAATCGAAGATTTGACTTCTCCTTCTCTTTCCAAGTCTTTACCTCTATCTATTCCTCCCGTTGAAGATAATGACCCATTGCTGGAAGAAATCGATATCCACTCCATCCCTCCAGGTATTGATGATTCTGACACGGAGGGTGACATTATTTTTGATAATTTGCTGCAGGAAGATATTGTCCCAAGTCCCCCTCCCGAGCACCTTTCATCCTCCCATTTAGCCACTATTACGGAGGATGAGTGCTTTGACCCGGGAGGTGACATTGATTACGCTATGATTGATAACAATACGGCTTTGCCGCTTGCTCAACATCCATTGTCTTTGGGGGAGAACAATGTGCTTACTTTACCCACCCCACCTCCCGTGGATCTTGAATTCACATACTTCTCGTATGTTGAAAGGACCTTTCTCCCATACAAGACTTATCCCCCCGCCTCTCCTTTGTTGATGTCAACCGGGAACGAGGATAAGGTCTTTGATCCCGGTATTTCATTCGAGGCTTCCCCATGGACCATTTAATTCGGGGACGAGTCAGGCTCGTGACTCGGTTAACAAAAACAAGCGCTTTTTGGGAGGCAACCCAATTATCTATCTATTTTCACCATAAGTGTAGGGGGAGCCCCGTGGTGTTTCTTGCTTTCTTTCTTATCATATGCAAGGATTAGAGCTTCAAAGACACACTCTTGATGACTTTTGCCAAACCGTGATTCCGTGTTCCACTTCTTCCCGGTTCTATCCTAAACTCTTTTTGATTCACTATTTTATATTTCTCAATATTAAAATAGGAATCTCTTAAGTTGTCTCTTCCTTAGCGAGATTTAAACAAAGTGCACAATGTCCTAAGTGTAGGGGAGTTTTACTCCCACATGCTTAAACATTGAGGAAAATGTTTATATTAAGTGTGGGGGGGACTTCTATCGAAGTTAAGTGGTCTTTTCCTTGTATTTGTCCTCATTTTAACCGGAAAATTTGATTTTTCGACATTTTTCAAAAATTTTGATCTATTTTGGCCTATTAGTTTTTCCTTTTGTATAGTTATTTTCTTTCTTTGTTAGAATAAATGTTTAATAAAGTGGTTTTAATTTTAAAACGTTGTGAATCTTTTGACTCAACCCGAGTTTACTTATCTAAGTTACTCTAGCTAGCATCCTTAACGTGTTTAAGTCAAGTTTTGCTAGGCTTTTATGTAGGGAGCTATAAAACGCGAAAGTCTTAACTCTCACGGGTTAAGAACAAGAACTTTTCGCAAGTTCCTATAATTGATCCTAGAGAGTTGTTTATCAAGGGAACTTTAAAATGCGATTTCTAAACTTGAAAAAGTCTAAGAATTTGCAAGATCCTATAGGCGACTCGAAAACCCAAAACTTTGATTTAATAGGCTAAGCATCCACGAGTCTCATTACTTGAGATTTTAAACTGTGGAGAACGAGAGATGATAGAGCCAATTATAAGTTTGGTATTCTTTCGTGAATTTATGTGAGTTAATTATAAGCCTATTCTCCCATCGCTTGTTAATAAATTTATCTGCAATAAATAAGGTTGTACGATTTGAAAAGTTACTTAGCTTCTAGCCCAAGATCGTTTAAAACTTGCTCGATATGGATTAGAGTTCATAGCCAAGGCATAACTTATTGAAGCGGGATGCGAAGATTGGCGAGTCCGAAAAGGCCCTAACAAGGCATGAGGGCTATATTTTGTTGCTAAAGATCCAAAAGTGATGTGAACAATCATTTATCGAAAATCTATATGAAGGATCGAGACACACAACAAAAAGCAAGTACTCCCAAAAGATCATGGAGAAGTCTATCCAAAAAGGCCCTAACAAGGTATGAGGATAAATAGATCCAAGTCCTAAAAGGAGGCGGATCGTTGTATATCAAAGTCCAAAATAAAGATTGGAGAAAAATGAAGAAGTCGTGGTCCATTTATTAAGAATCTCTCAAAACTTCAAGTGAAGAAATTCCTATTATGAAGAGAAGACCATTATTTCATGAACGTCTCTCAAGATTTGAAGTATGAAGTCACTGCCAAATATTGGTCCGAGAAAGGTCTCAAATCGTGAAGCGAGTTATGCCAAGATATGAACTTTATGAGGTCCCGAGAAGCAGTTTTAAAAGATTTTGTCCTTTAGCAAAGTATTGATTAAATCGTCCTACTTTATTTTCAACCTAAATAACTATCGAAATAAGTCAACAATGCATCCTCGTGATCATTCAAGACAATAATAAAATATAAGAGATACACCTAGGAATAAGGGAGTCTAAGTGAATAATTGGGCCACATGAATTTGTGTTAGTTTGCTAACTTATAATAACAATGATCTCGTTTCTAAGCTTGGTTTGGAGAAAGTAAAAACTTGAGGATGATGATCATTCACGACCTTTCCAAAACCCAAAGGTATGATTTTGATTTCTTTACTTTGTATGTGTATAATTTTCTATCTCTTTAATAAAGGCCAACGTGGATTGATTGTGACGAAAAATGTAAACTTGCTTTGTAACTAATGCATTGCATGAGGACATTGCAATGGTTAAGTGTAGGGGATTTGATAGGTGTGAAAACACCCATCCTTTTTACCACTTAATTACAATAATAACCGAGCCAAAACGTGTATTTTATGTCATTTATTTCGGAATTATGCGTGGTTTGTGTTTTTGTTGTGATTTAGGACGAAAAGGTGAAAAGTGGGGAAAACACGGCATTCACGGGCTTTTATCGAAGAAAAAGACGAAAGATGAAGTCGAAAGATCAAGAGTGGAAAAAGAATGGAAGTCCAAGACCAATTCTGAAGATTTATCGAAGAAAAAGTCAAAAGACGGAAGTTTACTAAAAGCCGAAGAACTCGAGTCTTATTTATGAAGAAAATTCAAGACGAGTTCAAAGAAATCCCGAGACAAAGTCATTTAAGTCCAAGTATTAAGAAGATTATCAAAGGATTAAGAAGATCAAGGACCTAAGCTTGCAATTAAGGAAAAGAAGAAAGAGGGAGGAAGCTTCCTAAGGTCCTCCCTAATCTCCACTATAAATAGCCATTAGCTACTTCATTTTCTTGTTGTTGGGTGGTTTGACAAACCACCACTTCCACCATTTTTATTTATTGTATTTGCACCTTTAATTTCTTTCCTTTAATTCAAGTAAGTGTTTTTAATTTTGTTATCTTAAATCTTCTTTACCTTTGATCAAGCTTTTAATCTTTCATCTCTTTCTACCTTTCTTTGATCCTAGTTTACTTTTGATGCGAGTTACTTATGATCCGTGTTGTTCATTAAAGTTTCGTGCTTAAAAAGTTAATCCTTTTATGTTTTGATTTTAAAGTTAGCTTGTTTTTAAGTTTGAAAAGTTGTTATTTGTGCTTATTGGTTCCGTTACATTATTGTTTTCATTCTAGTTTTGGTGTGAGCTTATTACCATAGCTTATTTCCCTTTGCTTAAGTTGCGGATCAAGATAGTAATCGGAAAGGGTATTAGACCCTTTTCCGATTCGTCCATTCCGACCAGACCCCCTTATTCCGATCACCCGATCGGAAAAGGGTTTTGATTATTCCGATTTGCCCTCTTTTTGAGTATTCCGATTTGATCCTTTTAGTATTATTCCGATTTGGACTTTCTTTTTAACATTCCGATTAGCTCAATTTTAGTATATTCCGATGGCACTACTTTCGAATATTCCGATCTGAGGGTCTTTTTAACATTCCGATCTAGGGTTGTTTAATGCATTCTGATCTGGATCTATTCTTAGTATTCCGATCATGCTTGTTTTTACTCATTCCGATTTGCACTTTCCGACGGGTACATTCCGATCGGATTCCGATCGGATTCCGATCGGGTGTATTCCGATTGGGAATTTTGTTTTGTTTTGATATTTTGTTTTAGTTAAGTGTCAATTTTTCTCGTTTTGTTTTTAGTATATTTTAATTTCGTCTTGCATTTTTATTTAATTGTCAATTTACTTTTTGTTAAGTTTTAATTTTACGTCATTTAAATTCTCGTCATTTACTTTTAACGTTTTAAATATTGCACCGTTTACGTTTCAACTAGTTTTAGTTTCAATTACTCGTCATTTATTTTTAAGTCTTGCACATTTATTTTACCAAAACCAAAAATATTGATTCACCAAGAACAACTAATCTCACACAATTAACCGAAGATCAATTCGAGAAGATACCGAGAAAACGAACACTTTCAACTAGTAAAATCTTTAGCTATTAGGGCTACTATGACAAGTGCTAGTTCTAGTAAGAACGACAAAAGAATTGATAAGCTTACTTCGCTGGTTGAATCAATTGCTTTACAAACCAAAGCCATAAAAGGTCAAGTGAATGCCTTAAAAGAAACTTGTGAAACGTGTGAGACTTGTGGTGGACCACATTCATATTTTACATGTGACAAGGTTTCCAATCAACAACAACAAGTTTGTGCTTATAATACCAATGCTAATGAGAGGGTTCAATTCAAACCAAATGTTGATGTTAACCATTTGTCTTATAAGAGTACTAATTATTTGGCTCCCCCGGGTTTTGTAGCTCCACAAAGACCACCCCCACCCGCCCAAAATACCCAAAACCAAAATAGGAACCAAGGTCCTCAAATAGGTAATTTTCAAGGGAATGCAAATCAAGGGATTTTTAATTGGACGCTGATAAGAAGAATTCAAGCGCTGATAGGATGACATTGGACGCTGACAGCCAAGCGTTGACACTTGAAGAAGTCAACGCTGATAGCCTTGAAGATTAACACTGATGGAATATATCTTCATGTGAATCTTTTTGTTTATTTGTTTCTTTATTTGTGTATGGTAAAGATAAGCTCGACATTGTATTTTCCATTATTATCTTTACCTAGAATAGTTGATTCGTAGCTTATTGTACAAGACTTCTTGTTCTATAAAAGAAGGTCTTTTAGGTTAAAGTCAAAAATCAGTTTTCATAAGTATTCGCAAGTTAAACCTCTTTCATTGTAATCAAGTACGATCATTCTAATACAAGTGAAAGTTTGTTTAACATCTTTGTGTTTTAGATTGAGTGTTAATTCCGCATAACACTTAGTTACTTTATTCATAAGCAAAGGTTTCTCTACGTGTATTACTTGATCTAATCTCGTATACACAAAGCTTAATCGATCTAAGTTTGGGATCAACAAGTGGTATCAGAGCTTGTTGAGAAACTTTTGATCTTTAAGTAACGCAAGAACCCTAAAACACCAAACCCTAAAAACCCTAAATCTCTCAAAACCCTAAAAACATCATGTCTGGCACAAATCAGCCTTCTGCTTTGCTACAAAACAACTCCACAAACCCTAGTATCAAAATTCCCATGTTTGATGCCAGGAACTTTGAGCTTTGGAAGTCCAATTTTGAGCAGTATATAGCTATTCATGACTACACTCTTTGGGAGATTGTTGAATATGGGAACACATTCGACAAAGCACAAAAGATTGCTGCTGCTATTGCCACAAGGACAGCTGTTCCAAATTGTCCTGAAGCTGATAAGAAGGAAAAGCCTGGAGATGGAAGAGCTGTATCTGTTGAAGATATAGCCAAGAAAAGGGTGGACATGAAAATCTTGAACATCATGAAACACGCCCTAGGTCATGAGAATCAGCACAAGTACAAACGCTTTGAGTCTGCAAAAGAGCTTTGGGAAGCTCTTGAAGTAGCACATGGTGGCAATGCTGACACAAAAGATGAAAAGAAGAAGCAACTCATGCATGAGTATGCTGTCTTTAAGGCTCAACCAAATGAGAATCTCAGCAGTGTGAGAAGTAGATTGCTTGACATCACAAGTCAACTTTCCTTCATGGGAACACAGATTGATGACCCTGACTTGAATGCTACTTTTCTCAAAATCCTTGGTGATGTATGGAAGATTGAGACAAGATCCATTCTTGTCAATAACACCCACAAGACCTCCAGGTTTGATGACATCTTCAACAAACTAAGACTGTTGGAGAATGAATGGCTTTTGGATTGTGATAATAAATCTGCCAGTAGCAACATGGCCTTCTTCTCACAAAGTGAAGGCCAATTTGATTCCATGAACTTCTATGGACATCCAGCCACTGGATCTTAATGTGTCAACGCTGGATCTCAGTCTGTCAGCGCTGGATGTTATCCTGTCAACGCTTTATACTCAAGCGCTGACACACACAACTTTGGCGCTGATAGAATTAAGCCTGCTGGTTTAGATCTAGATACTGTGTGTGCATTCATTGCTTCTTTGCCCAGTGATTCAAGGATTACATATGAAGATCTTGAGCAGATAAGTGATGAGCAATTGGAAGAGATGGACATCAAGTGGACTATGGCTCTTGTAAGTTTAAGAGCAAACAGGTTTAATAAAAGGTTCAAGAAGAAGATGACCTTTAATGCTAAGGATGTTGCTGGATTTGACAAATCAAAGGTTGAGTGCTACAATTGTCATCGGATGGGGCACTTTATGAGGGAATGTAGATCTCCAAGAAGATCTGATGCTGGTAAGCCCTCAAGCCAAATGGTTAAGAGTCAAGATCCCAAGGCAATGGTTGCTGTTCAACAAATTGATGGTGTTGGAGGATGGGACTGGAGCTGGAACTTTATGGCTAAGGATGAGGAAGAGGACAGAGCTTTGGTTGCTGAGGTTAAAGAAGAGCATGTTGAATATGCTCTCATGGCACACTCCTCCTCTTCATCAGATAATGAGGTATATGATGATGCTTTCTGTTCTAAGGGTTGTCGTCTAAATACTGAAAAACTAAATCAAGAGATAGTAAAATTATTAGATGAGGCAAGTACTGAAAGATGCAAAGTATCTAATTATCAAATTGCTCTTACCCAAACAGAAAAGACAGTAGCTGAGTATAAGAAAATGGAGTTTGATTTAAAGGATCAAATAAATATCTTAAAACATGAGTTACATCAAAGTAAAGATATTCAAGATATAGTAAACAGGGTTAATCTTGATTTGATAGCTCAGTTAGAGGAGGCTAACAAAAATAAAGATAATGTGAGTCTTAAAATCCAGAGATTTGATAAGGCCACACAATCCCTAGGAGAGTGTGTTAGTAAACAAAGAGACTCTAAGGACATGAGTGGGATTGGGATGAAAGATTATACTGGTGTTCCACCACCAGCTGGGGATTTCTATGGTGTCCAATCAAAGGACTTATCTTGGACTGGCTTGCCAGAACTCCAAGAGAAGGAATTCATTCCTCCACCTAGAGTGACTTCCCCAGTTGAAGAATACAAGCAAAAACTGACTGACCTAGATGAGTGGAAGAAAGCTAACCACACTTTGTTTGTTAAGGGAGGGTTGTTGTGTGAAAGTCCAAATGAGCCCACACCAATTCTGAGTCATAATATTGTGGAGTCCAATGATCCTAAACCTATTAAAATCACACACCCAACCACTGGCAAAGCTGTTAACCTTGGCCCACAAACTGTTAGAAAACCTAGTGTTAAGTATGCAGAAATGTATAGGAATACTAGGTCACCAAAAAGCCAAGTTAGTAACCATGGAACAGGCTTCTTTGCTTCTAGACCTAAGACTATGTCTAGAAAAGCCTGTTACTCATGTGGTAGCTTCTCACATTTGGCATACGAATGTGTCAACGCTTCCAATGTCAACGCTGATAGGAACCATTTCAGCGCTGACAAAAGTCAACATAGGTTAAACACTGTCAGACCCAATACCTTTGTGAACAAAAGTTCACAAGTTGTTAGACCAGCCCCATTCTTTTCTAGAGGGTCTAACACACAAGGCCTAAGACCTTTTCAAAAGTCAAACACTTGGTCCAATAGGCAATGGGTTCCTGTAGCAAACCCTAGGTTCAACACTGATAAAGGCAATCGGGGCGCTGACAAGAACAATTTCAGCGCTGACAGACACACTGCTAAACCTAGGTATTTGCAACCACAGGGAAATAGGTCTAAAGCTTCTACTAGCTTAACATGGAGACCAAAACAAGACCAAAACTCTAATTCTACTGGTGTTTCTATGACATGCAACAGGTTTCATTATATTTCAAAAGCCATGTCAACACCAATTGGGGTTAACTGGGAATTTCATTCAAGAAGGGATGAAAATGGGGTTGTTATGAGAACCAAGTATGTTCTTGTTGAACAACCAGATGAATCCAAGTCTTCCAAGGCTTGGGTTCCCAAAGAAAACTAATGTGTTTTCTTTATGTGCAGGGCATTCAGAAGAAGATCAATGATTATGGATATTGGGATAGTGGATGCTCAAGGCACATGACAGGAAAGGAAGACTATCTGACAAATTTCTCTCCTATTCAAGATGGTGATAAGGTATATTTTGGAGGGGGCTATGGAACCATCACAGGAAAAGGAACCCTTGTCACCAACAATCTACGGTTTGAGAATGTCTTCCTGGTAAAAGAACTGGATTATAATTTGTTTAGTGTATCACAAGTGTGTGATAACAAAAATAAGGTTCTTTTCACTAATACTGAGTGTTTGGTGTTGAGCAAAGATTACAAGCTCCCTGAGGAGAAATACATAGATTTTAGAACACCAAGGCATAAAGACATATATAATGTGAATCTTAATGGAATTAAGATAAATAATAAAATGTCATGTCTTTATGCTAAAGCCTCAGTAGATGAAAGTAATCTTTGGCACAGGAGATTAGGGCACATAAACTTTAAAAATATCAATAGACTTGTGATGCTTGGTTTAGTTGATGGTTTGCCTGAAAAGGCTTTCCACAATGACCATACTTGTGTTGCATGTCTTAAGGGCAAGCAGCACAAGGTCTCATTCAAATCTAAACAGGTGCATTCTAGTTCTAGACCACTTCACTTATTGCATATGGACCTCTTTGGTCCAACTAATATAGAAAGTTTGAAGGGTAAATCATATTGTTTTGTCATCACTGATGATTTTTCCAGGTTTACATGGACTTTCTTTTTAGCCAAGAAAAGTGAAACTGCCCAAAGTCTGATTAATTTCATTACCCAGATTGAAAAGAAGAATGGTAATGAGGTCAAAATTATTAGAAGTGACAATGGGGGTGAGTTTAGAAATCAGTTGCTAGATGATTTTTGTGCCAAGAAAGGGATTACTAGGCAGTTTAGCATAGCTAGAACCCCACAGCAAAATGGGGTTGCTGAAAGGAAGAATAGAACCCTTATTGAAGCAGCCAGAACCATGTTGGCTGATGCCCACTTTCCTATAGCCTTTTGGGCTGAAGCTGTTAACACAGCTTGTTATGTTCAAAATAGGGCATTGGTCAACAAAATACATAATAAGACACCTTATGAGTTACTTTGGGGAAGGAAGCCAAATATTGGCTTTCTCAAGCCTTTTGGATGTCATGTAGTTGTTTTAGAAACTAGTGAGGCCCTAGGTAAATTTGATTCAAAAGGTGATGAAGGCTACTTCATGGGTTATTCAGTGCAGAGCAAAGGATATAGGGTTTACATTAAAAAGGAAAAACGTATACTTGAAAAAGTACATGTTAGGTTTTTAGAGAGTAAACCTAGTGATCCTGAAAATGGTCCAAATTGGTTGTTTGACTTGGAACCTTTATCTAGAGCTTTAAATTATATGCCTGTTACTGATCCAGACATTGTGAAGGTAACTTCAAGTGTTTTGGAAAAGAGAATTGGTAATGTTTCAGGTATACAGGTTGCTGAGAAGGATGGACCACCAGCAGTTGAGTCATTTCCCACACCAGAATATGTTACACTTCCTATATGGACAGATGAGTATTATGCTGCTGCTGCTGCTGCTAGAAAAGATAATGGTGGTGTCCAAATACCACCAAATACAAACATGCATGGTTCTTCAGGCGCTGACAAAGGGAAATCAAGCGCTGACAAGAGCAATTCAGACGCTGATGGATCAGACGCTGACACCAACAGTTCAAGCGTTGTTAGCCCAAACGCTGACAAACAAGGATCAGACTTTGACAACACCTTTGCACATCTTTTCTCTTCCCATTTTGAACAAGGTGGACCTTCCAATGTCCATGAAGAGATTTCTGTTGATCAAAGAGAGTCTGATGAAGAAGATATTGGCAACATGGAGCGTGAAGTTGAGGACACCAGACTTTTTGAAGGAGGAGTTCTCACTTCCATAGCAAAGGATCACCCCTCATCTCAGATCATTGGTGATGTTATGGCTCCAGTTCAGACAAGAAGATCCCATCAAAGTCTTGGTGGATTTATTGCCAATATACACAAGAAGGTTGATACCCCTCTTGTACAAGCATGTTTGTTTGCATGTTTTCTGTCCCAAGAAGAACCCAAGAAGATTTTTGATGCTCTCAAAGAACCTAGTTGGGTGGAAGCAATGCAGGATGAGCTTCACCAATTTGCTATACAGGATGTTTGGGAGCTGGTTGATTGTCCTAGATATGTGAGACCAATTGGGACAAGATGGGTTCTAAGGAACAAGAAAGATGAAAGAGGCATTGTGGTCAGAAACAAGGCACGTTTGGTAGCTCAAGGATATACACAAGAGGAAGGTATAGATTATGAAGAAGTTTTTGCTCCTATTGCAAGAATTGAAGCTATAAGAATTTTTCTAGCTTATGCCTCTTGTATGAACTTCACTGTTTATCAAATGGATGTGAAGAGTGCTTTCCTCTATGGAACAATTGTTGAGGAGGTATACGTCATGCAACCTCCTGGTTTTGAAGATCCTGAGAATCCAGACAAGGTTTATAGAGTGAAGAAAGCTATGTATGGACTTCATCAGGCCCCTAGAGCATGGTATGGTACCTTGTCTACATATTTGGTGGACAATGGATTCAAGAGGGGCACCATAGATCAGACACTATTTACAAAGAAGAAAGGAAAACATGTGTTGCTTGTGCAGGTCTATGTTGATGACATCATTTTTGGGTCTACTGATCCAAAAATGAGTGAGGACTTTTCCAAGCTCATGACAGATAAATTCAAGATGAGTGCAATGGGTGAGATGAACTTCTTTCTAGGATTGCAAGTTCAGCAGAAAGAAGATGGTATCTTCATCTCCCAAGACAAGTATGTAGCTGAAATCTTGAAGAAATATGGCTTTTCTCCACATGAAAAGGATGCTTCCACTCCTATGGATAGGGAACACCCTTGGGGAAAAATTGGAGCTGGAAAAGATGTGGATGTTAGGCACTATAGATCAATGATTGGTTCATTGATGTATCTTACAGCCTCAAGACCTGACATCATGTTTGTTGTATGTGCTTGTGCACGCCATCAAGTGACTCCCAAAGAATGTCATCTCTTTGCTGTGAAGAGAATTTTTAGGTACCTAAGGTGTTATCCAGATCTTGGCTTGTGGTACCCAAAAGATTCTCCATTGGAACTTATTGCATATTCAGACAGTGACTATGGTGGTGACAAGTTTGATAGGAAATCCACAACTGGTGGATGCCAATTTCTTGGGAGTAGATTGATATCTTGGCAATGCAAGAAACAAACAGTGGTGGCAAACTCTACAACTGAAGCAGAATATGTAGCTGCAGCTGCTTGTTGTGGACAAGTTTTATGGATTCAGAACCAGCTGTTGGATTATGGGTATAATTTTATGCATACCAAGATTTTTGTAGACAATAACAGTACTTTATGCATTATTAAAAATCATGTACATCATTCTAAAACCAAACACATAGAAATTAGACATCATTTTATAAGAGATTGCTTTGAGAAAGGTTTAATACAACCAGATAGGGTAGCCACAGAAGATAATGTGGCAGATTTATTAACTAAACCTTTTGATGCTGGAAGATTTCAATATTTGGTAACAAATATTGGAATGGTTAATCTCACTTAATATGTGTTTTGGAACCTTTTTGTAAAAGTATGTACAGGATAATGCATTGTTATTGGTCTTTGTGATGATTTAGATTTTTCCACTTTATTTTTCTAACACTGACAAAGGTAAATGAAACGCTGATAAGTGTTATTTTGCCGTTGTTAGAGATATTATTGTCTAACGCTGACAAGAGTTCCTTCAACGCTGATACGTGTTGTCGGGACGCTGTCAGCAACAAATGTTAGTTTTGTGGTTTTCAATCTAAATGTGTAGGTGGTGGTAGCTTTATGCCATTGGATACAGAGTTGCTTATGGATCTTTGAAGAGCTGTTTGGACATGTTTTTGTTTATGGATGATGGTTGGAATATTTATATTCCTATCTTGACATAAATTTTTAATGTTCATATATATTTTGAGAACTCCTGTATCATAGTTTGAGGGGAGGTTTAAGGAACCTTTAGGACTCTTGGGTATTCTTACAATACTCTCATCACAATTCTAGATTGTGTCCACAGGTGAGTATGGGTTAGTTTTACTAAACCATGAGGCACTGTAGCATGCAAAGTTGACAAACTATGCATGCTGCCAAGACATTTTTGGCCTAGAATTGGTTGTGGTCTGATGGGAGACTTGGGAATAGTTTGGTTATGGGTTTACCAGGGAGTTACAAAGAATTTTATGAAATACCTTTGTTGGTAAGTATTTTGGTTAGCAAGGGACACTAGAGGACATTTGTGTCTATCTTGCTTAAGCAAGTGTGCATAAATGGACAGTGCTTGCCGCCCAGTAATTATTATCAACTTGTAAGATATTTCCCTTAGGATAAATTACTTTGTTAAGGTCTTTTTCTTTTTAAATACTTTGATTTTTATTTTTAGACGCTGACAAGTTTTTCTCCAAACGCTGTTACGTCCAATCGTGACGCTGACAAGGCTTTAGGCAAACGCTGACAAGAAAATATAGCCGTTGGGCGCTGATGGGCTATTTTTGACCGTTGACACCTAGTGGGCCCTACCCAGTTGTTATTTTTGACTAATCTTTGGCCGTAATTTTGGGGAGTTGTTACTTTTAATTAATGCATGAGATAAGTTATATTTGATTCAATATTTTCATCATTGTTCTTTGAATATAACTGCCTCCTTTTTGACCAATCAAAATCATGCATCTCTCCTATAAATTTGGCTAATCTTTTTATTCTGGGTATTCATATTTTCTTGTCTAACATTTTTCTCCTAGATTTTTCCCACATCACATAACCTAAACAGCTTTCAAACATGGCACCCAAGTTCAACTCAAAGAAATTAACATTGGAGTTCAAGAGCTAACATAACATGGTAGCTTACTTGACTGCTGATAATGATTTGTTCCCTCAGTATTCACAAATGGTGGCATTTTTGAGTGCATCCTCACTAAGGTATGCACTTTCTCATGCACCATTGGTCCCTGTCGCACACATTAGACAGTTTTGGAATAATGTCAGTTCCACAACAGCTAATGGAGTGACCACATTAACATCTACTGTTCATGGAAGCACATGGGTGGTCACTGAAGCCTTGGTTCGCCAAGCTTTGCGTCTTGATGACGCTGATGGTGTGACTACCCTTGCCATTGCAACAATAGAACAAGGTCTTAGGGAATTGGGTTATCCTATTCCTGCTGATGTCACTTTAAATAAATATCATAAGCAGGAATTTCCCTCTGACTGGAAATATTTGATACATGTCCTTCTCCAATGCTTAAGTCTAAAATGTACTTCTTTTAATGAAATAAACAAGTCAATTGCAAGTCCTTTGGTTTGTATAACACGTGGGCTTAAGTATAATTTTTCAAAAATGATTTTTGAAGGGATGTGTAAAAATAAGGGAAGTAAAATGACTTTGGCTTACCCAAGATTTTTGCAAATGGTCTTTGATTTACAAGAATATTGTTCTAGGGATCATGACAATTTTTATGAGATCCCTAAACAACAGAAAACCATTTTTGCTAAAATGAGCTCCACAAACAGATCCATACCTCTTACCCAAGCCATGCTTGAAGTAATTCAGGCTGCTCAACCACAACCAGACCCTGCACCTCAACTTGAGCCTATTCATGAACCATTACCTTCACCAGACAACATGGACATTGACCAACCCAACGCTGACACTCAAAATGTTGGCGCTGACACAGCCAATCCCAATGCTGATACCATCCCTGCACAATCCCAAACACCCCTTAACCAACCCACACCCACACAATCTACCTCATCTTCCACCCCATTACAATCTAGGTTGAATAAACGCCAAAGGACTACTGGAGTGTTCTCCTCTAGTGGTCCTAGCCTTGTTGCAGAGAGAACCACCTCCACAAGTGTGGCTGGTGACATGGATGAGGCTGGGGCTATTGACACAGGCTTAGATGCTGGTCAAGCCAGTCCCAACATCATTAAGACCTCATCCATGCCCTATGATTCTATTTTGGGAGGTCAAATCCCCATTCTAGCTGAGGGCAGATTGGAACCTATGACAATGACTGAATTGACGGCTGCTGTCATTAGCTTGCAAAGGCAAAATGTCAGCCTTGTACAAATTGTCAACAAACAGGGACGTGAACTTCAAGTATTGAGGGAGCGGGTAACTGTTTTGGAGAATCCAAGTAGCAGGAGTAGGATGGAGGAATCTTCCAAAGGGGAGGATGAAGAGGATGAAGAGGATGAGCTGATTCATACAGCCAGTGAGAAGAGTTCACAATTTAGTGAATCTTTAGGTATTGCTGAAGCTCTTACAAGTCTGAAGCAGCATCCTGTTATTGATACATCCAAGGTGACACCATTAAACTTGGAAGGATCTTTCACAGAAACAATGGGCGCTGATACAGGTATGAACGCTGACACATCCAGCGCTGACAAAGGTAATCGTGGCGCTGATAGAGGTAACTTGAACGCTGACAAAGTTGCAGGTGGTGTTGATGTATTCCAGTCATCAACAATCATCAAAGATGTGTCCACACATGTTTCTTCTTCTACCTTACCTATTATTGATCCAAAAGACAAGGGTAAGGGGATTCTGATTGAAGAAGATGTTCCAAAGAAAGATGCAGCACAAATTGCATTTGATGAACAGTTGGCTGCACAACTTTTGGAAAGCGATTTGAAGAGGAGTGGTAGATCACCATTTGTTGCCACTTCTGAGAGTGAGGAAGAAAGTGATGATGGAAAAGGAGATAGCTCAGATTCAAGTGTCCAAATTATTGAAGATCCAGAAAGACTTGAATATGGGGATGAGCTAGCAAGGGAAAGATTGAGTGATTTGAAGAATCAGATTGATTGGGACCTTCCAGAAATCACCAGAATGTACCATGCTTGGGAAGACAAGGTTATGGACAACCCAGGGATGAGTTTGTCAGATCAAATTTGGGGGTTGGAAGTTCTTCTCAGGGTACAAGATGATATAAAGGTGATTTTGAAGTTTAATGCACAAGAGGTCAAGACTTGGCTCAAAAGGGATAGAAGGCAGTTGTACTACAAGTTGCTTAGATGCCATCAACCTAGATGGACATACAAGAAGCTGCTGGCTTTATCTTTTGAGGAGTTAGAGTATAGAGCACATCCTATTTGGAGGAATGTGCAAGAAAATAATGTCTACCAGTTTATTTCAGAAGAAAGGAAACAAGAGCTTGCTGAGGAAATGCAGATCCAAAAGGAGATGAGGATTGCTCAAAGACCAGTGAAGAAAGGAGATCCTCTCCAATTTCCCAAAGATATGGATGTGTATTATCCAACTGAAGGTGTCATAAGGAAGCATCTCAAGCTTTCTCCATTGGAAGCTTCAGATTTGGTTAATGTAGTACCTCTAGATGACAGAAATCCAATCATCAGTTTTGATGAAGATGAGTGTGGATTTTGGAAGATTGGCAGGTTTGGAAAGGAGGTACATACTTTCACTTCAGTTATTTCTATCTTTGCAAGCATAGACAGAGAAGACTTGGTGCATCTATGGAGATTAATAGAGGCCAAGTATACAGCTGAAGCACCTACTTCAGCAAATGGAATAAGACTTTGGAACACATTTTTGACTTTGTGTGGTCCAAAAGAAGCAGATCCTGCCATATGGAAGGATCTTGAAGATGATCTCAGTAATCTTCATTGGAGGCTTTATTCTACTTGTGGTGTATTTCATTTGAGCTCTACAAAGTTTTCAGAGTATCTACTAGTGGATGCTGACTATTTCTTGTCCAAAGAAGTGTTGGAGAAGATGATGGAGACACCCTTGGAGATTGATTATACTAGTGACGTGGCCAAGGACTTGATTAGATATGTTTATCACCAACATAAGAAGTTTTTGCAAGATTCCTCCTAAGCCTTAAGTTTTTATTCAGAAACTTGATCATTGGAATAGATATCAAGTTTAGGGGAGGATTGTTGGGAATAAAATATGGGTCAGTTCACTAGACGCTGATAAGAAGAATTCAAGCGCTGATAGGATGACATTGGACGCTGACAGCCAAGCGTTGACACTTGAAGAAGTCAACGCTGATAGCCTTGAAGATTAACACTGATGGAATATATCTTCATATGAATCTTTTTGTTTATTTGTTTCTTTATTTGTGTATGGTAAAGATAAGCTCGACATTGTATTTTCCATTATTATCTTTACCTAGAATAGTTGATTCGTAGCTTATTGTACAAGACTTCTTGTTCTATAAAAGAAGGTCTTTTAGGTTAAAGTCAAAAATCAGTTTTCATAAGTATTCGCAAGTTAAACCTCTTTCATTGTAATCAAGTACGATCATTCTAATACAAGTGAAAGTTTGTTTAACATCTTTGTGTTTTAGATTGAGTGTTAATTCCGCATAACACTTAGTTACTTTATTCATAAGCAAAGGTTTCTCTACGTGTATTACTTGATCTAATCTCGTATACACAAAGCTTAATCGATCTAAGTTTGGGATCAACACCCCCCCCCCCCCCTCGGTGATTCCTCCCACTACCACTCCTAGTACTAGTTCTCTATTTTCCAAAGAGCCTAACCATAAGGTTGTTCAAGAAGCGAGTCCTTCTCCTTCTCAACCTTCAAAGTCTAAACCCAATATCCCTTATCCATCTAGGTTAGACAAGGCTAAAGTGCTCACCAAAGATGACGTTCATGTTTCCAACTTTTTGAAAATGATTTCCAACGTCAATGCTAACATTAGCCTTATTGAAGAACTTGCTCAAATGCCAAAATTTGTCAAAATGTTTAAATATTTGCTTAATAAGAAAGAAAAAATGGTTGAGCTCGTGAACACTCGTTTAAATGAGAATTGTTCCGCGATTCTTCTCAAAGATCTTCCCGAAAAGCTAGGAGATCTCGGACGATTCGTTTTACCTTGCTCGTTTCCCCAAATTGATGATTGTATGGCTTTAGCGGATCTTGGCGCTAGCATCAATCTTATGCCACTCTCGGTATGGAAATAATTATCATTACCCGACCTTGTGCCGACTCGCATGACTCTCGAGTTAGCTAATCGAACTCTCGCATACCCCGTTGGTATTGCCGAAGACATTTTTGTTCGAGTTGGTACATTCACTTTTCCCGTGGACTTTGTCGTCGTCGACTATGAGATGGATCCTCGTATTCGGTTAATACTTGGTAGACCATTCTTACGATCCGGAAGAGCCTTAGTTGATGTGGCCGAAGGGGAGTTAATTCTTAGGGTTAGGGATGAACAACAAGTTTTTAAAATGGGAAAAATCACAACAAAATCAAATGGAAAAGAGTCGGTCAATATGATTGATGTTATTAATTATGATAATGAAGAGATTTTTATAAATCCTTTTTGAATTCAAAAGTCTAATCAAAATGATTTTGTGATAAATTCATCCCTTCCCTTAGAGCCTAAAATTTTTTAAACTCCTATTTACGATACCTATAGTTATGACACCTATAGTGATCACACTTCTTTAAGTGATCACACTATCTTCGGTTTAGACGACCTATCTTTTGACCCACCCACTTTTGACCCACCCATTTTTGATACCCCAATCTTTGATACTTACGATGATGACACTTCTTTAAGTGATCTCATTAACTTTGATGACCCACCCCATGATCTTAATGCACCTCATATCTCTATGAGTGATTCTTCCATGGAGACTCCTTTTGTTTTTTATACCCCAATTTTAGAAGTCATGACTTTTGAGGAAGATCCTCCACTCTTAGAGATCATTCCTAATTTAGAGGTTATTCCATTTGAGGAGGATTTAGATATCTTTCTAAATACCTATTTTCCTCACGAGGATGAGTTTTCCTATGACTCCGACGATACTTATGTTTCCACATCGAGTTTGGAAGAAGATGACTTTCCCACTTTGGATTTTGATGATATTTTGAGCTTAAATGTCAACACCTCTTGCTATTTTCCCGTTAAGGAACCGGCGTTTGATCCCGGAATAGAGACTTTTGTGCTATCATTGCCATATCCCCATAACGCCTTTCCTTGTAAGAAATTTTTGACCAAGGGTGCCCCACTTTTCTTTGCCTTGTGTGATTTTACCACCTCGGGGTTTATTTCCTTTTATGATGGAAATTATGTGTTTGACCCGGGTTGATTTTCATGGGGTATTCCTTATATGACTTTGTTTCACCCCTTTTTCATGGAGAGATTTTCCTCCCTTGGAAATCTCGGTTTTCCCATGATTTTCCCATTTTGAATGATGACATTCGGGAATCGAGTCGAGCTAGAGACTCGTGAATAATAAATCAAGCATCGTTTAACTAGGTTAGATTTTTACCTTTTCCATCCTTTCCACCCAATAAGTGTAGGGGGAGCCAAGTAGGTTGTTTGTGATGTTGTGTGCAGGGGCATGTGCTTCAATGATCCATTTTTGGTGTTTTTGACGCGACCCGTGATCCTGTGTTCTCGTGTACCCGGTTCCTTCGATAAATTTTTGCTATTGTGATTCATATATGTATATAAATAAGAAGAATAAATGTAATCACTTTAGTTGTCCCTTCCTTAGCTCAATTTTAAATCAACGTACTCAATGTCCTAAGTGTAGGGGAGTTTATTCTCCCACATGCTCAAACATTGTGGACAATGTTTATATTAAGTGTAGGGGGGATTTCTATCGAAATTTTAGTGGGCTTTTCCATGAATTTGACCCCATTTAACTGGAAAATATAAATTTTTTTCAACGTTTTTCAAATTTTTGATCTATTTTGGCCTAGTAGTATTTTCATTTATTTTCTTTCCTTTTGTCACCGCATCGTAATAAATTCCATTTCAAGAATAAAGTCAAAAATAAATAAATAATTAAAATGGTTCTAACAAGTTTATATATTTTTGATATATTAGGCTCGTCGTGAATATTTTGACTCAACCCAAGTTTACTTATCCAAGTTTACTCTAGCTAGTATCCTTAACCATATGGACCTTAATTGGTTTATTAGGCTAATCATCCACGAGTCTCATTTTTTGATATTTTAAATTGTGGAGAACGAGAGATGATAGAGTTTATAATAAGTTTAAGGGTTAATTCTTGCTTATATGAGTTTTTGTGGCTCTTTCTTCCCGCTTGTATATTTAATTGCTTAATAAATGAGGATTTTTGCGGTGTCGATTCGATATCTTAACTCTTAGCCAAATCTTTATTCTCCTTAAATTAAAGCATGAACACATTGAGGGTGCCAGCGTTGTGGACTTCCGACTAAGGTGGCTCATAACCACTAAGTAGGAGGTATTCAGACCATGGGACCGCAGAATTTGGCCTACTATATATATCATAAATATAGAAATAATAAGATTAAAACATGACCTCAAGGAGCCTTAGGGTGTGGGGCATGTAGCACGAACCTTGTCATTATAGCCTTAGGGTGTATGGCATGGTAAGTGTTGAATAAAAATTGATCAAAAATCAATTCCCTTGTCTATTGTTCAAGGAGCCTTAGGGTGTGGACAATAGATGAGGAGCATTTTTACATCTTAAAGAGCCTAAGGGTATATGATGTGAACTTGCTAAACTCCACATAAAGTCTACACGACTTTGGAGAAATAATTAATAAGTAGTGCTATTGGTCAAATTTTGGGTCCGAGAATTTATTCCCCAAATCGTGTTAAATCATCCTTGATGTGGGCTTACTTTAGTGACAACGTTTTTGAGGACGAGGTTAGGTTTTAAGTGTCGGGTTTGCACCGTTTGGCCTTCATTTTTAAACTAATAATTATCAAATAAGTCAAATGAGCCTACAGGTGAATGACAATCAATAAAATCTAGAGATACAACGTAGGAATTGGAGAAAGAGTATTACACAATTGTCTTATATAAGTGGTTTTAACTTGAGGACTTATGGTAAACAATGATCTCGTTTTTAAGCTTGGTATTGGGAACGTAAAACTTGAGGTTGATTAATATTCATGACACCAAAGCCCTAATCTAAGTCTTAGATTTCTTTACGAGTTTCTTCCATCAAATAATTTCCAAGTTAATAAATTGTTATAACTTTTGTTTCCTTTAAAGTTTTTATCTTTCTGTCGTAGTAGTAATAGTATATCTTAATAAAGGCCGAGATGGATTAATTATAAGAAAATGTAACTTTATGCTATTAAATAATGCATTGCATGGG
Organism: Glebionis coronaria; assembly: GCA_025667525.1. Lineage (NCBI taxonomy): Eukaryota > Viridiplantae > Streptophyta > Magnoliopsida > Asterales > Asteraceae > Glebionis > Glebionis coronaria. The sequence continues at coordinate 413,707,305 of CM046879.1, read as the reverse complement.
GTCATTGCAATGGTCAAGTGTAGGGAATTTAATAAGTGTGTAAACACTTATCCTTTTGCCACTAAAATCAAGGAAAAACAAGACCTAATCATGTGTTTAATATCGTAAAAGTCGGAATTACGCGTGGTTTTATGTTTTTGTGTTAAAATAGGTACAAATGATCAAAAGGAAAGAAAACACGAGATTTCACGGTCAAATGTTGAAGAAAAATCCAAGAAAGAGACAAAGACAAAGTCAAAAACAAAAAGTGAACTCAAGATCACGAAAACCGGCAAAATTGATACGACTTTGAAGAAATGATCAAGGAAGCCGAAATCGAGCTCGTTTTTAGTGGATTTTAATTATTGAATATTTATTAGGCCAAGTGGGTCCCACATATATTGCAATTGGGCCCAAAACCCATTAATGGATTTTAAGTACTTTCTTATGGATCACTAGCCCAAAACATGGCCCAAATTCTATGATAAAAGGGATGGATGGAGTGTTGTTGGGCCAAGCCCATTTGATTACTATACGAATGAAACCAATAAAACAAAGTATTTAACAATGTTTGGTCAAAATTTTGGGTCAAACTCACCAAACGTGTTTATCCCAGTCAACACACACAATAAATAACCACTCACACCATACATTTTTATAAAAACAGTTTACCTTTCACCCACCCATTATTTGACGTTACAAACAAGAATAAACATTCACCCACTCCTTCTCTCCCACAATACACGCAGCTTTTTATTTACCCTAATCCCAAACCCTAAAACACAATTTACATCATAAAAATTGGGGGTTTTTACTGAATCATGTGATTCACATGCGCCCCAATTAAATCCCCATGGTTTTCGGGATGAGCATGATGGAAGAATATGTTGTGACATGGCCAGTCTCTCTCATTTGTTTGGCTGTGACAACACCATAACCCCAATCCACCAATCAAAGGAGTCCACATCACCCCTAAACAAACATAACAAACACACCCCCAAGACAGGTTTGTGATCCGTGTGATTTTATGTGTTATTACAACCGTTTGATCAAGAAGAAAAGAGAGAGAAGAAAGAAATGATGTATTTAGCGGCTGGGATTTGATTACTTGCTCACCAAGATCATCAAGAAGGTTTTAGGGTTTCCCTATTAAAACCCCCCTAATTTGTGTAATGGGTGTGCCTTTTTTTTAATTTTAATTTCTACAAAATTAGATTTAGATTAAAAATTGTAATTTCTTTTTTTCAGTATTGTACTCAAGTTTTTAGTTATTAATAAAAAATTTATTTCAGTTAATTCATCTCGTCTTACATCTCTTTTAAGTTTCTTGCTATTTAAATTTCAATCTGTTTTTTTATTATTATTATTAGTTTTTTTCATTATAATCATTAAAAAGTAAAAAAAAAAGAAGGTATGAAAAGATCTTCCCTACTGGAAGTTTGATAAAAACATGTTCGAGGATCGAATCTGTTCAGAAGGGTATTGGATCGAATGGTTCAAGCTTATTTCTATTCGGTTCATTAAGGAGGTCTCGGTTTGGTTTCATAGACAGCTCAGCGCTCGTCTACTTCCCAACGGATTTCTCCAAAAGGTTCTATCTCTCTTTTTATTTTTTTCATGTTATTGAATTTTAAGTTTTATATTTGAGTTATTGTAGTACTGTCTATTTGCTCATCTGCTTATTTTTAATCTTTGTTTTAGCTGGTTTATTTGCCTGTTTGTTGATTTGGTATGTTTCCTGTTTAAGTCTCTTTTTCAATTTTAAGTAGTTTAGTTTTTAGATTTATATTCTGCTGATAATTTCTAAGTTACTAATTTTTGTTGCTAGAATATTGATTTTGATATCTGCTTATTAGAATATCTGCTTATTTATTTATTTGGTTTTTTTTTCTTGTTACTGTTATTGTTTAAATTGGGTATTGTTGGTTTAGTTTTTAATATTTGATAGACTTATTTGGATATGCTTACTCTTGGTGTAATAAGACTGCTTATTTGATTTAGTTCTACATCTAGATTAGCTTCTTTAGAGATAGAGTATTTGCTTATTAGGGTGTTTAGCTTATTAATTTAAGTTTAGATCTGCTTTTGTTATCTGCTTTTTTTTCGATTTGCTTATTCCCAGTTTTTGTGCTTATTTGATTCCGTTCATTAGCTTATTTGTTAAGCTATTTATGCTTATTTGTTTATTTTTCGTTACTGATATTACTGCATAAAACTCAGGCCCACTTGGTCTGAGTGTCAAAATTCCAAAAAAATAATAATATTGCAAAAATTCGTCCTCTCCCGGGACTCGAACACTGGACCTCACGCTCAACTGGCCATAGCCTTACCATCTTAGCTAAACCCTTTTTTGTGTTTATTTACGCATTAAATAATTAATATAGGTTTTTAATTCTTAGATGTCAGTTTTTGGAATATTAGTTTAAATACAAATCTTAGTTTAATTAATTTTATATAAAAGTTTTATTTAAGTTTTCTTTCAAAAGTTTAAAAAAAATATAAAAATAAAAATATATTTTAATTACGTTTATAAATTTTAAATTGTTTTTAAATTTAGTTTTAAAATTAGTTTTCAATTAATATAGCTTTAATAGATTAAAAATTAGTTAAGTTTTATTTAAATTTAAATTAGTTTTCAATAGTTTTAATTTTAAAGAGTTCACATTAGATTTTTAAATAGTTTTAAATATAGTATAAATTAGTTTTAAAATTTAAATAGTAATTTTTTAGTTAGATTTAATTTTAAATTAGTTTAAATAATTAATTAAATAGTTTTTAGTTTTTAAAATACCAAAAAAATACATTTCACCAAGAACAATTAGTCTTACGTTTAGTCCGATATCAATTCGAGTGAGTCGAGGAAAACGAACATTAATTGACTAAAATAGAAACATTAATTGCAATACACAAAAAATTCCTATATTAGGGTGGTTATCTGAAGAAGATTATTCTGAAAAGAGGTGTTTATCCGAAGAAAAATATTCCGAAAATCTTCACTTTATCCGAATTACCCACATTTATCCTAAAACTTGCATTATTCCGAAAATTTGAGTTATCTGAAACACTTATTTTATCCGAAGCAAGTGATATTATCCAAAAATCAAGTTTTATCCGAAGACATAGCATTTATCCGAGTATGGATTATCCGAAAATCACGTTTTTCCGAAAATCATTTTTTCCGAAAATACTACTTTATCCGAAAATCCAATTTTTTCCAAAAACACAATTTTATCCGAAAACCCAACTTTTTCCGAAAACACTACTTTATCCGAAAATCCTCATTATTCCGAAGAAGTGAAATTATTCCGAATTCGAACATTTATCCGAAGATTTATCCGAAAGTAGGGTTTATTCCGAAAAAGTGAAGGATTCTGAAAAAGTGTAATTTTTGGTTTCTAGAGAGACAATTCTTAGGGGATTTTAACATCTTTTCTCGATAATTCTTAGGGGATTTTGAAATCTTTTCTCGACAACATCAACCACACCTTTTCACAACACATCCACTAAGATCCTAATCCATTCACAATCATCGACAATGTCTAACAACAACATTAGCAATGCGACTGCCAATCAAATTCGTTTGGAACAAGGTGGCAACGGTAATCCACCTGTGCTCACTGCCGGTTGCTACATTTAATGGAGATCTCATTTTCTCAGATTTCTCGACGGAAAAGAGAACCGAACTGCTCATCGTCACTGCCTTGAGAATCCACCTCCAGTTTTTAAATTCATACCCAGTACCACACAAGCAGAGGATGGTACTTGATCAACTACACGAGCCATGGAGAATTTCGATACATGTCCTGCTGAGAAAAAAGAAACTCCTCCAAGCTGAAGCTGATGATGTTGACTACACACTCACTAGGATTGATAACGATATCTATTCCACGGTTGATGCATGTCCTAATGCTATGGGAATGTGGAATGCAATTCATCGTTTGAAGCAAGGTGAGTCGATCAATGTTCAAGATCTCGAGACTAATTTACTGTGGGAGTTTGGAAAATTCACATCCGAAGATGGTGAATCCATTGACTCATATTACTCGAGATTCTACAAAATGATCCAATCATCATGCCAATGTTCAGTTTCTACTTCAACTCAAACCGGAATGGCAAAGATTTGTGACTTTGGTTAAACAAAGGGAAGATATCAAGACTATATCTTATCACAAACTTTATGATATCTTGAAACAACATCAGAATGAAGTGAATGAACTAACGGCTGCAAAGGCATAACGGTCTGCTAACTCTATTGCTTTTGTGGCTGCTACTTCAACAAAACCCGTTTACCGTCAACAACCACCTACTCATTCCTCAAAGTCATCAAGCTCATCCACCAAACCTCTAGCTACTGCTAAAAACAAAGCAAAAGAAATTGTCCCCACTCTACCTCTAAAGTATGACACCGAGTCAAATGGAGACAGTGATGATAAACAAACTTCAAGGGACAAGAAGATTGAAGAACTCATGTCTTTACTCACCACAACTTATAATAAGATCTAAAAACCTACCAACAACAACCTCAGATCATCATCCAATGCTCGATATAAGGAAGTTGATCATGCACCTAGGTATGATCGTGATGCTAGGTATGAAAATCAGAGGATGCCGAATCAAGTTGGGGCTAGAGATACTGTAGGCACTCCGGTTGTGCAAAAGACTGGGATTCAATGCTTCAACTGCAAGGGATTTGGGCACATGGCTAGGGAATGTATGAAACCAAAACGGGTTAAGGATTAGGGATATCACAAGGAAAAGATGTTGTTGTGCAAGAAAGAAGAAGCAGGGATTTCACTCACAGCAGATGAAGTTGATTGGCGTGATGACATTGATGATGAAGTTGATGATCAAGAGTTGGAGGCACATTATGTGTACATGGAAAAGATTCAAGAAGTGATTCCAGAGACTGTTGATACTTCTAGACCTATCTTTAATACTGAGCCAATTGAAAATGTACCATCATATGATAACTATAATGTGTTTGCTAATGAACGAAGGCATCCTGAGCAACCCAAAAGCATCAATGTCACATATGTAATAGACACTGAGGATAGCAATATCTCTACGGATTCACAGCATATGTGTAGTAATAAGTGTGAAAACACTTATCCTTTTACCACTTATTTCCAATAATAACAAGACCAAAACGTGTATTCTATGTCGTAAAAGTCGGAATTATGCGTGGTTTGTGTTTTTATTGTGTTTCGGGATAAAAATATGAAAAAGGGAGAAAACACGGGCTATCACGGGCTTTTATCGAAGAAAAAGACAAAAGACGAAGTCAAAAGGTCAAGAGTGCAAAAAGAACGGAATTCCAAGGCCTATTATGAAGATTTATCGAAGAAAAAGTCTAAAGACGAAAGTTTAATGAAGTCGAAGAATTCAAGTCTAATAGAAAAAGGAAATTATAAGACGAGTTCAATTTATATCAACAAATCCCAAGACGATGTCGAGAAAGACAAAGAATTTAAATCGAGTCGAGAAAACAAGAAGAAAGAGAGAAGATACAAGACCCTCCCTTCCTCCTATATATACCCTGCTAATGTGTCATTAGGAGGGTGTTAGTTAGTTAATTATCAAGTTTTATTTTTAAGTGTGTTTTTATTTTTTTTCTTCTCTGTAGTTTTTCAAGCTTATCGAACCTTCATTATTCTTGTAATCTTTGATCTTAATCTTTAAATTAATCAAGTTTATTTCATATTTCTCATTCTACCTTTCTTAATAATCTATTGCTTTTGCTTAATTAATCATGTAGTTGGTTTAATTTTGTTAATGATGTGATTGTTTTGATTATATGATTTTGCTTATTGAGTTGGTGTGTTTAGAGTTTTTAGATTAAGGTGCTTATTTGCTTAATTTTTATGTTTAATAGTTTTTAAAATAAGTTGATTTTTATAGTTTAAATACTTTTTATAAAAAGTTGATTTTTAATAGTTGCTTATTTAGTGTTTTTAAAAGTTTTTAAATTGTGGCTTATTAGTTTTTCTTAAAAATCTTTTTGGTTAAAGTTTTGGTAAAGTGCTTATTAGAGTCTTGCTTATTTGCTTATATTTAGTCTATTTCAGAATTTTACCCTAAACCCTTACATTCCGGATTAGCCTTCGTAGACTCGAATTCCGGATAGCTTCACAATTGTACATTCCGTATATACAACAAGAGACGAATTTTGGATAAGCTCTTGCTTATTCCGGATAGTTGCCTTAAACCCATATTTCAGATAAGTTGCAGATTTCATTATTCAGGATAATTGGAAGGACGTGGATTCCGGATAAGCATCTTGTTATACATTCCAGATAAGCCTTCACATTACATATTCCGGATATCTCCCAGGTTTCATATTCTGGATAAGCTAGAAGTACGGATTCCGAATAAGGAATTAAAAGCCGATTCCGGATAAGAGTAATTAGTCTTACTCCGGATAACACCTCAAACATAGATTCCGGATAACTAGTTTGTTATAGATTCCGGATAACACTCCGAAATTCACATTCCGGATAAGAGATTCATTACGGTTTCCGGATAAGCCTGAGAACACGAATTCCGGATAAGCAGAGAAATAAACATTCCGGATAACGTTTATTAATTGGATTCCGGATAAGAGATTCATTACGGATTCTGGATAAGATTTTGTATTACAGATTCCGGATAGTTGGAAGATAACAAATTCCGGATTAGCTTTTTATTTCAATTCAAGATTCATCTTCACGTTTTCTCGCCAATTAAGGTTAGTTTGTTCTCCTTTATTTTTATCGTATTGTTTAATCATTTTAGTGTTTTTCTCACAAATAGAAATAGAAAATACCAAGCTCCCCCTTTTAGTTACCAAGAACAATAATTCCACTCTAAACTGTGATCAATTCGGATTGAATCGAGTACGAACAACACTTTCTTGAACACATAAAAATCATAAATCAAATGGCGCCGCTGCTGGCTCTTTTCGTAAAGATTAACGGTTTTTAGTTAAAAAATGGATTTTGGGATCCGTTCTTTTGGGAACGTTATTTTCAATCACAAAAATATTTCAAAAATCCTAAAAAATATAAAATTTTCAAAAATCCAAAAACAATAAAAAAGATAAAAACCCAATAATATTTTCTTTTATTTTAGTGTATGCGTACTCGATCTACGTCTTATCCTGAGCCCGAGACTCTTAGAGACATAGATATGGCCGGTGTGCATAAAAATAATAACAACCCACCTCACCCCAATTTGAATAACAATAACAACAACAACAATGTTCCCCCACCCGACCTACGAACAATGGAGGAGCTTTGTCAACCAACCATGAACGGACGCGGAGGACCGATTGAGCCGATGCAAATCACGGCTCATGAATTTTCGTTGAAGCATCACATGATCCAACAAGTTCAAAATGCTTGTCCTTTTCGCGGATTACCGGATGATGATGCCACCGTCACCCAAAGCATGAAACTTTCCGGTGTTACTATGGATTTCCTTTGCCTACATCTCTTCCCACACACTTTATCCCACCATGCCAATGGTTTGACCGTCTCCCTAAAAATTCTATTCATACATGGGATGAGATGACTCAACGCTTTTTGTCGCGCTTCTTTCCACATTCCATGGTCACTAGCCTTCGGAACCAAATTAGTGGATTCACTCAAGAAAATGATGAATCACTTTTCGATGCTTGGGAACGCTACAATGTTTTGATCGACCGTTGTCTAAATCATAACATGCTCCCCGTCACTCTCATTGATACTTTCTACAACGGTCTCACTTTTCGTGATCGTGATACGATTAACGCCGCCGCCGGTGGTACTTTTATGAAAAGGAGACCGGAGGAGTGTAGAGAGTTGATTGAAAACATGACTACTCACCACAATAATTGGGATTCATCCGCATCCTTAAGATCAAACCCGAGAGTCAATGTTTCTTCTACTTCTTCCAACCCCGATATGACCGAAATGACCCGCGCAATGGTCGAAATGAGCAAAAATATGCAACTTTTGGTACTAACCAAAATCAACAAGCTAAAGCTGTTGCTATTTATTGTGAAACGTGCGGTGGTCCTCATTCTTACAATGATTGCCCCTCTACCCAAAGCAATCTTTGTGAAAACGTTAACGCGGCATACGGTAACTATTCCACGGGAGGCTATCAGGCTCGCCCTCAAGGAGACCGTAACTTGCTAAGTTATCGTTCCAACAACTTTGTATCTCCACCCGGTTTTCCTCCTCAGAACCAAAACCAAAACAATTTCAACCGCAACAATCAAAGCCAACCTCGAGCTACCAATCAATATCAATCCCAAAGAAACCCATATCCACCTCAAGGAAATAATCAACCTTACCAAGCCCCACCTCTCAATCAACCCACGGCATTGAACCAAGACCTCGAAACTTACATGAGGACCAATAGAGAGATGGTGACGAATCTTCAAAGCCAATTCATTAACTTGAAGGGTGACATGGCGAAACAAGGGAACGATATTCGAGCCGAGCTAAGGAATGACATGGCGAAACAAGGGAATGATCTTCGAGCCGATATGAGAAACTCTATGAGCAGTCAAACGAATGACTTAAGGGATATGATGTCTAGTTTTTTCCCAAGTAATCAAGCCTCTGGTTCGGGTTCTCTTCCGAGTAACACCGTTGCTAACCCACGAGGGGAGATGAAAGCAATCACCACTCGAAGTGGAAAAGGTTATAAGGAACCCGAGATTCCTACACCTACTCCCGTGATTGTGACTAAGGAAAAAGAACAACTTTCCCCAACTCCTTTACCTTCCAACTCCACCCCTCCACCACCTAAGGATGTGAGTGAGAATTCTATTCCAAAGCCTTCATCTCAACCCAATATACCTTATCCCTCAAGGTTGAGGAAAGAGAAGTTGAAGAACAAGGATGATATTCAGGTTTCTAACTTTCTTAAAATGTTTAAAAAACTGAATTTCAACATCTCCTTTGCCGAGGCTCTCGGTCACATGCCGAAGTATGCTAAAATGTTTAAATATCTTCTCATTGACAAAGAAAAGCTTCTTGATATCGCCCAGAACCAACTTAATGAGAATTGCTCCGCAGTGCTCTTAAGGAAATTATCAACCAAACTTGGTGATCCGGGTCGTTTCCTCATTCCTTGCAACTTCCCCAGGGTAGAGAATTGCATGGCCCTAGCTGATCTAGGTGCTAGTATAAACTTAATGCCATTAAGTGTTTGGAAACATTTATCTCTACCCGAGATAGTCCCCACACGAATGACCTTGGAATTAGCTAACCGTACGGTTGCTTATCCAGTGGGGATAGCCGAAGATGTCTTCGTCGGTGTCGACAAATTCACCTTTCCGGCGGATTTTGTTGTCATTGACTATGAGATGGACCCCCGTGTTCCATTAACCGTTGGACGTCAATTATTGAGGACCGGTCGCACTCTCATTGATGTAGTCGCGGGCGAATTAATCATGAGAGTTGGTGACGATAAAATCGTCTTCAAAATAGGTCAACTTTCTAAGCAACCTTATGAAAACGAGAGCGTTAATTTCATTGACGTTCTTGATGAGGCTTGTGAAGAGCATTTCAAAGACGCTTGTAAAAGTGGTTCTTCTTCTATACCCATTGTTGAGACCGTCGCCTCTATTGCTCCATCACTAACTCCATTTGGAGAAAGTGATTTCCTTTTGAAAGAATTTGAAGCAACTTTAGGGGATGTGGACTTACAATATGATGATTCTCCCACCGATTAGGAAGAAGACATTCGTACCATTGAGAAACTTCTCAATGAGGACCATATTTCTCCACCGTCTCCTAAGGATATCTCTATCGATGAACCGAATTTGCCTACGCCTTCCATCGACAATCCTCTGGATTTAGAGCTTAAGGATTTACCATCTCATCTCGAATACGTGTTCCTTGAAGACAATAAGAAGTTACCTGTCATCATCGCAAAGGACTTGAAAGAGGATGAAAAGTCTCGACTTATCAACGTGCTGAAGAATCATAAGAACGCAAATGCTTGGAAAATTTCCTATATCCGCGGAATTGATTCGATTTTTTGTACTCATAAAATTCTCATGGAGGATGACATAAAACCCGCAATCCAAAGCCAAAGAAGGGTTAATCCAAAATTCATGACGTCATCAAGAAAGAGGTTATCAAACTTCTAGATGCTGGAATGATTTACCCTATTTCAGATTTGCCATGGGTTAGTCCCGTCCATTGTGTGCCTAAGAAAGGCGGAATAACCGTTGTTCCCAATGAAAACAACGAGTTGATTCCTACTCGACTTGTCACGGGTTGGCGAGTTTGCGTAGACTATCGCAAGCTCAATGAGGCCACCCGCAAGGATCATTTCCCTCTTCCTTTCATGGATCAAATGCTCGAGCGTTTAGCGGGTAATTATTATTATTGCTTCTTAGACGGTTTCTCCGGGTATTTTCAAATTCCCATCAATCCTAAAGACCAAGAGAAAACCACATTCACTTGTCCTTATGGAACATTTGCTTACAAAAGAATGCCTTTCGGCTTATGCAATGCTCCTGGGACTTTCCAAAGGTGTATGATGGCTATATTCAATGACATGGTTGAAGAAACTATGGAAGTCTTCATGGATGATTTCTCGGTCTATCGTGATTCTTTCTCTACTTGCCTTACCAATTTAGAACGTATGATCAAACGGTGTGAAGACACTCTTCTTGTTCTTAATTGGGAAAAATCCCATTTCATGGTAAAAGAAGGCATTGTTCTTGGTCATAAAATCTCCAAAGCCGGTCTTGAAGTCGACCGTGCTAAAGTTGAAGCGATTTCTAAATTACCTCCACCTTCAACCGTGAAGGGTGTGAGAAGTTTCCTTGGTTATGCGGGCTTCTATCGTCGATTCATTCAAGATTTTTCTAAGATCGCTCGCCCGATGACCCACCTCTTGGAAAAAGATACGCATTTTATCTTTTCTAAAGAGTGTATTGAATCTTTAAATCTTCTTAAGGATAAATTAACTAAGGCACCGGTCTTGGTTACCCCTAATTGGGAGTTACCTTTTGAATTGAAGTGTGATGCTAGCGACTTTGCTACTGGAGCGGTTTTAGGTCAACGTGTGAACAAACACTTCCAACCAATCCATTATGCTAGCAAGACAATAACGGGGGCTCAATTGCATTATACCACTACCGAAAAAGAGCTTTTAGCTGTAGTGTATGCTTTTGAGAAGTTCCGCCCCTATCTTGTTCTTTCCACCACCATTGTCTATACCGACCATTCCGCGTCAAAGTACTTGTTAACAAAGCAAGATTCTAAGCCAAGACTTCTTCGTTGGGTTTTGCTACTTCAAGAATTTAAAACTGAAATTTGTGACAAGAAGGGAGCCGAAAACCTCGCCGCGGATCATCTAAGTCGACTTGAGGATCCTTATCAAGGGGATCATCCGAATCAAGAGATCAATGACTCTTTTCCCCTTGAGGCCTTAATGTCTGTCAATTCCAATCTTGATGACACCCCGTGGTTTGCGGACATTGCAAACTACTTAGCGGGTGGAATTCTCAAGGAAGGGTTAACGTCCCAACAAAAGTAAAAGTTCTTTAAAGACATTGAACACTATTTTTGGGACGACCCTTAACTTTTCAAACAATATGCGGATCTTGTCATTCGTCGGTGTGTTGATGGGCCGACAGCTTTATTAATCCTTGAAGCTTGCCATAAAGGACCCACTGGGTGGTCACTTTGGTCCTAATTACACCGCGAAGAAAGTGTTCGACTCTCGATTCTATTGGCCCTCCATTTATCATGACGCTCATGAAATGGTTAAACATTGTGATGCTTGCCAACGCCAAGGCAAGATCACACATAAAGATGAGATGCCTCAAAATTTCATACAAGAATGTAAAATCTTTGACGTATGGGGTATTGACTTTATGGGGCCATTTCCATCATCCAAATGGAACAAGTACATCCTCGTAGCCGTTGACTACGTATCTAAATGGGTTGAAGCAAAATCTCTCCCTACGAACGATGCGAGGGTGGTTGTGAACTTTTTGAAGCAGCTTTTTGCTCGATTTGGTGTTCCTCGTGCTATCATCAGTGACCGCGGGACTCATTTTTGCAATGATCAATTTGCTCGAGTCATGGCTAAGTATGGTGTCAATCACCGTCTTTCCACCGCTTATCATCCCCAAACAAATGGTCAAGCCGTGATATCTAACCGTGGATTGAAGAGAATATTAGAGCGTACTGTGGGAGAGCATCGTGCCTCGTGGGCCGATAAGTTAGATGATGCTTTGTGGGCTTTCCGTACCACATATAAGACACCTATTGGTTGCACTCCATATCGTCTTGTGTACGGGAAGGCATGCCACCTCCCTATTGAGTTGGAGCATAAGGCGTATTGGGCCTTGAAGTGGGCCAATTTTGATATCAACAAAGCCGGTGATCTTCGGAAGATTCAACTCAACGAGCTAAATGAACTAAGGAATGAAGCTTATGAGAATTCATTGATCTACAAGGAGAAAACCAAGCTCATTCATGATTCTAGGATTAAGAACCGAGAGTTTCACGTTGGTGATCAAGTTTTACTCTTTAACTCTCGGTTGAAGATCTTCTCGGGCAAGCTGAAGAGCCGTTGGTCTGGTCCATTCACCGTCGCCAAAGTTTTCCCTTACGGCACCATTGAACTTACTCAACTAAATGGGCCTAATTTTAAAGTGAATGGCCAGCGTGTGAAGCTTTACTTTGGTGAAGACATCTCATATGAGATGATTCCATCCCTCACCATGTTTCCCTTGAATTAGTTCTGGGTCGAGTCAGGCTCGTGACTCGGTTAACAAAAACAAGCGCTTCTCGGGAGGCAACCCGTTGATCTATCCTTTACTCGTTTTCATAATAAATGTAGGGGGAGCTACATAGGGTTTGTTGTCTTGTTTCTTATGATGTGCAGGGATTAAAGCTTCAAAGAGCACTTTTGATGACATTTGACGACCCGTGATCCCGTGTACCCGTCTTCCTGGTTCTATCCTAAACTGTCGTGATTCAATATTTCATATCTCATATGTTCACATTGAAATCACTCTAGTTGTCCTTTTCTTAGCAAGATTGAAACAACGTGCACAATGTCCTAATTGTAGGGCAGTTTACTTTAACATGCTTAAACATTGAGGACAATGTTTATATCAAGTGTAGGGGGGACTTCTATCGAAGTAAGTGGGCTTTTCCAAGAGTTTGTCCTCATTTTAACCGGAAAATCTAATTTTTCGACATTTTTCAAAATATTTAATCTATTTTGGCCTAGTTGTATAGTAGTATTTTCCTTTGTTAGCGTTATTTACTTTCTTTGCTAAAATAAAATTTTGAATAAAGTGGTTTTAATTTTTCAACGTTGTGACTCTTTTGACTCAACCCGAGTTTACTTACCTAAGTTTACTCTAGCTAGTATCCTTAACGTGTTTAAGTCAAGTTTTGCTAGGCTTTTATATAGGGAACTTTAAAATGTGAAAGTCTTAACTCTTACGGGTTAAGAACAAGAACTTTTCGCAAGTTCCTATAATTGATCCTAGAAAGTTGTTTATCAAGGGAACTTTAAAATGCGAACTCTAAGCTTGAAAAAGTCTAAGAGTTTGCAAGATCCTATAGATGACTTGAAAACCCAAAACTTTGATTTAATTGGCTAAGCATCCACGAGTCTCATTCCTTGAGATTTTAAATTGTGGAGAACGAGAGATGATAGAGTCAATTATAAGTTTAGTATTCTTTCATGAATTTATATGAGTTGATTATAAGCTTTTTCTCCCATCGCTTGCTAATAAATTTATTTGCAATAAATAAGGTTGTACGATTTGAAAAGTTACTTAGCTTCTAGCACAAGATCGTTTAAAAGTTGCTCGGTATTAATTAGAGTTCATAGCCAAGGCATAACTTATTGAAGCGGGATGCGAAGATTGGCGAGTCCTAAAAGGCCCTAACAAGGCATGAGGGCTACATTTTGTTGCTAAAGATCCAAAAGCGATGTGAAGAATCATTTACCAAAAATCCATATGAAGGATCGAGACACACGACGAAAAGAAAATACTCCCCTAAAGATCATGGAGAAGTCTATCCAAAAAGGCCCTAACAAGGTATGAGGATAAATAGATCCAAGTCCTAAAAGGAGGCGGATCATTGTATATCAAAGTCCAAAATAAAGATTGGAGAAAAATGAAGAAGTCGTGGTCCAAGTATGAAGAATCTCTCAAAAGCTTCATGTGAAGAAATTCCTATTATGAAGAGAAGACCATAATTTCAAGAACGTCTCTCAAAGATTCGAAGTATGAAGTCGCTACCAAATATCGGTCCAAGAAAGGTCTCAAATCGTGAAGCGAGTTTTGCCAAGATATGAACTTTAAGAGGTCCCGAGAAGCAGTTTTAAAAGATTTTGTCCTTTAGCTAACTATTGATTAAATCGTCCCACTTTATTTTTGGCCTAAATAAACTATCGAAATAAGTCAAACAATGCGTCCCCGTGATCATTTAAGACAACAATAAAATATAAGAGATACACCTAGGAATAAGGGAGTCTAAGTGAATAATTGGGCCACATGAGTTTGTGTTAGTTTGCTAACTTATAATAACAATGATCTCGTTTATAAGCTTGGTTTGGGGAACGTGAAACTTGAGGGTGATAAACATTCATGACTTACCAAAGCCTAAAGTAAGTCTTTGATTTCCTTACTTGTTTTGTGAATATTTCTATCTTTTAGTTTCCTTAATGTCTAGTATTTAATAAAGGCCAAGGTGGGTTATTTATGATAAAAAAAATGTAAAACGTGCTTTGAAATTAATGCATTGCATGAGGACATTGCAATGGTCAAGTGTAGGGGATATAATAAGTGTGAAAACACTTATCCTTTTACCACTTATTTCCAATAATAACAAGACCAAAATGTGTATTTTATGTCGTAAAAGTCGGAATTATGCGTGGTTTGTGTTTTTATTGTGTTTCGGGATAAAAATATGAAAAAGGGAGAAAACACGGGCTATCACGGGCTTTTATCGAAGAAAAAGACAAAAGACGAAGTCAAAAGGTCAAGAGTGCAAAAAGAACGGAAGTCCAAGGCCTACTCTGAAGATTTATCGAAGAAAAAGTCTAAAGACGAAAGTTTAATGAAGTTGAAGAATTCAAGTCTAATAGAAGAAGAAAATTATAAGACGAGTTCAATTTATATCGACAAATCCCAAGACGACGTCGAGAAAGACAAAGAATTTAAATCGAGTCGAGAAAACAAGAAGAAAGAGAGAAGACACAAGACCCTCCCTTCCTCCGATATATACCCTCCTAATGTGTCATTAGGAGGGTGTTAGTTAGTTAATTATCAAGTTTTATTTTTAAGTGTGTTTTTATTTTTTTTCTTCTCTCTAGTTTTTCAAGCTTATCAAACCTTCATTAATCTTGTAATCTTTGATCTTAATCTTCAAATTAATCAAGTTTATTTCATAATTCTCATTCTACCTTTATTAATAATCTATTGTTTTTGCTTAATTAATCATGTAGTTGGTTTAATTTTGGTAATGACGTGATTGTTTTGATTATTTGATTTTGCTAATTGAGTTGGTGTGTTTAGAGTGTTTAGATTAAGGTGCTTATTTGCTTAATTTTTATGTTTAATAGTTTTTAAAATAAGTTGATTTTGATAGTTTAAATACTTTTTATAAAAAGTTTGTTAATGCAAGTGATGTCTAAAAACATTATTAGTGTTAACTAATCTTTCTTAGTTTTGATCACAACAAACCATACAACACATTTAGTGTAAAACACAAAATGAATTGCTTAACTAACACTATCATCAAGATAATAATCATATCACTAACCTTTCTTAATCATACTTAGTGATCATCAAAATGATTATCCTTAAAACTCACTTTTGTTAATATGACAAAAGACTTTTTAATAAACTTTCTTTTTTAGAAAATGTTTTATTAAAATGGAAAATGAAAATTTGAAAATAGCATATTCCAAATGCTGTTAGAATATCCTTTGAAGGTTTCAAATACCTCAGATATTCCCACCCCACTAAAAGACAAAAAACGGAGCGGAGTCTAGTGGCGGTACCTTAAGTACCTACGCGGTTCCTTAGCGATAAGGTACCGCGGGGTGAGATAAGGTACCGCGCACAGCTAGCCGTTATAGATCCGTTATACTTTGTCTCCTTTAAATAGTGGGTCAAATCTCATTTTCCAGTAAGCCTCTTGGACGTTTTTCTCAGCCCTCT
This sequence comes from Glebionis coronaria, assembly GCA_025667525.1. Lineage (NCBI taxonomy): Eukaryota > Viridiplantae > Streptophyta > Magnoliopsida > Asterales > Asteraceae > Glebionis > Glebionis coronaria. The sequence goes on along the minus strand of CM046879.1, from coordinate 413,691,140 downwards.
TTCTATTTTCTATAGCATAATCATTAGTAAATGATCACTTAAATTGTTAAGGATGTTTACATATGATTATCCTCTTGATCCCCTCCTTTACCTTGTCCAATGAGAAGATCACTCACTTACTAGTGTTGTGATAAAGATGAATTTATGAGCTAGTCATATTCATCATGATACCCTTTTTGTTTTAGGTCAATCCAATGTATTTATGAATACTTGGACTAGTTGTGTTCATCCAAGTTATTTGTGGATACTTGGATTTGTTGTGTACATCCATTGCATATGTGTTTTCTTGGATTTGTGTTGTGTAAATCCAAGCTACATGTGTGTACTTGGATAAGTCTAGTTGAGTTGTAATAGATTTGATTAGGAGTTCTCACTAAACTATAAAGTGATGTGGTTGTGTCTTGTGAGTTCTCACTAAACTTAAAAGTGATTAGTAGTTGTGTTGTGTGAAGTTCTCACTTAGCTTCAAAGTGAAGAGTCGTGAAGATTGGTTCTAGCTTTCGATTAGAACTCGACATCTAGCCTTGTGTCGTAAAATGGTGAAGTAGGCAACGTCGTGAAGATTGGTTCTACCTTAAGATTAGAACCCGACATCTAGCCTTGTGTCGTTAAATTGTGAAGTGGGTAACGTTGTGTAGATTGGTCCTAGCTAAAGATTAGGTCTCGACATTTAGCTTAGTGTCGGAAAATAATGTAAGCAACGATGTAAGGTTTTCTCCGCCGAGAAGGGAGCTTGTGGATATAGTGGAAATCTAGAGTAGGTGTACTCGAGGAGTGGAGTAGAAACGAGGATAGAGCCTCGTTGTCGAACCACTATAAATCTTGGTGTCTTCCCACTAGGTTGTCTCCTTCCTTACTCTTTACATATTTCATTATCATTATACTTACCTATTATCCTTGCTAGTGCATTTGAATTGAACCTATTCATCATGCAACTTAGCCTCAAGTAAAAGATAGTTTTGATACAAACCAAATTGAAAGTAATTTTAATTTGGTCACCAATCGAAGAGAAACTATTCAACCCCCCCCCCCCCCCCCTTCTAGTTTCTACAATTGGTATCAGAGCGATGGTCACTCAAGATCTTTAAAGTATATTGTACTTTGAAACTTAGATCGATCTATTGTCTCCTCAAATTAGAAGGTCTAGTTGTACTAAAGTTTCTCTTTGGTCAAAACTATGTTTTCTTTGAAAATAATTCTTTTAATTGATAATATTGCATCCCACTTAAGATTAGTAGCCTTTATGCATTTTAGATATACTCTTGAAATGTATATACTAGTTTGCATCTTGCTTTGTGTAGGTACTCATGAAGATCAATCACTTAATTGGTTGTGGATTGAGTTACTTGCACTTGTAGAAGAATCATCTTCATTGATCTTCAACATCTTTGAATGATGATACCAAGATGATTGGGAATGATACTAGTCCTTGAAGACTTAGTACTCATCATAGTCATTGATTGGGCATAGCACTTATTCCTTCATGGATTGCTCTTTGTGGCCAAGGTACGCTTTCGTTCTTCCACACGCCCTTTGATCATTCTTTTGATCATTACTTGACTATGTGCTTGTTCTCGGCATCCTTGCCTTGACATTTATTTGTGGTTTGTGCTTCTTTTCCTTTATCCTCTCAAACCTTCATTGCTTGGATACTTTACTCACAATGGTGATGTAGAGTGAGTTAGTAGAAGCTTAAAGTATCAAGCATGATTTCTATGGTTTGCATCCATACGGTTAGTAGGCCCTTTGTGGGAGAGAAAGTGAATTAATTCCTTGCTAATATTTTGGTTTAGACTAAGACTATTATTGAAAGTGATCTTAGTCTATACTTGAATAATTGCTTTGTGCTTATTCATTACCAAAGCCGTTTAACGTTTCGTCGGAAAGGCACGTCTTAAACCACTATATATGACACAAGCTCTTCGTTACCACTATTTGAAGATTGTCATTAATCCCTTGAGCATTGGTCCTAGTCTTGATTCACTTCCCTTGTCTTCTCTCCACTTAGTCGTTTTGCTACGAGTAGTCGTTTGACCGTTTCGGTTCTTTTCGATCTTGATTTAACTCGTAATCCTTCGTTAAGGCATATTGCTTAGTGTTATGATGATCCAATGATATTCTTAAAGGCTCATGATATAATTTTAAGTATTTTAGAAAAACTTGGTTTTTAAAATTTGGCGTTTTACATAGATAAAAACCTGCCTCTGTAGGCGGTTCCTTATCTCTGCGGCTCAAACCCGCGGTTCCTTATCGATAAGGTACCGCGGGCAGTATGTTTTGTCAGAGCGCTATTTTGATTATTTTTCAAACCACTATCTCTCTCCCAAAAACACACAGCGACGGTTTTCTTGTTTTTCCACCATTGTTGAAGCTTCCAAAACCTTCAATCACTCAAATTAATTGATTCCAAGTTGTGGGTTTCACTCATCCTTCATCTAACATCAATTAATTGTAAGTATTTTCTTTCAATTTCATCTATTTTGTTCTAGGGTTCATCCTTTCATAATTGGGGATTTTTAAAATTGAAATTGAATTAAAACCTTAATAGGAATGTGGGTTGACATGGTTATTTTACTATGATTCCTTAGGTTCATATTCATTAAGATTTCACTAAAACCCACTTGTAGAAAAAATCCGAATTTAGGCTAAATGATTTTGGTTAAATGATGGATTTGAGATGAACCCATGAACAAGTAGTTAATGACATTGTTAATGCTTACCTAAAAACCTTGTTTTGAAAAACCAATGTTCTAATCCATTGTTGATCCAACATAGATCATGTGTTCTTGGTTAATGATGGAATAGACACATTGTGAACATGAAAATGATATGGATTCAATCCTATGTTTGTCAAGAAATTGATATAACACATTTTCATCTTTCGTTTTCTTTTTTAATTTTCATATTAGTGATTGGAAATATTTTTATTTGTATTTAGGTACTTAATCATGCCTTCTCAATATCAAAAAGATCATCAATTCACTAGAAACTATATGCCGGACATTTCCCAAACCTTTGTTTCCCCTCACCTCCAAAACTCTTACCCATCACTTTCCACTCGTAATTTCCATGAGGGTAGGATCGTAGATTCAAGAATAGCGGGAGATAATTATATCAACTCTATGTTCGAGCTTATTGGGTTTGATTGTTTGCTCTACATAGACGAGGTAATTTATCCCTTGTTTCTTCTTGAGTTCTTTAGTACTTACTCCATGCTTGAAATCAACGACCAAATCTTTATTCGTTTCTTGTTGAATGGTCAAATCATTCAATATTCCCTCAATGACTTTGGTGATATTCTTGGTGTGCCATTTGAAGGTACTTGTCGTTTTACGGATAAGTGGAGACTAGATGCTCTCTTGGAGTCTAACGATAAACCTCCAAATGAAACCACCGAAGTTGATCTAAATTTCATCCTTGAAATCATCACGAAAGAGCATAGTGGAAACGTTGTGAGAAGCCTTCATACAAATGTGCGAAATGTGAATAGGTATGAAGTGCTCTCAAACGACCTTAAGGATTACATGCTCCAATGGGCAAACATCCTTAGGGAAAATGTGTTTTGTCTTGGTGGGAACCGAGATCATATCCCGGCTTGCATGGGACATATGTTGTTTTGCTTGTTTACTTCCACCAAGTACAATCTTGCATATTACATCGCTCGACGTATAAATTATGCTCTTTCCAAACCCAAAACAAACCTCCCTTATGCTATGCTTCTTACTCGCCTCTTTAGAAGGGTTGGTCAAGATTTTCCTCAACTTGATCTTTCTCGCTTTCACCCGGTTCAACGGGTTATGATGCCTATTCAAGAGGCGTATGAACGAAATCCAAGAAGTGACCGTGGTTCGAGAAAATCCGACCATCAAGAGCCGGATGATGAGGACACCGATATGCCACCAAGTGATGGTGATGGCATCGGTCCTAGTTCTCATTTTGACTATTCGAGTAACTCCCATCCATCCTCAAATCAATTCGAGGATGATTTTGAAGACTTAGCTCCTCCTCCTCACCCTTCTAGTGATGTTCCGGAAGATCTCAATATGGAGCATCTTTATCGTGAGAATCTTAGAACTCGGGGAGAATTACATGAACACCGAGTGGAGTCAAGAAAAGGATTCAAGTATTTGGGAAAGATTGAAGTTGTGTCTAAGTGTGGATTTGATGGTTAAACATTTGGTTATTAACACTTTGGTTTAGTTGTTTACTAACTTATGATTGCATGTTTGGATTATTATTTATTTTGATCCTTAATGTTTATTATGCCATCATGTTCATGATTTACATAGCTTTGTGCATGCCTTATGATAGTTAGCTTATTAGATTATGATCTGTAGTTAACTTTGGCTTGTGAATCTTTTGGGAAAAATCTGGGTTTATCAAAATCTGGGATGAGAAATTTTTGAAAGCCCTCTGGTCGCGGTTCCATATCGACCCGCGGTTCCTTATCGATAAGGTACCGCCGGTCCTAGATAAGGAACCGCCGGTCACTGTACACGACAGCATCTTTGCTTTACACTGTTTTCTTAAATCTGTGTAAACCTTGCATGATTTTCAGTAATAAAACTGCACATTTCCTAAACTAGCTTACCTAAATTCATTATTCACCTAAAATGATTTTAACCCATTACTAGTTTGGATCATCCCCTCACCCATTTAAACCCACCTTGTTTGCCATGTTCTTCACACATCAAACATACTTCCCTAAACCTTAAACCACCCTAAACAACCATGGTATGTACCAAAACCTCAAACACTTCCAAGACCTCCACCCCAAGGAAAACACTCAAAATAAGGATTAAGGTAGCCAAGCATAACTCCTCACCTTTCCACACACCTAAGAATGAGATGGCTCCTATCCTCATTTCTTCATCACCTTCCCCACCTCTTGCACCATGCAAGACATCATCCACCCATGGTACTAACCACTCCATTGGTTCTACCTCCTCTTCATTCAACTCAAGAATGAATGAGCTCTCTTCACCCTTCACTCCAAGTGCACCCTTGGATGTGACCACACAACCCCAACCAATCCAAAGCATTCCTTTTGTGAATGACTTTGATGACACTTTAGTGACTTCACCATTTACCCCTCACAACTCACCCATTTCACCAACCGCGGAGAATTTACCTCCACACTCACCCATTTCCTCTTTAGGGAACATGCCTCCACTCTCACCAACATCACCCTTGGAGAACATGCCTCCTCCACCTCCACCCAACTCAAACATTTCAATTTTGGGTGTTCCACTTTCCCTCCTTTTGGGTGATCCATACTATGGGTTTCAACAAACTCATGGTCCTAGTTGTCCATGTTGTCTTTACAACCACTACATCATCCATAACCTTAGGATGGATATGTATGGACTACATAGGAGGTTGCAAGAGTTCTTGCTTGCCTTGTTCTCCATGCCTCCTCCTAGGAGATGAATGATGGAGTTTTCCTAATAAGAGTTTTCAACAAAACCAAGCCAAAGAAAACTACTTATCTAGATTTAATGTTAAGCTAACTATGTATTAGTTAGTTTTATTTGTCTTTGTACTTGCTTCGTTAATGAATGTTTCTTGTTGTTGATCTATGGATTTAGCTTTGTGTGTTTCTATCCTTTTGTGCACACTAATCAACTTTAATTTAAAATTAAAATTGAACCTAAATCTATCACAACCTCTAAACTTGACTAAAATTGGTTCAAAATGATATTTAAATTATTTTGTCACCCTTTGTCAAGACATTCTTTGTGAATGTGTTGCTTGATGCAACCCTGGCATAATTTGGTGCTAATAGAGGTAAAATTCCAAGATTTGCAACTTTTTGAAAAAGTCTTAGTTTTTCCCAAAACCTAGGAAAAACATGGTTTCAAGTCCACTGGACGTGGTTCCTTAAAGTCCCGCGGTTCCCTAGCGATATGGAACCACCGGTCCCTATAAGGTACCGCGGACAGTAAGTGGCTTTTGACGAATTTTTGGTCAAAACTTTTAAAACCCTATACCCTGTCAAGATTCCTTGTTTACTCAAATTGACTAAACATTCCTTGACACTACACATTTTGTATTCAAACTCTCACCTTGATTACATTTTACTTATACCCCAACCTTGAGATTTCATTCTCACACCTTCCCAACCTTGAGAATTCATTCTCACATAACCTTGAGATTTCATTCTCACACTCTCACAATGCCTAACTCCTACATTCCTAACCTTGACATTTCTTTGTCACAACCCCACTCACCCAAAGCTTCCTCATCCAAGCTTTCAAAGAAACCGAAAATCTCGGTTCGACCTATTTGGGTTAAGAAGAATGAACCATCTTCGTCCAAACCACCCAAAAACCCTACCTTCTCTCCAATCAAGTATTGGAATGAGACTTATACCATAAACCCCATCACCGGAGCAAAAGAAAATGTTCCCACACCACCACAATCCTTCAAAACCCCTCAACTCAATGACCTTTCAACCTTCCCAAACCTCACAAGGCATTGTGAAAATATTCCCAAACTCATTGCCCCACCACCACCAAACCCTAAGTTTGATGCCATACCCCCATCAAACGATTTTGTGTTGCATCATGGATCCTCGTGTGCTTGTTGTCGATTTCAACAAATTGAACTTGCTCATGTGTATGAGAAGTTAAATTTTCTTGAATTCCTCCTCACTCGACCTCCTATTCAAGTTTTCGTTCTGGTGGACAAAACTTCGAATGATGCATCGTCGTCTTTTTAGTCTTTTATTTATTTTTATTTTTTTTAAGCAATCTTGGAAAATATCACTATTAGACTAGCTAATGCTTAGTGGTTTATTTTCCATATTTATTGCTTTTAGATACTCATATTGTGTGTATGACTATCTTCTTTGTTGTGTCTTTTTCTTTTATGTAACCTTTGTGTTGTTTGTGTGCTATTTCATTAGTTCTATTTTGAGTTGATCATGGTTAATTTTTACAATTGCTTATGGGTGATTCCATCAATTCTAAGCTTTAACCCATTGACAAGCTTATCATCTTCATTGGATTGAAGTTTGATTTTGTCAATTACCTCTTTGGACATACATAGCAAAATACTTGCTTCTAATTTGAAATTTCTTCTCTCTCTCCCTCTCAAGTTACTTAGTAGGTAGTGATCATATATACATTGGTGTTTCTTTCCTTTCTACTAACCTTTGTGTATCATGTCACCTTAGCTCGCAAACTTGGTGCCCCAAGCAAGGGGGAGCAACCACCAAGGGGGAGCTACTAGCAAAGTTCGATGTTCTTCAAAGACTTGTGCTAACCTTTTTGCTACGACAAAGGGGGAGAAATGATAGTGATAAACTAGTTAATAATTCCATATTTTTTGTTTCTACGTAAATGAGTTTATCGTTTGTCGTAATCAAAAAGGGGGAGATTGTTAACGCAAGTGATGTCTAAAAACATTATTAGTGTTAACTAATCTTTCTTAGTTTTGATCACAACAAACCATACAACACATTTAGTGTAAAACACAAAATGAATTACTTAACTAACACTATCATCAAGGTAATAATCATATCACTAACATTTCTTAATCATACTTAGTGATCATCAAAATGATTATCCTTAAAACTCACTTTTGTTAATATGAAAAAAGACTTTTTAATAAACTTTCTTTTTTAGAAAATGTTTTATTAAAATGGAAAATGAAAATTTGAAAATAGCATATTCCAAATGCTGTTAGAATATCCTTTGAAGGTTTCAAATACCTCAGATATTCCCACCCCACTAAAAGACAAAAAACGGAGCGGAGTCTAGTGGCGGTACCTTAAGTACCTACGCGGTTCCTTAGCGATAAGGTACCGCGGGGTGAGATAAGGTACCGCGCACAGCTAGCCGTTATAGATCCGTTATACTTTGTCTCCTTTAAATAGTGGGTCAAATCTCATTTTCCAGTAAGCCTCTTGGACGTTTTTCTCAGCCCTCTTTCTATTTTCTATAGCATAATCATTAGTAAATGATCACTTAAATTGTTAAGGATGTTTACATATGATTATCCTCTTGATCCCCTCCTTTACCTTGTCCAATGAGAAGATCACTCACTTACTAGTGTTGTGATAAAGATGAATTTATGAGCTAGTCATATTCATCATGATACCCTTTTTGTTTTAGGTCAATCCAATGTATTTATGAATACTTGGACTAGTTGTGTTCATCCAAGTTATTTGTGGATACTTGAATTTGTTGTGACATCCATTGCATATGTGTTTTCTTGGATTTGTGTTGTGTAAATCCAAGCTACATGTGTGTACTTGGATAAGTCTAGTTGAGTTGTAATAGATTTGATTAGGAGTTCTCACTAAACTATAAAGTGATGTGGTTGTGTCTTGTGAGTTCTCACTAAACTTAAAAGTGATTAGTAGTTGTGTTGTGTGAAGTTCTCACTTAGCTTCAAAGTGAAGAGTCGTGAAGATTGGTTCTAGCTTTCGATTAGAACTCGACATCTAGCCTTGTGTCGTAAAATGGTGAAGTAGGCAACGTCGTGAAGATTGGTTCTACCTTAAGATTAGAACCCGACATCTAGCCTTGTGTCGTTAAATTGTGAAGTAGGCAACGTTGTGTAGATTGGTCCTAGCTAAAGATTAGGTCTCGACATTTAGCTTAGTGTCGGAAAATAATGTAAGCAACGATGTAAGGTTTTCTCAGCCGAGAAGGGAGCTTGTGGATATAGTGGAAATCTCGAGTAGGTGTACTCGAGGAGTGGAGTAGAAACGAGGATAGAGCCTCGTTGTCGAACCACTATAAATCTTGGTGTCTTCCCACTAGGTTGTCTCCTTCCTTACTCTTTACTTATTTCATTATCATTATACTTACCTATTATCCTTGCTAGTGCATTTGAATTGAACCTAATCATCATGCAACTTAGCCTCAAGTAAAAGATAGTTTTGATACAAACCAAATTGAAAGTAATTTTAAAATTTGGTCACCAATCGAAGAGAAACTATTCAACCCCCCCTTCTAGTTTCTACAAAGTTGATTTTTAATAGTTGCTTATTTAGTGTTTTAAAAAGTTTTTAAATTGTGGCTTATTAGTTTTTCTTAAAAATCTTTTTGGTTAAAGTTTTGGTAAAGTGCTTATTAGAGTCTTGCTTATTTGCTTATATTTAGTCTATTTCGGAATTTTTACCTAAACCCTTAGATTCCGGATTAGCCTTCGTAGACTCGAATTCCGGATAGCTTCACAATTGTACATTTCGTATATACAACAAGAGACGAATTCGGATAAGCTCTTGCTTATTCCGGATAGTTGCCTTAAACCCATATTCCGGATAAGTTGTAGATTTCATTATTCAGGATAATTGGAAGGACGTGGATTCCGGATAAGCATCTTGTTATACATTCCCGATAAGCCTTCACATTACATATTCTGGATATCTCCCAGGTTTCATATTCCGGATAAGCTAGAAGTACGGATTCCGGATAAGGAATTAAAATCCGATTCCGGATAAGAGTAATTAGTCTTATTCCGGATAACACCTCAAACATAGATTCCGGATAACTAGTTTGTTATAGATTCCGGATAACACTCCGAAATTCACATCCCGGATAAGAGATTCATTACGGTTTCCGGATAAGCTTGAGAACACGAATTCTGGATAAGCAGAGAATTAAACATTCCGGATAACGTTTATTAATTGGATTCCGGATAAGAGATTCATTACGGATTCCGGATAAGATTTTGTATTACAGATTCTGGATAGTTGGAAGATAACAAATTCCGGATTAGCTTTTTATTTCAATTCCAGTTTCATCTTCACGTTTTCCCGCCAATTAAGGTTAGTTTGTTCTCCTTTATTTTTATCGTATTGTTTAATCATTTTAGTGTTTTTCTCACAATTAGAAACAGAAAATCCCAAGCTCCCGCTTTTAGTTACCAAGAATAATAATTCCACTCTAAACCGTGATCAATTCGGATTGTATCGAGTACGAACAACACTTTCTTGAACACATAAAAGTCATAAATCATGTAGTTATGAGGATAATGTTCTTCAGGATACTGACTCGGATGAGGACCCTGATTTGCTTGCGTCTATTATTGATTCTTTAAAACATGAAATTGAGGGAAACAAAGAGGCTAATAAACGTTTGAAGCAAGCAAACACATGCTTAGCTGAGGAGATAGACATGCTTAAAGAGTGTGATTATGTAAAAGAAGCTGATCGACGAGTTGCAATAGCTAATGATTTGGTATATGAACGTAAAGTGCTCAACGAACAATATTGTTCTGAAGTAACACATGAAATTCATATGTCAAAACAAAAGATATTGGATCTTGAAGAACAATTGCTGCTACATAAACTCTAGATTACTGAGTTAGAGTCAGTTAACAAAGAACAAAATGAGCTTTATAAACTCGTGAAGAAAAGGATATTAAAAAAATTCTTGCTTTGGAAAAGAGAGTCGACACGTTAAACAACATTGTTTACAAAACGGGTCAGTCTATTCAAACTATGAATATGCTCAATAGAAATATGAAAACGAGTTTTGTTAAGCCTGAATATCTCAAGAAAGTTCAAAGTACCAAGCCTGCTCTTTATGATATCGGTTGTTATGTTGATAATCTTGCTCTTATGCTTTCCCCTGACTGCGACGAAATCATTCGTCATCAAGAAGAAAGTTGATCGAACTTAAGTGATTTAATAAACCTTTCTGATTCTGATTCTGATTCTGATCATTATATTAAGTTTGTTCCTCAAGAAGAACTTTTCAAAGAACAAAAGATGTATAATAGTGTTCCACCACCTAGTGATGAACCCCAAAAGAAAGTTTCTTTAAAAAGGAGTTTCAAAAAACAATCAATTTTGTTAGAAAAACAAATTTCTGATGAAAAACGTAAATGGGATGAGAAAAGTAAAAGTGTTCAGCAATTTGAGTTTATAAAACAAGGGGTTTTAAATTTGTACAAAGGTGTCGTCGATTATGAAAAAGTTTCTAGAGATACCGTTTGGAATATTTAACCTAACCCACAAGTAGAAGTCGTCATTCAACAATGTATTGTTCCAACCATCGATGATCTTTCAAATAATGTGGAAATGTTTTATAACGCTCTCACTGAGGAAATGACAACTGATTTAAGATATGTTAAATCTCTTTAAGATGAAGTTGATTTTCTTCAAATTAAATTAAAGACACAAGAACACCAACTTTGTAACGAAATCGATCGACTATCTAAGGAATACTTTTATGCTGACCATATGAATGCTATACTTGGTGTGTATACCGATCTTGATCAATATTGTCATGTAGCATGTCTTTGTGAGAAACGGACGAGAAATGTCGCAATCTTAAAGTAGAGCTTTCGAAACAAATTCAGTCATATAACAAACTTTCGAAAAGTTTTTCCCAACTTGAGAAACACTCCACTTCTCTTGAACTTGCTTTACAAAAAGGTGAAAAATCTCATAATCATAAAAAGTGTCAAGAAATGGCAGCTTCTTCAGTTCGTCAACTAAATGAAAAAGGTTTTGAAATAAATGATTTGAAAGCTCAACTACAAGAAAGGGACATAGCCATCAGTGAGCTACAAAAACTCATTGAGAAAATGAAAGGCAAGTCTGAATTGGGTAAACCATCCGCCGTTCGTCAACCGAATGCCGTTAAATGTCCTAAATAGTCTATTTTGGGCAAACCCCCACAGACTTTGCCTAAGCTAGGAACTGATAAGAGCACAAATGTGATAGCACCTGGAATGTATAAGATGAAAATTAGGTCCACTAAAACTGGAACATCGCAGTTACCTCAGAATACTAGGAAAACTAATGAACGTGTGTCTTCTTCTATAGGAGTAACTCCCACTACTAGCGTTAGCGGACCACAGCTTAAGAGCACTAGAATTCAAGATAGAGTCATGCCTAACAATAGTCAAGGGAAGAAGATGGAAGTAGAAGACCACCGTAGGAATTTTAAGTTTTCTAAGAATAAAATGTCTGTAACTGCATGTAATGACAGTTTGAATGTTAAGACTTCGAATGTTGAATTTGTTTGTGTTAAATGTGGAAAATGTGTTCGTACTTTCAATCATGATGCTTGTGCTTTAATCAGAATGGAGTGAATGCTAGAACTAGGAAGCCTATTCTTGTGCCCACTAGTACTAGAAAACCCACAAGAACATTGAACCAGTCCACTGCTCAACCACTTAAGAAACTAAGTGCGTTAGAATCCACTACTCTGCGTAAACAAAACATGTTAAAGAAGCTTTTTGAGAACATGAGTAGGACATGTAAACCGCGGTACTCAAGATTTACACCACCCGGATACAAATGGGTTCCTAAGACAACCACTATTCTAATTGGGTCTATGAATGTTAGCTTGCTTTTAGAATCTAGGTCTACTAATATTTTGGAACCCACTTCTTTCAAGGGCTCCCATTTGTCAAACTCTACATTGTCTTGTAATTCTTATGCAGCTCGTCGAGATCATTCTCTTCATAATGAACTCTGGGTGCACAAAACACATGACGGGCAATCTCAAGCTTCTAATTAACTTCGTGGAGAAGTTTCTAGGTACCATACGGTTTGGAAATGATCAGTTTGCACCGATACTCAGATATGGAGACTTGGTTCAAGGGAATATCACTATCAAACGGGTTTACTACGTCGAGGGACTGAATCACAATTTATTCTGGGTTGGTCAATGTTGTGATGCGGATTTGGAAGTGGCTTTTCAGAAAACTACTTGCTATGTTAGTGACTACGATGGGAATGACCTTCTTGCAGGTTCTCTTGGTTCTGATCTCTACACAGTAACTCTTCAAGATACATCTTCATCAAATCTAATTTGCTTAATGGCCAAAGCCTCGTCCTCTAAAGCATGGTTATGGCATCAACGATTATCACATCTCAACTTTAACACCATCAACTTGCTTTCGAAGAATGATATTGTGACCGGTCTTCCTAAGTTGAAATTCGTCAAATACCATCTTTGTTCTTCTTGTGAGTTTGGGAAAGCAAAACGAAATTTATTCAAAACAAAGACTACCCCAAGCTCAAAAGGACGTTTGGAACTTCTACACATGGATTTATGTGGTCCCATGTGTGTAGAGAGTATTAACGGGAAAAAGTATATTCTCGTGATTGTTGATGATTACTCTAGATACACATGAACTTTCTTCTTAAGGTCCAAAGATGAAACACCTGAGGTTCTCAAAAACTTTCTCAAGATGATACAACGCAATCTTAAAGCTCAAGTCTTAACCGTAAGAACGGATAGGGGTACTGATTTTTGAACAAGACTCTGCAATCTTACTTTCAAGAAGAAGGCATCGAACATCAAACTTCAATTGCTCGAACTCCTGAAAAAACGGCGTTGTCGAAAGACGGAACCGCACTTTGGTTGAGGCAGCTCGAACAATGCTTTCTGCATCAAAGTTACCACTATTCTTCTGGGCTGAAGCAATTGCAACTGCCTGTTATACTCAAAATCGTTGTCTCGTAATCCCTAGACATGAAAAGACACCTTACCACATCATCAATGCCAGGAAACCTATTGTTAAATTGTTTCACGTATTTGGATCTTTATGCTACATTCTTAAAGACGGTGAGAATCTCGACAAGATGAAAGAAAAAGGTGATGCATGTATTTTTGTGGGGTATGCTACATTGTCGAAAGGATATCGAGTTTACAACAAGAGAACAAAGATTATTGTCGAAACAATTCACGTGAACTTTGACGAATTGCAACAAATGGTACTTGATCATAGCAGCTCAAGTCCCGCACCTCAATGTCCAGCAATGGCACCTATACGTCCCGTGCAAGAACGTCAAGAAAGTACTTCTATAGCAGACTCGACGATTACGACACAAATGAATGAGTTGGTTGATTTATATGATCCAATGTTTGATGAATATTACTATGGAAACAATAAAGTTGTGTCAAAGCCTTATGTTGTCAATACTGCTTATGCACCCGAACAAAGTCAACAAGACACAACTGCATCTACTTCAGCAACCTTTGCTCAAGAGACAATTCCATTGGATACTCAAAAAACTCAAGAAACTGTCATACAACCAACATCACCAACTGTCAATACTGAAGGAGAAAACAACAATTAAGCAGTCGATGTACAACCTGATGAAGAAGAATTTATCAACCCGTTCGGTACACCGGTACGCGAAGTCGGAGAGTCTTCTACTCAACATGTTGATCCGTCCAACATGCATACATTCTACCAACGATATCCATCCACTCACCATTGGACACGTGATCATCCATTCGAGCAAGTCATTGGAAATCCTTCACAACCGGCTCGAACATGCAGACAACTCGACACCGATGGCAATGTGTATATGTATGCACTCATCGCGAGTTCAAATGTACCTACAAACATCAAGCAAGCCATGACTGATCATGCGTGGATTGAATCAATGGAAGACGAAATTCATCAGTTTGAACACCTAAATGTTTGGGACTTGTTGATAGACCCTATGTAATTTCACTCTTAGATTACAAATGGATCTGGAAAAACAAACTGGATGAAGAACAAACCATCATCAAAAACAAATCTCGTCTTGTGGTTAAGGGATATCGTCAACAAGAAGGGATAGATTTTGATGAATCATTTGCTCCAAATGCTCGTTTGGAAGCTGTCAGGATATTCCTTGCTTATGCTTCACATAAAGGCTTCACGGTTTATCAGATGGACGTTAAAACTGCTTTTCTCAACGGTCATTTGAAGGAAGAAGTATATGTGAATCATCCGGAAGGGTTCATTGATCCTCATCATCCTGACAAAGTCTACCGTCTCAAGAAGGCAGTATATGGACTCAAACAAGCTCCAAGGGCGTGGTACGAAGAATTATCAAACTTCTTGGTATCCAAAGGGTTCTCCAAAGGTTTCATTGATCCTACTCTCTTTATTAATAAATATGGGGATGACATATTGCTTGTGCAATTTTATGTTGATGACATCATTTTTGGTTCTACGAACCCAAAACTTTCAAAACGTTTTGAAAAATTAATGCACAACAAATTTGAAATGTCAATGATAGGGGAGCTAAAATTATTTTTAGGCCTCCATATTCATCAATCCCCACATGGTATCTTTATTAACCAACCTAAGTATGCACAAGAGATACTTAAAAAGCATGGTATGCAATCATGTGCTCGTGTTGGTACACCATTGTCGACCAAATCCCTAGACGCTGACTTGTACTCATATCCCGTAGATCAAATGTGATATCGCAGTATGATCGGGTCACTTATGTACCTTACAGCCAGCAGGCCTGATATTTATCATGCCACATGCTATTGTGCACGATATCAAGCCAGACCTACTCAAAATCACCTCAAAGAGGTTAAACGGATCTTTTGGTACCTTAAGAATACCAATCATGGGACACTTGTATCCGAGGGAAACCGCTTTTCATCTAACAGCTTTATCAGATTCTGATCACGCAGGTTGCCTTGATAGTCGAAAAAGCACTTCTGGTAGCGTACGATTTCTAAGGGAAGACAAGCTTGTGAGTTGGTCGTCAAAGAAGCAGGATTGCACTTCGCTCTCATCAGTTGAAGCAGAATATGTGGCTCTATCCGCGTATTGTGCTCAAGTCCTCTGGATGAGAACTCAACTCACGGATTATGGCTTCCACTTTGATAAAATACCTATGTATTGTGACTCAAAGTCAGCTATAGCCATCTCATGCAATCCGGTTCAACACTCCCGTACCAAGCACATCGTAGTCAGATATCACTTCATCAAGGAACAAGTGAAACGTGGTATCATGGAATTATACTTTGTCAGAACTGAGTAACAGATAGCAGACTTGTTTACTAAAGCCCTACCCAAAATAGGTTTCAGTATCTCGTTGGCCGTCTTGGTATGAAGTATATGACTCCAGAAGACTTGGAGGTTTTGGCAAATGAAGCTGCTTGATATTCTCTCATAATGACTTCTAAGCGCATCACAGCTTTGGACTCAGACCTCAAATAAGGAAATTTTATAAAGGACGATAACTTATCCTTCTCAACGAGAAATTCACATTTCTCGCTCATGAGCTTCTCATAAAAAGATTCAAAGTTTTTAAGTTCATGAAAAACGATTTATAAGTAAATGTCAGCTTAGAACTCGAACTTCAACTTAAGGAAAGTTTATCACGGATGATAACTTATCCCTCACAACAGAAAATTTATTTTTCTCAGTCATGGCTAGTCACAAAACAATCAAAGTTTTGAGCTCATGAAAAACGGACCCGCAAAGGAAGTGTACGTTTCAGTGCGCTTTCCGAAAGCAATAGAAGAGACGTCTTCTATCATGACTCTTTTAATACCGTTGAACACAATTTTTCAAGAATTTCTCAAAAGGTTTTTTTAAATCTTTCAAAATTGTGTGTACTCCCTTCCTCATAATATGGTTTTTATATCTCAAAAATGTCATATGTTATTTTGATCAATTTTGAGGGGGGGGGGGGGAGTTTTAAAATCAAGCCGTTAATGTTGTTGGGTACATCTCAAAGTTTTCAATTTTATGTATCCAACACATTCCGAAAATGATATAAAATTATCAAATGTAATATATTATTTCGGAAAAAGGCATCTCAACTCCGTACCTCAAAATATTTTGTGGTGTCGTTTTTCCAAATTTTTGTCAAATTTTTGTCTCAAGACCCACATATATTGTTTAGGGGGAGCGGCCCGACTATAAAAGTTTCATATTCATGCGTGCACACATGTTTCTCTCCCATCGGATTTTAGAAAATTGTCAATTTTTATTCAATTGGTATCTCTAATATTATGTTTTTATATTAGAGATAAGGGAGAATATGTGATTAAAATGTAATATATCGCAACATGTTATCTTAAAGACTCAAGTGCAACTCTTTCCTCACATGCTAAACTATTTCGAATATTGATGCATGTGTGTAGGGGGAGTATTTCGGAAATGTAAAACTTTCAAAGTGTTAAAAGTTTTGATTTTTATCAAGCACTTTGAATGGTTTTCAATGGTTTATGGTTAGGATCTTTACCCAAAATAACCTACTATCCACGACGGAACGTTGGAGTCAAAAGGTGTCTAGGATAGGAAACTAAGTCCTATGATCCAACCAGAACCGAAGGGATCTACCCAAGGACATTCCATAGCTATAAATAGTTGTCCTTAGGAAAGATGGAATTGAATGAAGATGAATGCGGACCAATTACTTAAGTTAGCACTGGAACAATCACAACAAGGTGCTAGTGATGACGTATTGGTATGCATTAAAGGAGTTGAATATTCTATGAAACTTAGGTAGAAACCGGGTTAACACATCTTTTGAAGACAAGTGTCATGGGCCCAGTGATGCGATGCACAACCCTTCCTCGGCCATTCGACTTTGTCTCAAAATAAACTTGTCTTATTGTCACGAAGATCAACACGTATCTATTGACTTTCTCACTCCGAGTTAGTTAATATTGAAAAGGTGGCAGTCTTCTCCAGCCTCCGATTACCAAAATGCACTTATCGAGTCTAGAGCCGAAAAGATATCAACCTATCATCTCATTAGGACACAATCGATTCCTACGTATTATCCTTGTGATATTGCCAGAACATCTAAGTGATACGATTCACAATGAATATGGAAATCCTGCTTGAGCCAGCATCAAACAAGCTCATGGTAGGTAACTTTTGCGATTCTACATGAATCAAACTTGTGATAACTGGAATGCAACTAAGTTTCGATTCTTAATTGATTCAAACTTGATTCCAGGTTTCTTCGCAAATTCCGTGTGATCTTGCCAGAACATTCAGAGCGACACTCTTTAGTGTTCACAGTGACGAATGGAAATCCTTCCAGTGTCAACATCAAACAGCACTTCGGTAGGTAACCCGAAAGATTCTTTATGAATCGAGCTTGTGACAAACTGGAAAGCAAAAATGGTGCGATTCTTTTAGAATCAAACTTGTTCCATGAATTATGAATTGACGACTTTAATTAGACGGATAATTTATCCTTATGATTCACTCTTTACGTTCGCAGTTTGCTGTGAGACGGTCGAGTAAAGAGAACTGGCTACTACCGTCGGGAAACCCTGTCAAGGAGACTCTTAATTGAATCTACCCGATCACAGGTACGGTATCTTATACCGTCTAACGGTCTTCACCGACCGGGGGTAAAACGCTACCGAATTAGGGTGAAATGTTCAAAGCCATTTCGTCCGTGTCTATATATGTTGCTGCATATCAAGATGGTGGCATAGCTGTGTACTAACCGAAGTCATCTTCACATGCTCATACTAAAAGTTAAAGTCTTCCGCAACTCTGATAGATATTTGAAGGACTAACTACAACTTCATTTGAATGGGAGATTGTTAGCCGTTCAAAATCAACAAAGTGTGAACATGTCGATTCAGAAGTCACAAGAACATAAGATGGCGATAATCAAGATACCTAAGAATGTAAGAATGTAATAGGTCATCTTAGTCACAAGGAGCACAAGATGGTGATCTCAAGCACTCAAAGTCAAATGACAAAGGCCCAAGATAAAGATCACAAAAGCATGAAGGAACAAATCTGTTACAAACAAGATCAAGACCAAGACACAAGACCAAAGAAGGAAGATCACCTCCACAAGAATGTATTCACTCAATCATCTTAAGCATTTAAAGATGACCGATACATTGGGGGAGATTGTTAGCACTATATTTTATATAGTCGAACAAGAATGTAATAGGCCATCTTAGTCGTTATTGGTTTTGTATTGTAATAGGTTAGTCGGGTTAACCGGGCTTAAACTTTAAGCTAATATTGTATAAGTTAGGGGCGTAAGTCCAAGTGCAAGCCAAGCCTGGACCATGTTACTTAACCCATGGCCCAACAAAGCCTAGGGTATATAAACCCTCTTCCATGTGTGGAAGAGGGTGTTGGTTACATTAACTTTCTCTCACTAGTAATGTTTAACCTTCCATAATCTCTCTACTTTCTCTCTCTCTCTACCTTCATCTATTTCTCTCTCTTGATATCATCTTAATATTGTGTTATGGATTGAAGTGGGATTAACAGGTACCAAAAAAATCTACCGTCGTCTCAGCGTCAATAAGCTTGGCTTGTCCATGTGTTCTCTCCTGGTCGGGTCGGAGGCGAAAACTGACAAAGTTCATCATTCAGTGGTGGGGTGTTCGTAGAAAAGAAGGCGTCGCCTAACAAGTGGCAGATTTTGAGGGAGTCTCGCTTGGATGCTGGGGAGATCCATAGATCTGGATAGAGTCCCCGAAATAGTACGCGAGCTAGCGCGCTACGGCTTACGCAGTTGATCAGATCAGATAGCCCTTCGGGTACCAACCAACCAAACCCGGCACATCAAATTCCATTCCGATCAACAACTTGGAGGTATGGTTGACTGGCTTAAGGCATTGGTTTGCTAAATAGACATACAAGATGATTGCATCATACATGGGTTCAAATCCCATTTCCTCCGAAACAGAAGTGAAACGGGCGGGCGAAATGACATGAGAGAAAGAAGCTCTTGGTGGAGTCCAACCCCCCAGAATAGCACTACTTAATGACTAGGAGCCGAGAGACCTTTGTGCGTTCTTTTTGTTTGATCGACCTATCTTCTTTCTATAAGCAAGCTCCCCCCAGCTGTCCAGGGACAAGACGGCTCTCGGTTCTTGAGCATGTTGGGGGATTAGGCGGCAGTTGAAAGAGCTGCTCGAAAGCTTGACGAAGAAGCGAAAAAGACCTATTATATATATTCGATTTTTTAGTACAAGGGCTTTTTACTAGTCAAGTGGTAAGGTAGGGCACTATTCGATGAATAAAACAGATTTTAGGAAAGTGATTCAGGTAGCTCAACTGGTTAGAGCAAATGGCTGAAAATCCTTGTGTCAGTGGTTCGAATCCACTTCTAAGCGGGCCAAGGGTCCAAGGGCCGGGAGTGAGCCGGATTTTGAAATTCAAGTGCAAGAGTAAGCAAAAAAATGTGAGCGCTCCTGCACTATACGGCTTTTTTGCGTCGCCCTATCTTGCTGGAGGCAGATTTCGAAAAAAAGCTGTTTCTTAGGTTCTCTCGTCCCTGTGCCCAAAAGGATGGGTAAGTTCGGTTTGAGTGTTCATCGATCGGGTGGATCTATATGCTCCGGGGTGGTGAGACGAGGTGTAGCGCAGTCTGGTCATCGCATCTGTTTTGGGTACAGAGGGCCATAGGTTCGAATCCTGTCACCTTCATGTGAGGCATTCCGTCAGCAAATACTCAAATATGAACATCCATCGACCATTAACACTTCCTCTTACTCGTGACTCGTATATGTATAGCAAGCGCACGAGACCTATAGAAAAATTATATCTCACTAAATGCCCCAATACACTCACAGTTTATTAAAAATATAAAAAAGAAAAAATTGACACATATATCGAGTGGTGAGAAAATAACAAATAGTAAGTTTTTAAAAACAACTACGCGTGAGATATTTATGAAGTAATATTGGCCATATAAGAGCATTTTTAATAGAGAAAAGCTATAGAAAGCTTTTCACTATTCTAAAAAGCCTTTAATGGTGTTTTTTACTATTAGACCAAAAGTTTTTTGGAAGGGTTTAGAAAGGGTTTATAGAATAACTTTGCATATACAAAGTCTTTCATACAAATCTTGTTTGTTAAATGTAATTTACATTTAATGCCTTAAATATAAAAAGATTAAAAAGATTTACATCATTGGAGATACTCTAATACTTACGGGTGGGATTCTTTATCCACTCTCCCAGCCTAATCTGGTTGTACGATATTAAGATTTTGCATTATTGAAGTCAGAAAAATATTACTAACATTATTATGATTCGTTGGATTCATTATCAAAACATTATTGTAGTATCAAATTGTATGTGGTTTGTTCAAAAATAAATAAATTTGTATATGGTTTAGTCAACCATCTTAGATACAAAAATGATTAAATTATAATGCCACGAGCTGTAATAGAGACGAGAAAAAAACAACTATGATTGTTTTCATTTATTTATGACAAGTTCAAATAATTAAAAAACCTCGTGTATATCGTTAATAGTGAGATTCGAATTATATTTAAAAATTAAATGAAAGTCACCATTAGACGTGTCATTTCGGAGTAAACGACGAAACCTACTTACAGAACGTTGAATTTTCAACCCTCGGAATAAAAAGAATAAAAAAGCAAACTAAAATCACTGAATTTGACGCCCGCTATGTTAAAAAGTAGTTGACAACCGACTAAAATTTCAATAGTTTTGGGTAGAATACAAACGTAAAATAGTGTAAGTGGCTTTTACTCGTTAAGGGCATCCATTATTGTGGTTTATACATAGGTTTATAAAGTTTTGAAGAGGTATAAAAATTTTTAAACCATAATGAACATCTATTTTATTATGATGTGGCATGAAGAGGTCTAAAATTTTAAACCTCTTCATAATATAATGCATTTGATTATGTTAGAGGTTTATAAATTTTGATATGGTTTATTCATAATAGAAATAAGTTTATATATAAAACAAAAAGGTTTAAAAATTAATGCTATAACACTATTATAAACTTATAGGAAGATTTATCATAATAGATGCTCTAATAGTTGTAGCGTAATTGTATGTCAACGAGATTAGAATACACATCATTTTTTAAATTATTGTAGTGTACGAATCTTTCTTGATCATATATATAAAATATTCCATGACTAAAAGAAAGACCTAGATACTAATTATATTAATCAGAGGTTTAATCATTCATCAACTTGATATGCGTGAAAGTAATATTTGAGCGACTGAAAATGCCATTTTTAGCGACAAATTTCGAGATTCAATATATTTTATACAATTAGCTCACACTTCGCGTCAGGATGCAAGATCAACGATTACAATGGATAATAACACAAAAGATTGTTCGTTTTAGTTACTGTCTTTGCAAGAATGAATAACCTCAAAAAGTATTTCAATAAGAAAAAAATAGTATATGTGTATTAAGTTTCAAATTTTTTAATAAAATCATATGTATGTCAAAAACGTTATAATATTGGATTTGTTTGGTTCGCAAATAAACGGTTTTTTCATCGGTATTTTTTTCTAAATGAATCGATAGATATACGTTCGTATTTGATAGATAAATTTTATTATACCAAAAAAAGTATAAATAATTAAGACCTTAAGGTTATTTCTGTTTCACGTCTCATAGTGTAAAGGGGCTATTTTGTAAATTTCATTTTTTATTCATGTGTTGTAGGGTAGGTTTTCAGACGACATCCATACGTGAACGAAACGTCATTGCCAAACCTTTTATGACTTCGTAAGCGGCAAAATTAATATATATTATAATAATTTTACAGAGGATGATAAGTTTAGTTTTTAACGGAATTACCTAAGTAGTCTCTCAAATAATTTTATTTACGAAATTAAACCAAATTCTAACACTTTATTAAAAGGGTAAATAACATAAAAAATTACTCATCTTATATAAAAATTCAATTAAAGGTACTCAACTTTTCTTTTTCTTAATTTAAGGTACCGATCTTTTTTCTTGTTGCAATGTTGGGACAATAACAAATTTAAAAGTTATATATTAACAACCGTTTACTTTATTATTGCATCGTTAGTCCTTTATATTAACGGAAGTTTATAATAACCTGAAAATTCGTTTTTTTTACAGTTTTAGACTGTTTTCTATCTTTTTCGGTTGATTTTTACCGTTTTCATTCGGTTTTTAATCGTTTTAGTCCGTTTTTTGTCGTTTTATCGGTTTTACCGTTTTCGACATTCTTTAATGTGTTTGATATCGTTTTCGACCTTTTTTTACTGTTTTCGCCCGTTTCTTGTCGTTATCGCCTATTTATTTTATGGACGAAAAAAATAAATAAACCAAATAAAAGTGTTCAGAAATGGTAAAAAAAGAAGCCGAAAATGGAAAAACAAACGAAAACAGTTAAAAGCCGTAAAATGGACACCAACGGTCAGAAGGGCTCGAAAACGTATAAAAATAGACAAAACTATTGAATATGGAAAAAGAACGACGAATGTTGTAAAAATGGACCAAAACGATTAAAAGCAAACGAAAACGGTAAAAATTAGACGAAAAAGGTGAAAAACGGTCTAAAACTGTGAAAAATGAATTTTGAGTTTATTATAAAGTGTCATTAATATAACGGACTAACGATACAATAATAAAGTAAACGATCGTTAATATATAACCTTTAAATTTGTTAATTGTCCAACATTGCAACAAGAAAAAAGATCGATACCTTAAATTGAGAAAAAAAAAGTTAGGTACTGTTAGCGTCAAAATATTGAGTCAAACAAGAATGTTCGGTCATAGGTTTCTATTGTAATATTTATTAGAACGTTGTAATAGTTAGTTAAATAATCGTGGTTCACAGGTTTGGATTTAAGCTACTTAAAGCCCAAAAGACAAGCCCGGTCCAAACTATATAGCCCATTATGGTTACATGTAAGCCCGGCTATATAAAGCCCTTCCTAGCATGTTAGGAAGGGTGGATGGTCATTAGTACTCTCATTATTCTAATCTAATATTCACCAAGTTAATCATCTCTCTCTCTACTTTCTCTCATTACTTTCTCTCTCTAGAATTCATCTTCTTCATCTATTTTCTTTCTTTAATTCGTGTTATATCATCATAATATATGGGACAACAATTGGTATTAGAGCTAACGGGGGTGTTTTGTGTTTGTGTTTGCTTATTTTATGGTGTTCGTAGGTTTTGGCAGCTTGTTTGAAGTTTTTTGAATAAGTTATTTTGGTCAATCTAACATTTGGTGTTGCGTATATGTCCAAGAATCATAATGTCATGTTTTATGGATCCTGGTATGTTGGTCTTGCTAAATCCGTAGTAAAAAATGTCTAAATGTCCCCAATTTGTCCAAAAAGATACAAATGTCTCGTAATTTTTTAATGGAGTTTGGTGGTTCTCTTTCTTTCTCTATTATTCTATTAGCTAAAAACATGTCAGATCAGAAAAACATCAGATCCATTTATTTCTGGGAAAAGGACAAAAACACATTGTCTAGAACCATTTTTTTATCTACATAAAGTTGGTCAAAACCCCTTTTCGATGCTACATTCCGATGGGCATTCACAGATACATTCCGATGGCATATTGTACTGGCTTATTACGATGGGAGACACATCTACATTGCGATGGGTTCGACTGACTCATTGCGATGGGTCTTGATATGAGTGTATTTACTCATATCATTAGTAGCTTAAAACAATGAAATATTGCACATAATGTATCATATATGCCTTGTATACGCATGTTTTGTTTGTTTCGTGTGTGTAGGTACCAAGATCGTGAAAACCGACAAAAACCGACACGAGACTGATGAAAAAGATCGAGGAAGCCAAAATTCAAGCTCGTTTATTCACGGATTTATCAAAAGTTGAAGTCAAGCGGGTCCCACATGTTCTTATTGGGCCCAAAAGTCCAATATTGGAAGGATAATACTTACTATTGGGTAAAAAGTCCAACAATGGCCCAAGACATTTTACAAAAGGAAATAAATATGGACGGATGGAGCATATGGGCTAAAAGCCCATTTGATTTGCTAAGTTATAAAATGGATGGAAAGTCAAGATTTAGCAAAAGCCCATCAAAGGAGTATAGACGGGAGCAAAGTTTTTATAACTTTGAGAAGTCAAGTTAATCGGTCAAAGCAACAAAAAGAAACAGAAGAAAAAGAAAACGCAAGTGAAAGAAATTGGGGAAGAACACGCAGTGAAGAACCCTAATTTCCAGGGATGTCTAAGAATGGCACGTGGGATTGAAGCGAGTCAAGCATTGGATTCGTTCTTGGCCACGTAAGCAAGAGAAAAACGTCACAAGTGTCCACCCTGGCAATCCCGAGCCTCGTGATTGGTGGATTAGACGTGGCAGCAATCAAACGGCTCAAAGGATGATTGGAATGGTATCCAAGGCAATCAAACGGTTCAGGCTGATTCTACACGTCACCCACAACCTCCTCAGTCTCCTATAAAAACCCTTCCATTTTACTGTAAATCTTATCTCCTTCTTTAGTGTAATTTCTAGTGTAGTAGTAGTTTAATTTAGCTTAAATAAAATGTATTTCAATTTCTTTAATTTGTAAACGATTCTTCAATTAATAAAATTACTCTTCGATTTATTTCCAGTATTCTATTTTATGCTATTTTCCTTATGTTATTGAATGTCGTTAAAATCTCGTTCACTAAAGCTTGAATTTGATTATCTAAGCTTTCCTTAGCTTTGGTGATTGAATAACTGTCTCATTACCTAGTAAATTACACTAATCACAAAAAGAAGGGTAAAAACTCAGTCCAAGAAATGGAAGTTAGAAGTTGTACTTAGATTTAGTTCAGTTTTGGTTATTCTACGCTCTCCCGTTCTTGATGTGTAGCAGCTTGGTGAAGCTGCTAAACTGTAGTCGATTGATGAGTTATCGATCACAAGTTCCTGTGTGATTGAGAAGTTTTTGTTTCTATATTGGTGAATTGTGAGGGTTCGTTTTATTCGAGTATTCAGCACTGAAGGGGTTCGAGGTTGATGCAGGGTAGAGAGGAGCTTCTCAAACCAGTACTTTTTCGTATTCCGTATTCTTATCAGTTCGTTGATGTCTTGAGCAGTCAGCATTAGTTGTTTAATGCAGCTCGTGTTCGATAGCCAGCTCAGCGCTGCGCTACGCCATCAACGGACTAAACTTCGGATGAGAGGTCATTTTTTTTATATTTCTAAACGATTTTTTTTGTCTACTGCTAGTTTGATAATAGGAGTGTAAATCTCTGTGGTACGTGTTATAATTGTTTGTTTGTTTCATATCTGATACTTGAATTAGTTCAGTTTAATTTTTCTCCACGTTTTTAATACTGTTGCTTTAAGTTTAGATGGTTGTGACTGGCAGTAATAAAGTTAGCTTGATATTGCATTTTTAGGAGTATAATTGAAGATGTACTGGAATTAATCATAGATGGTAAAAAGTATAGAGTAAGTCAGTAATTAGATTATGGTACTAGAGTGTTTGGGTTTGATATGTTTACTTTGCTGAATGTTACTGCTTTGTATCCATGGCTGAGATATGAGAATTTTGCTGAATTTTGGTTGCGTACTGTCACTTTACTTGCTGATAGGTTTTGATTTAAGCCATTGATTCGTGTTTGTTTAATGATGAGGATGATCGGTTTTAGCGTGCTTGATGTATTCGAATCTTTTGCATTGTATCAGTTTACTGTTTTGCTAATAGAAATTGGATTAGGTTCATTTTTCTTACTGAATAGGAATAGCAGTTTAGTTAATTTGTGGCTAAGCTTTTAAGTGTATTTTCAGTTTTTATATTATGCTATGTGTCCGACATTAGACTTCATTTCTAGCTAGGTTAATTGTTTTTATACTGTTAGTTTAGATAGTTTAAATACAGATAGTGAAAACTGATTCTGTTATGACGTTACTGTTTTTTTTAGTTGGATAAGTTCATTCCTGATTGTATACTTTCAGTCTGCTTTAGTAGTAAGTACTGTAATTAACCAAACGGATTGTTTGGATTTGTGTGTTACCATTAGCTGAAATTTACTCTTTCCAATTAATTTAATTACCAAAAAATATTGTCTCTAGGAGGTCTCGAAGACCTCCCGTTCAGCTGTCCAGGCACCTTACCATCTGGTCTAGCTCATGTTTGTGTTTAAATACGGCCTCTATAATTAAAATAGGCTTATTGAAATTAGCTGTCAGCTTTCTTTTAATTATATTTATCTTAAAGTTTAATTTCATTTAGTTTAGAGTTTAAATTACTTTTATATACTTTCAGTTTTAATTTAAATAAAGTAATATTAAAATAAAAATGTTTTATTAATTAGTTATAAAGATTTGATTTTGAAGTAGTTTTTAATTGAATTATTGTTATAAATATACTTACTAGATAAAAAGTAAAAGTGACTTTTAAATAGATTTTAATGATTTTTAGATTTTTAAATTTGTGTAAATGGTTTAAAATTACTTTTAGATAGATAGTTTAAATTTTAAATTTGATTTTTAATAGAATGTTTATTTTTAAATAGATCAATTGTCCATTTTTTTTAATAATCGTCTTTAGATAGAATAATTCGGATTTACAATTCTTGCACTTAGGTAAAAATTGTAGGAGTAATTTTAGAATAAAAACCACAAACCAATTCAAATCGATTGTCCAAATCAAAGCAAAACGTCTCAAATTCATAAGATCTTCGTGTACAACGAACTCGACTCACTCACGTGTTTAATTGAATTCGTCATTGGTATTATTGGACTTTTACTTTTTCCTAAAGGTAATTGTCTAATTTACCCTATAACGTAATCTTAATTAATTCACATATACTATCAACGACACATCAAAAATTTTGGCGCCGCTGCCGGGGATCTTGTGTACGATTCGCTTTTGTGGAGATTTATTGATCGTTGATTTGAAGACCCTTTCCGTCCTCGGAAAGTTTTGTTATTTTTCTTATTATATAGTATGTATCGTTTTTATGAAAAATACCAAAAATAATCTTCTTAATCCTCTATCATGTTTAATTCTTTTTCTCCTCACCCTCTAAATTTTAATTCTTCTTTCGTCAATTGTGAAGGGTGTGGAGAACCGTTATATGGTTTTTTACCATGTCGGTGGTGCACGTGTGAGCGTTGTGGAAATGACTTACGTCATGATATACGTGTTGGATTTTGTCCTTATTGTAATGAGATTACTTCATGTGGAAATCCGAATTTTTCGAATAATCTTCTCGATTTCAATCCACCTCCACACCCCACATACGAGACACCCTCGAGTGAGTTTTGTGGAAACGATTCTCATTTTAGTAATGATTGTTCGCATCGATTCTCGCTTAATTACGAGCAAGAACCGAGCTACAATCAAAACTTTAATGATAATTGTTATCCACAAGATTTACCAAGTTTATCACAACAATATCTTTGTTGTGAGTATTGTGGAGGACCTCACGAGAGATACATCAGTGACCCAATCATGCCTCTATATAAGGTCTCATTAACAGAGACCCCTGAGTCATCAGCTCCCAAGTTGTTGGGAGGAAGCATGGGGCATTTCACTGATGCACAATCAGACATATCATACTTCTTGAGCAAATCTCTAACATATTTTTCTTGACAAATAGAAATTCCTTTGGAATTTTGTTTGATTTGAAAACCCAAGAAAAAGGTTAGTTCCCCCATCATGCTCATTTCATACTTTTTGGTCATTAGTTTGGCAAATTGTTTGCTCAAGATAACATTGGTTGAACCAAAAATTATGTCATCCACATAAATCTGTACTAAAATGACGTCACCCTTGGACCTATAGGTGAACAAGGTTTGGTCAATGGTACCTCTGACAAATTTATTTTCAAGAAGGAATTTTGAGAGAGTTTCATACCAGGCTCTGGGCGCTTGTTTCAGCCCATAGAGTGATTTGTGAAGTCTGCAGACATGATTTGGGTAGTCACTGTTTTCAAACCCTGGGGGTTGACTTACATATACTTCCTCTGCAAGTTTCCCATTAAGAAAGGCACTCTTCACATCCATCTGATAAACCATGAAACCCATATAAGCTGCAAAGGCTAGGAAGATTCTGATGGCTTCCAATCTGGCCACTGGTGCGAAGGTTTCATCATAATCAATTCCTTCAGATTGGTTATATCCCAGCACCACGAGCCTAGCCTTGTTTTTTACAATCATACCAGCTTCATCCCTTTTATTTCTGTAGACCCATTTTGTTCCAACCACTTGCTTATCAGCTGGAGCTTTAACCAGAGTCCACACCTTGTTTCTCTTGATCTGATTGAGTTCTTCTTGCATAGCAACAACCCAACCTTCATCAAGCAGAGCAGCAGCCACGTTCTTAGGTTCATCCTCAGAGAGAAAATTTGCAAACAGGCATTCATTTGCAAAGGCGGTTTCCAGAGTTTTTAATTTTCCTCTGGTGGTGACTCCCTCAGAGGGTTCTCCAAGAATATTAACTAGAAGAATATCTTGGTTCCTACTCCATTTGGATTGTAGAGCAGGAGTCTCTGTGGGATCAGGAGTCACTTCAAGTTCAGGGAGTGATGGAGGTTCATCACATGTAATCTCTTCGTCCATGATCTCTTCATCTGATTGAATATCTAAAGTGACAGGATCAACATTTTCTTCAGAGATTTGAGTAAGAGATTCAACACCAACAGTCTCTGGAGTGATGTCAGAGATGGAGTGAGGATCAAAAGCTTTAACATATGGGAGATCCTTGTGACGACTTTGAGATGATTCCTTGGGATTTGAGAAATCATCTTTGGGATAAGATTTAACTTCATTGAAGTCAATGTCACAATCCTATGAGTTGGTGTGTGTTATGACAGCGTCAGCTTCATTAAAGGTGACATGAATGGACTCTTCTAGTTCTTGCCTGCGAATATTGAATACTCTGAAAGATCTGGAGGTGGGAGAGTATCCAAGGAAGAATCCATCATCTGATTTTTCATCAAATTTACCCAGGTGATCTTTGTAATTGTGAATGAAAACAGGGCAACCAAAGACATGGAAGTAGCTTACATCAGGGGCTCTCTTCCTATACACTTCATAAGCGGTCTTGCCATGTCTCTTCACAATAATGGATATGTTTTGTGTGTAGCATGCTGTGTACACAGCCTCACCCCAGAATTGTTTAGGAAGTCTAGATTCGCTGAGCATCGTTCTGGCAGCTTCAATGAGTGTTCTGTTTCTTCTTTCAGCGACACCGTTTTGTTCAGGGGTTCCTGGGTTTGAGAAGTTCTGTGATATACCCTTTTCATCACAAAAGGCTTCCATGGCATGGTTTTTGAATTCTGTGCCATTGTCGCTTCTGATAGCCTTTACCCTTCAATCATTGAGGTTTTCTATTTCTCTGATGAAGGACATGATTCTTTCAGCAGCATCACTCTTTCTCTTAAGAAAGAATACCCATGTGTATCTGGAGAATTCATCTACAATGACCAAGGTATATTTGTTGTGATTGAGGGATTGAGGTTTAACTGGTCCAAACAAGTCCATGTGAAGAAGATGAAGGCACTTGTTAATGGAGAATGATTGTTTTGTTTTGAATGAAGCCCTGTGATGCTTCCCTTTCTCGCAGGCTGAGCAGGGTCTGTCCTTGCTGAAGGTCAGAGAGGGAAGTCCAGCTACCAAGTCATTCTTTGCCAGTTTGTTGATGTTTTTGAAGTTGAGATGGGAGAGTCTCTTATGCCAGAGCCAGTTTTCGCTATCAGATTCTTTGGCAAAGAGACAGGTGTTCTCTCCTTCAGGGGATGATGTCATGTCAATGACATAAACATCCCTTCTTCTGGGTGCAATTAGAACGACATCATCGTTCTGATTGAAGATAGTTCCTTGGGTCTTAGAGAACAGAACCTTGAACCCAGCATCGCACAGTTGACTGATGCTTATTAGGTTGTGCTTCAAACCATTTACATAAGCGACCCTTGTGAAGGTTAATCCATTGCAATCCACTGAGCCATATCCTTCAGTGGCCCCTGAGGAGTCATCCCCAAAGACTACTTTTAGACCAGGCTCCTTCTTATATCTATGCAGATATTGTTTAATTCCTGTCATGTGTCTGGAGCACCCGCTATCCAAATACCAAACAGATTTCTTTAGGTATGCCTGCATAGATATAACAAACCAGATTAGTTTCTATGATGAACCCACTTTCCAATGGGTCCATGCTGTCGCTGACTGGCGACATTGGGTCTTCTGGGCCTTTCTCCCCCTCTTTGGTTGCAATCCCTGGTTTCATGTCGCATGCTGCCACAGATGTCACAACCAGGGTAATGTTCACACTCATCAGAGTGGTGGTCATAAAAGCCACAATATTTGCAGGGAGGATTAGGCCTGTATCCCTGAGAACTTTCTCTGGATTTTGGTTGCTCAGGTCTTCTAGAGGGCCTGTGAGGGGTTTTAGATCTAAGCTGTGTTCGAGTTCTTTGAACAGCGATGATCTCCTCATGCTCTCTAGAAGAGTGTTCAGTGGACTCACATGTGATACACTTGGGTCTCTTGGAACAATCATCTGAGGAATGATTTTTGAACCCACAGTGTTTGCAAGGCCTGAATAACGTTCTCCCCTTTGAGCTGCTGGAGCTTTCACCAAGGGAGTTAACAGAAGGACTGTTATCCTTGGGGTTGATTTTTTCTTTCAACCCTTTTACCTCTTCCATCAGGGTGAGGAGAAGTTTCTTGGTGGGTGATAACTCTTCGGGGGAAGAAGTGGGTATGTCAGTGTTCTTGGCCACATAAACCTTCTTGTGTGCTTTATCAGCAACTTTGGAAGTGAGGTTCCCAGAGGTTTTGAGAACTGGTTTTGGGCCAAGCAAGGAATCTGATGGGTTAGCACCAGCAAGTTTGGGAGTAGCTGATGCGTCAGATTCTTTGTCAGAGTCCTTCTCAACCACAGAGGTGGAGAGAGGAGAAGTGACTTCTGATGGGACAAATTTAACACTAGGCACTGGAATGTGGTTTTTGAACCTACCCTTACCCCCTATGGCTTGAACCACATTTCCTGGAATGGTTTCAACAACTATTTCTTCCACAGTGGACTGGGCAAGGTTCCATTTTTCAATGGTTTTTCTCAACTCAGAGTTTTCATCAGCTAAAGATTCATTTTCAATGGACAACTTGCTGACCTCATTTTGAAGTTGATTAGCGATGTTCACAAAAGGTTTGAGATTAGCTAATTCAGATTGACAAAGACTCAACTCATTTTTGAGATTTTGAAACTTATTTAACAGATTTTTTCTTTGTTCTTCAACAAAATGGAGGTCAACTAAAGTGCAAGCACTGACATGGTCTCTGTCAGGACCCTCAGGCATGGAAAGTAATCTTTGTACCTTTTTCATTGTGATGTCAACCCATTGACCTGATCTAGCTTCACTTTTACCAACCGCTGGTTCTTCATCAACAACAGCCATGAAGGCTCTGACGGTGGTGGTTCCTTCATCCTCAGAGGTGAGGGGTTCATCATCCCAGTCAAAAGAAGCAGCTATTAGACCTTTTTCAGTCTTTTTGTTATCCTTCTTCTTGGCTGCATCATCAGCTTTCTGATTGAGTTTAATCAGCTCAACTTTCAAGGCCTTGTATTTTACCTTGTAGTCCTTTTTACCCTCAGAGTCACTGAGAGAGGATTGCTTGAAAGGTGAGGAAGAAAACTTCTTTTTGCTGGGGGTTTTGTTGGATGATGGAAAACTGGGAGAAGATGTCTTGTTTGACCAGCAGTCCTTTTGGAAATGACCAGTCTTTCCACAAGTGTAACATGACACTTTGGATTTGTCAATCTTGGCAGCACCAACTCTACCAGATCTTTTGTAGTATCTCTTTTGGTCAGCTAAGAGGGCTCTGTCATGGAATTCAACATGTAATTCATCAAGGAATTCTTGAATACTTCTTGTGTCTTCTTCCATGTCAGAGTCACTATCCTGAAAAGAGTGGTTAGCAACAAGAGCTTTTGACCCAGATATAGGAGAAGTAAACCTATCAGTCTCTGATTTGTAAATAGAGTCAATCAGTCCTTCTTCATAATTGTATCTACCAAATAGTTGAGCAAAAGTATCATTTTTTATGGCATTATTTGCTCTCAGGGTTTGGTTATGACTAAGCCATTTCCTAGGCAAGCTGTTTACAAACGTGGCATTAACCTCAGCCTTGGGTAGTACAACACCATTGTTACCTAAATAATTCAGCAAGATCTTGAGTCTAGTGTAAGTTTGAGAAACAGTTTCAGTTTCCAAGGCTTTAAAAGCGTTAAACTTAAGTCTTAATGCTTGGATTTTGGTCTCTTTAGTCTCTTCTGGTCCTTCATACCCTAGAACCAACTCAGTCCACATTTCTTGTGCGATATTGCACTTGATGATGGATTTCATAATGTTCTTGGGTAGGCAAGAGACTATTATACTCTTAAGTCTCTTGTCCTGGTTAGCCAGACGTCTATCAGCGGGAGACCATTGCTTAACAGGTTTCTTAATGGGTCTCTCTGGTGTAGAGGAAATAGCCAGTGGTACATAAGGACCATTTTCTAAGATTTCAAACAAGAAGGGTTCTAGGCCATCTAAGTATATAAGAAATTCACTTTTCCAACTTGAGAAATCTTCTTCATCAAACGCTGGAACATTAGACACATGTGACCCTCCACGATTATCAAGAAGTTGTGGAAGATCATCCTCATTTACACCAGTGCTTACAACGGGTGTAGGCATGGTAGTAGATGTGGTGGCTGGAGTGTTTGTTGAAGTATTTGCTTGGTTAGATTGACCAAACGGTGGTGGGATGGGTGGCATAGTTTCAGTCATATTTGGATCTTGATTTTAAAAACTAGAACGGTTTTTAGAAAAGTTTTATAAATCAAACCGCTCTGATACCAATTGAAAGTCCCAAAATACAACTATTGTTGAAACTAAGACACGAAAACAATAACACACAATATATATACTTTTCAAACGAGTAATCCTTTATTAACTATTATCAACAAAGTATTACAAAGTGTTATGAATACACCTGTTGAATAACAACAAGAAATGAACCCTAGAATAAGTAAACTTGATTCGAGACTCAAGTTTACAAGAGAACCAACGAGTCGCTGATGGACAGCTGAGGCCTCAGTGGTTCTAGTGGGAGAAAGAACTTAGATAAAGATTCCAAGCACAAGGGTTAAATCTTAACTTCTTTCTCATCCCCTATTTATAGTGGTACGAGGTTGTATCCTTAGTGGGGGTAGTTGATACGTGTCATCTTCTGAATGGAAGAGTACAACGCATTAAATGCATGTCCAAATCGAGACATGCCTTTAACTACTTTAGGTGAACAGTTCTGCCAACTGTTCACCTTTGTCCCACTAGGTCGTACTAGGCATTGACTTGAATCTCTTGTTTTGTCCCGCTCAAAACACTTGTAAGATTCTCCCGCCTAAACTATAAAGGGTTGGATAAGCTTTGCTTAATCCAAGTCTCTAGGGTTCTTAAGTGATCTCTGAGTGTTGTCAACTTAGAGATCCTTGAACACCAGTGCATTCCTTTGACATCCCAGCTATCCATAATCGCTGGTGAGTCTGACTTCAGATTGTCTTCGACTTCTCTGACGTTGTCTTTGACTTGAATGATCCTGGTGTGCCAGCTGAGGCTTTGCCTTCCACTGGTCTAGTCTCTGTCGCTGGTCTTCTCAGCGACCTTTCAACACTTAGTCTAATTTAAACAAATCTAGACAGGGCCATAGCTAAAACTTTCATTGACCAAACAGAGGTATATTGCAAGGATTAGGTGGTGGTGAAAGAGCTTCTCTTTCTCTTCTAATTGGATTGATTGAGAAAGTCTCATTCCAATACTCAATGGGAGAGAAAGAAGAAGTCTGCAAGGTTTGGGAGAAGAGGAATCATGATGATCCTTATTCTTCTTGATCCAAACGGGCCGAACCGAGATTTTCGGTTTCTTAGAAAGCTTAGAAGAAGAAGCTTTGTGTTTAGAAGGTTGTGACAAAGATATGGAAAGGTTAAGATTTGAAGAAGATAACATTGTGAGGGATGAGAAAGAGAACTCCCAAAGTGAGAAGATTTAAAGAAAATAGACCAGGCAAGGAATAAAAAGAAAACTAAAAGGTTTCAAGGAATGTTGAACCAAAATAGGCAAACAAAGAATCTTGAAAAAGACTGAGGTCAAAGAAGAAAGACAAAAAACAAGCCAAAAAATGGCTGATTGTCCGCGGTTCCTTAAAGGAACCTGCGGTTGAATATCACTATTGAGCCACGCGGCAATTAATGAGCAAATCTTGGATTTTTAACTCTAATAGCATTATATTAGGCTATTGTTGCAAAAGGGGCAACACACTCACAAAAAGTGTCTTGACAAAGGGTGACAAAATATTTAGATAACATTTTGATCCAATTTTAGTCAGGTTTTAGAGGTTGTGATAGACTAAGGTTCAATTATAATTAAAATTAAAGTTGATTAGTGTGAAAGCACATAGGTTGAAACACACAAAAGCTTAACCTATTAAAACATATTCATGATAAACTCATGAAGGAAATCAAGTACAAGAAAAGAAAAACAACTAACTATCTAGTTCTTGATTAAGCAATCTTCTTTGGCTTGTGTTCTTGAAAAGATAATTTTGGAAATATCATCATTCATCTCCTAGGAGGAGGAGGATTGATGAACAAAGTTAGCAAGAAATCTTGCAATCTTCTATGAAAACTAAACATCTCCATTCATAGGTTTTGAATGATGTAGTTGTTATAGAGGCAACATAGACAATCAGTCCCATGAGCTTCAAGAAAAGCAAAGAATAATGGATCACCCATGAAGTTAGAAAGAGGAACACACAAAAGTAGAGTGTTAGGAGGAGGATAGGGAATGATGTCCAATGGTGAGATGGGTGAATTTAGTAGGGTGAAAGGCGAGGTTTGCAATGGCTTAACAAAGTCATTTTTAAAGGGAATGCTTTGAAAAGGTTTAGGGTTCACATCCAAGAGAGGACTTGGAGTGAAAGGTGAGGACAAATCATTCATTCTTGATTGCAATGAAGAAGAGGTGGAACCACGGGAATGGTTAGCACCATGAGTTGAACTACTCTTGCATGGAGCAAGAGGTGGTGAGGGTGATGAAGGGATGAGAATAGGAGATATCTCATTGTTGGGTGTAAGAAAAGATGTAGCACCTTGTTTAGGTAGCTTATGATGATTTATAAAGTTCATAAAAAGTATACAAAACCCTAAACAAGATCAAAGCACACATATAGCGGAAGCGATTTAACAAGATCATAATAACACAATTATAATTAATCGAATTAGGGTTACATACCTTTTAGCTAATCTGATTCCACAAGAAAAGAACAAATCACCAATTAGGGTTTATAACGAACACCACCAAGATATAGTCTAAAGTAAGACTATATTACTTTCTTGTACACACGTAATACAACGAGCTAACCGTAAGTCTAGTACATGTAAACCGAGCTTCTACACTTGTGGAAAATCTACCCAACAACCCTGGAGAGGGGCTAGGACTAGATTTTGTGCTAAACCGAATACCAAGAAAAAAACCAATCGAAACCCTTTGTTGGTTTGGTGTTGCGATCGGCACAAGGAAAAGAGAAGGGAGGAATAAAAATTATGAAGGATAAGGGGTTGTTTATATAGGCCTAAACAATCTTGGAGCCCAAGTTATAAACTAATTAGAAAAGAAAATCTTTCCCTTCTTCCCCTCTTTGGCCGACGGTTGGTTACACCCACAAGGGTGTTTCCAGAACTTTCTTTTTCTCTTCTAATTTTTTCCACAACGATCGTTAATATTTAACTCTTAATTATTTAAACGACCGTTAAGTTAGAGCTGGATTTAATTTAATAAATATAATAAATATATTTATTAAATAAATGAACTCTTTACGTAATGTGTGCAATTCCGTAATCCCGAGTTAGATCCTAACACACGACTACTAAATTTATATCCATAAACTTTGAGCTCCCACTTGGACAAATTTATATAGTGTGATCACATTGACTAGCGGCTAGTTACACTAGCAATGCCTCTAGTACAAACCGAGTAAGGTCTCCTGGAAAAACCTTTTAATAGTTCATCATTATTATTATCCTTTTATTTTTAATACAACGTTAATAAGGATATGGATCTCAGTCATTTCTTTCATTAACCATTCTGTTTCTCGTTCACAGATTAAACAAGATTACCAAAACAAATTTGGGTGCGGCCACACAAACATCTTACTAATCTCACGAGGGGCCCAGCTGTATTAAACTCCAAAACGAAATTGGAGGAAATAAATTGCATATTGACTACAAGCAAACCCATGAATTTTGCAACACTTCTGAAAATAATCCTTATAGCTACCAGTTATGTTTAGCGTTAGATTATTCCACAAAATGCACTAGATTCAAAACAGTTTTCTGGTAACTCGGGTCTAAAGATAACTATTTATGATTTACTTGATGACAAAGATCCACAAAGTAAAATCATATAGTTGGGATAAGTCCAATATTCGATTCATCGAATATCATCCAAAATCGATCAATATAATTTCAAGTATACTCTACCACAATTTTGATTTGTTTTAACTTAAATAATACTCCCATATTATTAATCGACACCGGACATTTAGCATAACAAAATTATTCATGGATTAAAAACAGTTAAAATAGGATACAAAATTAAATAACAAAAATAAACGAAACTCAATCTTTATTTCATTACATAATAATGTCTTAACATCCTTTATCCGAATACTAATCACAGACTTGCATGAAATTGTGAGACCCCAGAATCTGACATTGAACAACTAGGCAACGAGGGGGTAACACGTCATGGTACAAGAAACAATGAATTACAATTGACACAAAGATGACGTATTAAAAACATATATATTACATCATAAAAGATCAGATTTTTTAAACATAGGTCCCATAGTTTTATAAGAGGAAAAATATATTATTTCATCATGATTTATAACTAAAGTTGCTCAAAAGATATAATAAATTTCTAACAGTTTATACTAAAGCCAATCTTTTAAAAGCATCACAGAAATCTCCAAGCCGCGATAATATCCTACAGGCTCCCATCCAAGCAAAGCTAAGTAATAATACCTGAGATTAAACATGTAAAATCGTCAACATAAAGTTGAGTGATATTCATAGGTTTAGTAGTAAAGGTGTGAAACACAAGCATTCATTTGTAAAACAAGTAATATGGAAAATGGTTATATACGTCAACCATAGTCAAAAACTATTATTATTGCTATTCAGTTCATGAACCGAACCTTAACTCAATGTAAGTTTCTCTAGGGAGTACTCAGCCTAAATACTCAAGTATAAACAAATATTAGTGCGTCAAGCTAATCGGGACGGGGATAGTCAATCTCGATGGATCCACCCACAACAT
Source organism: Glebionis coronaria (assembly GCA_025667525.1). Classification (NCBI taxonomy): domain Eukaryota; kingdom Viridiplantae; phylum Streptophyta; class Magnoliopsida; order Asterales; family Asteraceae; genus Glebionis; species Glebionis coronaria. The sequence goes on along the minus strand of CM046879.1, from coordinate 413,653,323 downwards.
TCGCGCTTGGTAACATGATTAATTAACGATTCATGATCAGGAGAGGAAACTCAAGATAGACTAAAAAGCAATAATAATAATGAAAGTCTGGAAAGCATACAAGTTCTAGATAGCATACAAGTTCTAGATAGCATACAGTTTTAAATAGTTGTGTTCCACCATGTAAAATATCATCTCGTGTTTAGAAACCATGTACAAGTAAAAAGGGGATATGAACTCACCTTAGCCACGAGGTAAGTCAGTCACGGTACTCAGCAACTGAGTAGAAACAATGATAGTGAGACGATCACCGACGATATGGATGCCCGGGAAACATGAAAACCGCAACCTATCAAAATAAGGCACACGTTAAGACTCGAACTCAAAAATCGCTATATACCAAGTATAACAAGACTTTAAATATTTTCAAATTATTCATATTTCAAAACCATTGACACGAACCAAATGAATTCATACTAACCCATTTATTCCAACACTACACGTTGAAACACTTGTGCCCTTGAAAATGACCCGTCATATGACGCCAAGTCAACGCAAGTCAAACTATTACTTTACCTTACTCAGACCAGTAGCTAAGTCATTTATATAATGACTAAGCACTTGAGTAAGTCACCATGTCCAATAGTGAATACTCAACTCACGCCACACGAGCATTGAACTATGTGTCCAAAATACAATCAGCAAGTACACTCCGAATGTACACACCGAACTACCCTATCTAGACTTTTCCGATTTAGATGAAAATTGGTGTCAAGGTCACTTATAACCTGTATAAGACCCTGCCAAAAATTGAGCCAATGTTCATACTTCAAAACCCATCAGCTCGACACTTTACTCGACTCTAAATTTGGGACATAATTGTATACTTGTTTCATAAAACCGTTTAGACCACTTTAAAAGTATTATTTTGACATTCCACCTTTTGTACTCAATACTAGACTCATCATATAAGGATTATAAACATTAAAAACCAGTAGTATCATTTATCTAACCAAGCCTATAGTCCCCGAGAGTCTACCCAAAATCAGCCACAATTTCGGATTGTGCCGACTTGCGTCTCCCGGTACACGAATACTAAAACTAGCATAACTTTTGATCCGTAATGATTTAGAAGCTCTATCTTATACCAAAACGAGCGTCTCGGAAAACTCTACAACAAAATAAAATAATCTCAGCCTATCACAAATCTTAATCCTAAGAAAAATCTGTTCTAGACATGCTGTCCAAAATACACTTTTAGAAAGTCATAACAAATAAATTTTCCAACCAAATTAATCATATCCATACCTATAGAATCACTCTACTATTATACCCATCAACCAAACACTCTTTAAACACTTGCAAGTAAAATTTTAACAAAAAAATCAAAGATCAAAATACAAATTTTTATCATCAAGTCATGTAGATCTCACCAAAAACCTTACATGCAAGATGATCAAAACCTATACAAATCATAAAATCATAAAATAATAAAATCTTAAAGTCTTGATGCATGTATGAAAAATAAATATCAAAAGAATCACAAGATGATTTTATGAATGGGATATTGATTGGTTTTTGTTAAAAACATGTAAAATTGGATGAACTTGGTGGTTTATGGTGTTTAAGGTGGCGACAAGAATGGAGGAGAAAGGAGAGATGGTACAAAGATTTTGTGTGTGTTTTTATGAGAAGTAAATTGAGTGGAGTTGATAAAAATTTAGTTTATATAGTACGGTTAGGGTAGAATTTATAAATATTGGATAGTTTTGGACCTAAAAGTAATTTAATAGTTTAAAGGGTATAAAATGACTATTAGTAAAATTTGAAAATATTTACGGGGCTTGGATTTCGTAAAAATACTTTTCAAAAGTTACAATGCATCATAAATATGATAATATTGTTTCCCGACACGACTTAATACGTAATTAAAACGAAATCGTCGAAAATATAAATTATCGAAGCAATCGATAATATAATGTAAAATTTTGGGCATCCGTCGGTATCGCAATCACTAGGAATTCTCGTTGTTCATTGATTTTGAGTAAACTCGTTAAAAAACGCACGCGGGTGATTTTATATAAAAAAACTTTGATTTAAATAAATATGGAAAAATAAAATAATAAATTTTATAAATCCAGATAAAGTAATGATCAGAAAATACTTGAAAAGTATAATTTATTAAAATTATCATGATCTCAGGATTTACATATAATAATACAAGAAAACGTAATACGTTGGAAAGTTCAAGAAGCACGAATAAAAGAATAAAATAATGCTGGTAAAATTACGATTAGAATTCACTACGCTTCAATTTCTTAGCTCCTCTTCGAATAATGTTTTCAAACTCGGATTAGAATAATGACCTTTTAGTACAGAGAAATATTCAAAAGATAGAATGAACATAAGAATCGCTTAAACGGACAAAGTGCGATAAAAAGAACCAAGATTGTTAATCAACAAGGAGTCCCAAATCGTGCAACGTAAAACGTGACAATCTTAAAACGTAACAATCTAGTTACAAGAGAAATAGAAGGGAAAAATGAATTACATATGATCATTTAGAATACATGCTGTCACAATTAGTTGTCTAGGACTTTGGTATTATTGAAAAACTCGGTTTTGGTATTTTCTTGATTTAAAGAAAATTTTACATGGTTTTAGTGATTTTAAATCAAACTATATGTATTTAGTGGTTAAGTAGTTGCTAAATCTTTTTCTTGATCAGGATTTTCAAAGGAAAAGTAGAACTGTTCAAAATAGTTATTTTGATTGGCTTAAAAGCTTTCGGATGACTATACTAAATTATTGTTACAAACTCAGGTTTATCGTTACCACTAGAGAAAATTCAGATTTTCCGAGTTATTTAGAATCATTATTAGAAATTATAAATTAATTTAATAAGTTTATTATATTGAAAATAAAGTACGATATAATCTAATACTTTAAACGATACAGCCTAATATCCTTTAAAACTCTAGGTAAATTTCCCAAAGAGGATATATATCTGACATTAAACTTGAAACAGTTATTTTGGTAATTTAAACATTTGATAAAATGCATAAAACGTTCTTAAAAATTAATAATAATTTTTTAAAAATCCCAGCAGGTGATTAAGGTATCAAATGGTAAAGATGTGACATATAAAGGTCAACAATTTGTTTGCGAGCAATAACATAAGGGAACAAAATGAAAGTCGTATCAATTCTTAACAAACGTGATAGAATAGACGCGTCAATGATAAAAATAATAAGAAACAAGGATTATAGCAAGTCATCATTTCTTGAGTGTAGTTGGTGTCACCAACAACGGCTTATTAAGTTCTCAGTTGTCGATACACGATCGAAAGAGAAAAGTCACACAATAAATTTACGAATCACAGAAATTCTTAAGAAGTCACTTGAGAATAAATCCAGTAAGATAAAAAACATTAGCAATGAGAGGAATCAATACGTGGTTCACACGAATGAATTTCAAGACAGTATAGTCTAACACACATCATGACGGATAAAGAAAATCATTATCCACGTCCATCGATGTTTCGAAGGTCTACCAAAATAGATAGAGAAGGTCGATCATAGAAGCATAAAATGTTGAAACTTTCAAGTCTGGTATCAATGGTAAGAAATTAGACGAGTGGTAACGAGAATTATATCACAAAGGAAAATAAGGTAACAGGTAAAACAAAGATTGTTGAGTAGGGAAATCTGTGCTTGAGGCATGTACTTTGTTCAAGAAAGATAAGGGTTCATAGGTGTATGTTGCAAACTGTTGCTACTCGCATAAGATGTAAAGGTTTCCTAAACTTTACTTTATCTAACTTTTTAAAGAACATAAGTAAAAAGTTGTTTCTTGGGGGCCAAATATTTAGGGTGACTACTATTTGGCCTCACATGGCTCCTTCTAAATTAAGCATAGGTGATCAGGCCATGCATAATTTAGGACTAGGAATGAAATGCTCAGCTTTGTCAAACCAGTATTACAGGTCATATGATTTAAAATGCATACATAATGCCATTTATAAAAACAAGAATGAAAATAGTTTATGAAACTTTTCGCCAATAAGTTACTGGCTAGATATTTAAATCATCAATTTTAATGTTACAAGATTTCTTTACAAGACCAATCATTGAACAATTTGTGAAAATACATTGTATAATCATTATAAATTAATTTTATAAGATAGTATTCAAGTATTTAAGGAAGCCCACGTGAAACATTTTGGAAAATTATTCGCAAACAATACCAGTTTGGGTTTATATGGTAACTTGTAAAATAGCGAGTAGGTTACATGAGGGTAATAAAGAGTAGTTCAAGACAGTCAATGAAATGGTTACAAGGTGATAAGGTTTCAAGAGGTTTAGCAGGAATCGTCAGGACACACGTGTCAAGATGGTAACGAACGATACGAAAGCAAGAAGTCCAACCTTGGTCCAAATCAGTGGTATGATAGAAGCAAAGAAAGACAATATAGAATGACAAATAAATCATATATAGAATAAAGGATAAAGGAATCCGTAGGTGTGCACATCGTAAGTTATTTGACAAAATACACTTTTAAGAAGGAGAGCATCAGTTATCAAACAATTTAGTTCCTAAAAGTCCAGGATTTATGTATGACCGAGCTCAAGGTTACTATTTGTTGGATTGTAACACACGACTTATAAGAACAAGAAATAAAGATGAAGATTAAACCAAAAAGAAAGATTAGATTAGATGAAGGAAAAGAGAAAAACAAAAGATGTGAATTCCTAGTGAGAGAAACACAAACGTTTCTCTCTCTACCAAACAAATGAAATGGAAGACACACACACAAATGAGGCTTAGGAGGCCTTTTATACTAAGTAGTAAGTGTTTAGGAGGCCTTCCTCATTTGTGTGTTCGGGACAAATTCCCGTTACATAAACATTAATAACTAAGAACTCTCGACACCGTTGAATAGTATTTTTCACGAGCTTCGCAACGGTATATTATATGACCATCACTTTAAATACGGCTAACAATCTCCCCCTAAGGGGTGGTCATGTAATATGTGACTTCACTTCGTTGGTGTTGCAGACTTTGAAGCTCGTTATCTTGAGAGTTCTTTCATAGTTCCTTTCATGACTTGTGATCTTGGATCTTTGATCTTTGCCTTGACTTGATCTTGTAACTTTTCCAGCTTGTGTTCTTGTGTCTTTACCCACATACTCATGTTTTGAGTTGACATGAAAGCTTGTTAACAATCTCCCTTGATCATCAGAGTAGCGGAAGTCTTTGTCTTTAGATGTTCTTGAGCTTTCTTCAATAATCCTGAATATGTGGCCTTGAATTACGACTCTTGAGATAACGCCACCGTTTGCATTCCACCGGTTTCCCGTTATACAGTACGAATACTGTACCTGTGATCAGGTAAGTTCAAAGAACTTCCTTGACAGGATTTCCAGCTGTGGTAGCCGTTCTCAATACTTGAATATATCGAAAGATAATTCAAAGTAAGGAGTGAATCATGCAGTTCCATTCTGCTGATTAAGTCGTCAATTCACTTTCCTGGACCAAGTCTGAATCAATTAAGAATCAAACCATCGTTGCTTTCCAGTTGACACAAGTTTGATTCATATAGAATCGCACAAGTACCTACCGCAGTGCTGTTTGATGATGACAATGGAAGGATTTCCATTCGTCACTGTAAATACTGAAAAGTATTACTCTGAATGTTCTGGCAAGATCATAAAGATATTGCGTCGAGACCTGGAACGAGTTTGAATCAATTAAGAATCAAACCACCGTTGCTTTCCAGTTAACATATGTTTAATTCAAGTGAATCTTACATATGACCTACCGCAGTGCTGTTTGATGTTAACACTGGAAGGATTTCCATTCATCACTGTGAATACTAAAGAGTATCACTCTGAACGTTCTAGCAATACCACAAGGATAGAGCGTAGGACTCTGTAAATCATCGCTTGTGTTCTAATGATGAACAACAATTGATCTATGGAATAAATGTCCTAATGAGATTTTTTGATGAATCTCGTTGGCTCTAGACTCTATAAGTGCACGTTTATTTGGTGATCGGAGGCTGGAGCAGACTGCCACCTATTCAATATCTACTATCTCGGAGTGAGAAAGTTGATAGAAATGAGTTGAACTCCGTGACAATAAAACAAACTTCTTTTGAGAGAAGCTTGAGTAGGCTGGGAAGGGTTGTGCATTGCATCACTGGGTCCATGATGCTTTGTCTTCAGTATCAGAAATCATCAAAGTGATTCTGATAATAGATGTATTGACCCGTTTTCTGCCTAAGTTGTATGGAGGGCTTCTTTCTTTACACCCTTTATCCTTACATTTCTTTTTCATTCTTCAACCCCTTCAATGCTTACCAAGACGTCATAACTAGCACCTTGTTGTGATTGTTCCAGTGCTAGCTTAAGTCATTAGTCGGCATTATTCCCGTACACTCAACTACTCCATCTTTCCTAAGGACTTCTATTTTCTAATGGATTGTCCCTGGGAAGATCCCTCCGGTTCTGGTTGGATCATAGGACGAATACCTAACCACCTTTTGACACCAATACCATCGTGAATTTATGTGTTGAAGGGTATAGATATTGTAACCAGAAAAATCAATTGAAAATGCAGTCAAGGTGTTGATGAAATCAATGTTTACACCTTGAAAGTTTTCTATATCACCAAAAACGCTCCCCCTACATATGTGCATCATAACAGGAGAGATTTTTTGCACACATTAGGAAGAGAAAGCACTTATATCAAAGATCTTATTCAAGATAACACATTTTAATCACTATTCTCCCCCTCAAAAATTGCATGAAAGTGAAATTTTTGTGAAACTAGTGATGAAACATGGAGAGAATAATGTGTCATGAAACTTTGGAACAAATGTTTATGAAATCATTATACTCCCCCTCGAAAAGAGATTCTATTTAAATAGGGGAGTATATGAGCACGTTGTTTTGAAATACTTTGAAAAATTGTGCTCAAAAGTCCGAGAAAAATTGTGTTCATGAGCTTAAAACTTTGAATGTTTTGATATAAGCTCATGACCGAGAAAAATGAATTTCTCGTTGTTGAGGATAAGTCAAAGACTTTCCTTTATATAGGGACCGGGTTATAGTCTGACATGTGACTATAAGCCATTATGAGAAGAAAAATAGAAAAGACATGTTTTGAAAACATTTGAACTCTCATTCGAACTTTATGTACGTACCCGTGTCGTTATTGAACAACATTTCTAAGCACGTCCATATTATCGATGCTGAGAGACATGTCGGAGAAGAATATTTTTGGTATTTTTGAAAGATTTTCTCATTTTTTATTTTGTTTTTATAGGTTTTATATTTTTGTATTTTGATTTTCTGATAGATATATACAAGGTTACTGCGAATGTGCAAGACGTTCAAGTTCATCAGGAGTGAAACTACGCATACCAAGTCGACGAACCAAGAATTCAAATCTGTCTTGAGAAAGAGCTTTGGTGAAGATGTCGGCTAGTTGGTAGTCCGTCTTGACAAAGAACAGTTCGATCGTTCCTTTTTCCACATGCTCCTTAATGAAATGGAATCGGACAGCTATGTGCTTGGTCTTGGAGTGTTGGACCGGGTTGCAGGATATGGCTATGGCTGATTGTGAATCACAGTAAATAGGGACTTTGTTAAAGTAAAAGCCATAATCCGTGAGTTGTGTTCTCATCCAAAGGACTTGAGCACTACACACGGATAGAGACACATATTCTGCTTCCGCGTTTGACAACGCCGTACAGTCTTGTTTCCTTGATGACCAGCTCACTAGCTTCTCGCCTAAGAATTGTGCTCCACCGGAAGTGCTCTTGAATGTATCCTGACATCCTGCATGATCGGCATCTGAAAAACCAGTGAGATTAAAACCAGAATCCTTCGTATACCAGAGACCCATGTTAATGGTTCCCCGGAGATAACGAAAGATCCTTTTAACCTCCTTGAGGTGCTTCTCGGTTGGCTGAGCCTGGTACCGAGCACATAAACAAGTAGCATGCACAATGTCCGGTCTGCTTGAGGTTAAGTACATAAGGGACCCGATCATACTTCGGTATTTTGTAGCATCTACAAATGTCCCTTTCTTATCCAAATCAAGCTTGTGTTTAGTGTCCATTGGAGTACCAATAGGATCACAGTTATCCATACCAAATTTCGTTAGAATCTCAAGCACATACTTGGACTGATTTATGAAAATACCACGGGGGGATTGGTGAACTTGGAGACCAAGAAAGAACGTCATTTCCCCCATCATGGACATTTCAAATCGACTTTTCATAAGGTCGGCAAATAATATGGAATATTTTGGGTTAGTAGAACCAAATATAATATCATCTACATAGACCTGAGCCACCAAGATGTCGTTGCCGTAGTTCTTGATAAACAACGTTGGATCAATAGTTCCTTTGCTGAAGTGATTTTGTAGAAGAAATGATGATAATTCGTCGTACCATGCCCTTGGTGCTTGTTTCAAACCATAAATTGCCTTTTTTAACTTGTAGACATGGCTTGGATGTTCAGTATTGATGAAAGCTTCAGGTTGACATACATACACATCTTCTTTTAACGGCCCATGCAAGAAAGCCGTCTTCACGTCCATTTGATACACTGTGAATGATTTGTGTGCAGCGTATGCCAAGAAAATCCTAATAGCTTCCATCCGAGCAACCGGGGCAAAGGATTCTGCGAAGTCAATTCCCTCCTTTTGTTTATAACCTCTCACAACTAACCGAGTTTTGTTCCTAATGACCGTTTGCTCCTCATCCATCTTGTTTTTGAATAACCATTTCAGGGTAAGCGGATCGATATTGTCCGGTCGAGGTACTAACTCCCATACATCAAGCCGGATGAACTGGTTGAGTTCTTCTTGCATAGACTCAATCCATGATGCATCGGTCATTGCTTCTTTCACACTTGCTGGTTCCATTGTGCTGACTGATAGTGCATAGATACACATATCACCATCGGTACGCAGCTGATTTCGAGTTGAGACCGGTCGTGATAGATTGCCAATCACTTGAACCAAAGGGTGATTCTTAGTCCATATGTGTTCATGTGGAAGTGTATGAGAAAATTGATGCAAGCTCGACGGATCCACATATGATGTTGAAGGCTGAGTAGTGCTTGTGGAAGCCGCAAATGGATTAACAAACTCGTGTTCGTTGAGCATCGCATTGTTTGCATTTTCAGCAACTATGTCATTCTGAAGATGAACATGAGTAGGAATTTGCTGAGAATGTTGTTGAGTTGCGTCAGCAATCGGAGAAGTGGTTGGAATGTTTTGAGTCACTATGGTAGAGGTTGACGTAGATGGTGCAGAAGTAGATGCCGATGGTGTAGATGCAGTCGGAGGTTCTGGAACTACCGTAGCAGGTGCAGCCGGGGCATTTTGAGGAACACAAAATGACGAAGGACCCTCCATATATTCATCATAAATAGGCCCAAATAAAACTTCCAAGTCACGTTCCGAAGGTTGTAACGATGAGATTGCTAACGGCGCAAATTGAAGCGCGAGTCCTGAACTTACGTGTCCAGAAGTCTGACCTTGAAGCTCGGGATGTGAGCTTCTATGCTGAGAGGCCATACCCGAGAGTTCATCAAAGGTAACGTTCATAGTCTCCATTACCTTTCTTGTCCTTCGATTATAAACCCTGTAAGCACAAGCAGTTGAAGAATAACCAATGAAAAATCCAATATCACCTTTAGGTTCAAGTTTACCGATATCTTCACGATCATTCTTCGGATAACATAATGCACCGAAGACATGTAAAAATGAAATATCCGGTTTTCTTCCATTAATGATCTCATAAGGTGTTTTGTTGAAACGGGTGTGAATAATGGAGCGGTTTTGAGTATAACATGCAGTTGCTATAGCGTCAGCCCAAAGGAATAACGGTGCACTAGAGGAGAGAAGCATCGTTCGAGCAGCTTCAACTAACGTACGATTCCTCCGTTCCACAACTCCATTCTGCTCTGGAGTTCTTACAGCCGAAGTTTGATGAGAAATCCCAACTTCGTCAAAATAAGCTTTCAATTTCTGATTTATGAATTCTGTACCGTTATCCGTTCTCACAATAATGACAGGGGCTTGCAGTAGAACTGATGTTTTCTTCAAGAAGTTAATAATTACATCAGGGGTTTCATCTTTTGAAGCAAGAAAATGAACCCATGTGTAGCGAGAATAGTCATCCACAATGACAAGGACATACCGCTTTCCATTAATACTTTTGATTCTCATTGGGCCACACAAATCCATATGTAGGAGATGTAACATATTCGTTGAGTTGGGAACAGGTTTGGGTTTGTGAGGCTTCTTCTTACTTTTACCTTGCTCACATGAAGGACAAAGATGGTCTTTTGTATATTTGAACTTTGGAAGACCGGTAACGAGATCATCTTTCGCGAGATGGGTGATGGCATCGAAATTGAGATGAGATAACCTTTGATGCCATAACCACGACTTTGTTGATGTGGCTCGGGCCATGAGACAAATTGGAGAAGCAGCAGACATTTGAAAAAGATCAATGGTATAAAGGTTGGTGGTACGATTTCCTTTCAACAGATCAATTCCTTCAAGATCTCTTACAAAACATGTATGACTTCTGAAAGCGACCTCCAAGTCTGAATCACAAAATTGCCCAACCGAGAACAAGTTATGTCCCAAGCCATCAACAAAAGAGACTCTGGTGATGATTATATTTCCCCAATGAAGATCACCATAGCCTAGAATTGCTGCAACATGATCATTTCCAAATCGAACAGTTCCCATGAAACGCCATACAAAGTTCATGAGAAGGCTTCGATTCCCAGTCATATGTTTGGAACAGCCCGAGTCCACGCACCAGAGACAAATTTCAACAGCCTGCCAATGATAAGAGAAACAAATATTTTGGCAACCGATGAAATAGGTTCCTGTAGGGTTAGAAGATAATTAAGCCGTATCACATACCGACGTTTCACTGTCAGTATGAGATCTACTAGTGTCGATAATTTTGCCACTACAGTCAAAATTTCTACCAGTAGGCAACCATTTAGAGGTGAGTCTAGGGCTACTAGGCTTAGCAAGACTTTTTGTGGACCCTACATGCGTACTTTTTGGAACATACACCTTAGCCTTAGGAGTGCGTTGTTGTTCACTGACTGACAGCTTGTCAATTCGAGTGTAACCACCATAATTCAAACCATTCATAGTCAAACCACAAGCATCATGACTAAAAGTAAAGAAACATTTATTACATTTAGCACAAATAACTTCATATTTTTCATTCCGAATAGCAAGCTTAAAGTCATTACATTCAGATGAATTAGGTTTCTGATTATGATTAAAAAGCGGTAAATTCCTAGGGTGTTCTTCTACTTCCACATTATTGATCTGGGGGCGACTACTTCTAGAGGCAAAAGGGACCCTATCATTCCTTGTATTGCTCGTAGGCTGTGGCCTTCTGCTCTTAGTGTAGTTGTTTATTCCTGTAGAAGAAGACACGCGTCTATTAGAATTAGCACTTTTTAGATCAATAACTTGTGGTTGAGTTATAGTGATCGGTTTTGTCCTAACGCTTGCTTTACGTTGTTTGCTAGGCACAAAGGGAGAACTAACACGAAACATTCCTGGGGCAATCACAGCAGTTTTCGTTCCAGCAACCTTGGGAAAAGGTGTCACAACAATACGAGTGGGTCCCGAGGTTGCTGGTTTCTGGATCATCGTATCCACAATCGAGCTATGTTCAGAAGTCTTATCTTTTAACAAGGCCTTTAACTTACAGTTCTCACAGATTTTATCAATAAGTTTCTGATAGACAGACTTACTTTGTTCAACAACCCGCTTATATGAAACAACAACAGATTCTAAATCTGCAATCTTAGCCTTAAGCTTCTGAACATTACCACCACTAGCACTCTCTAACCCTGACGAGGCCAAATTCGTTTCCGAAACCCCTCCTAACTGAGCCTGCAACCGTGCGATAGTTTGTTGCATTTCATTGTGAGCTTTTTCATACGAAATCTTGTCATATTTGCATTCATCACATTTTATGACAAATTTATTCCAAAGATCGGTGAATTCTTTATCCTTTTTAATGACATAAGATTCCATCTTCTCTTTCATAAGATCAAGCTCAGTTTGGAGGTTTTCATTATGCGACATAAAGGTACCTAACTCAACAGGGCTACTATCAATACAATCACGAGCTTTAGAGAGGCGACCAAGATCGTTTTCCAAAACTTTAATTTTATCAAGAGATTCATCAGCTTCCTTCGTCAATGATTTAAAGTCTTCAACAAAGTTGGCTAATTCTTTTAGAAAAGCGTTTTCCAAATTTCCTAACCGAGCATCAACTTGATTAATAATTGGATTAATATCGTGTTGAAGAATTTTTTGAACCTCAATCTGAACAGGTGATGTAAAATTACCTCCAGTTATTTTTGAATTAACAACACGTTTAAGGATGACAAAGTTATCTTTAAGCTCGTTTAGAAATCGGCGAGTGATACTCGGTTTAGGAGGGTCATCAGACAATTCCTCACTTGGAAGCAAAAGCATTTCAGTACTCGTTTTAGACCGAACAAAAACAGTTGGAGGATTAACTTTCGGATAATAAACGGGTATCACTTCTTTATCAAGCTTTTTCATTCTTAAACGAGACTCTACAGCAAGTTCAGTAGTTTCCTCGGAATCATGCACACTAGGAGGATCATGCTCATCAGACAATAGCACACTACCATTATATAAAGTTTCATTAGTGGCCTGAACTTGCTTAAGGTATCCTGGATTAGGGGGAAGAGGACAACCTAAAGCCATTTTGTATCGAGTATAATTTATCTCATTCACTTTTGGTACGAGCATATTTATCGTCTGCATAGTTTGGCCACGTTTTACTAAAAGGTTGTCTAATTCTCTAATCCTATCCTGCGCTTTGCAAAAATCCTCAAGAATCCCATCTTCTCGAATTTTGAAATCATGTTTTAGCTGTTTTCGTTCTTCTTTTAATTCCACAATAATAGATTTTTCAGTTGAAAGCTGTTTATTAAGAGAAGTGATTTCATCACTCAATTCGCTTATCTTTTTAACACTACTTAAGTGTAAGGCATTTAATTTCTTAGTGGTGCATTTTTCTTGATAAACCGATGTAGCATGAGCTTGTTCAAGTTCCTTGATTTTAGCATGATGAATCTCAAAACTTTTCTCCCGTTCCTTATATCCCGCAAGCTCAGTGGTCAATTTGGCATTAGTTTCTCTAAACTTATTATTAACCACCGTAGCATGATCCACATCCTTAGCAAGCTTATCAAATAGAGATTTATAATACGCATGTGTCTCATCAGGAAGGGTTGTAGGCTGAGCAACTTGATCCACACTAAGGTCCACACTAGGCTCATTCGAAATAATATTACTATTATTCGTTTGGTCCTTGTGTGTCTCAATGTAGGGCTCAAGCATCTCAGTATACTCTTCCTCCTGATTAGACATATTATATATATCATTATCATCAAAACTTGGGTGTACCTCAGAGGGACCGTCTGCATCATAGACGGGAGCTCTGTCATCATGCATTCCTGAGGTTGATGCTTGCTGTAAGTTTGCCATCAAGATGTAGTTGGCATTCACCTCTTCTTCCTCGTCATATTCTGCAGCAGAAGCCATAAGATCAAATTCCTCAGCTTGAAGTGGGATTCCTGCCTCTTCCTTTTGTGCTATGAGAAGCTGAGTCTGAAGATAAGCAGCATCCCTCTTCTTTTTGGCTGTGCAATCACGAGCATAATGACCAAATCCCCTGCAGTTGTAGCACTGAACCTGACGATTGTTGTTTCCATTTCCCGTACCAGTATTCTCAGCCCTTGCAGCCACAATGTTTCCCATCTGGTTACCAACCGCTGGCACAACTATTAACCCATTCTGATTACCCGCATTCGGAACACCCGGATTTGGACCACGGTTTTGCCCATACTGATTTCCTGCATTCCCAATGGTCTGCCCAGCATTCTGACCATATTGTTGAAACTGAGTCCCCGTGTTTCCAGCAACTACCAATTGGCGATCTTGATTCGCATTCATGAAAGGTTGAGCAATCTGCCTATTTCTAGTGTTCGAGGAGATTCTCTGATTGTTGTTGGTGGGGTTAATGGTGAATTTGAATGCCTTTGCAAGAAGAGCAAGACCAGTATTAATAGCATGAGTAGGATCGGTAATGTCATCAAAACAGGCAATGGGTTGTTGTAAGTAATTCATAGCAGCAGGGTGTTGATATCCATAAGCGGTGAGTTGTTGTTGTTGTTGTTGTGGCAGGAAGTTACTTGATGAGGGTTGATGGTAGGGTACCATAGGATATGACATAGATGATAGAGAGTTTGCCATAAAAGCCAATGGATCTTGTGTCTTGGCACGTCTTTCTGCCCTAACTTCGTTAGCTTCATCTTGATTCATCTTTAAATAGTCATACACTTGAGTGTAGTCTACGACATGAAGATCCTTAGTTTGATTGACAAGAGTGACATATCGTGACCATTCAGAAGGAAGATTATCAAGAAATTTGATGTTGGCAGCAATTTGTGCAGGTTCATGTTTGTTTTTTCTAAGATGGTTCATGAGGGTTGAAAACCGATGATAATAAGGTTCAATTTGTTCCCCTTCAGTAGACGTAAATTTCTCCCATTCACGAAGCAACTTAGTTTCTTTTTCTTGTAAACCGATTTCACTACCCTTCATCATTTTCTGAATCCTAAGCCACATCTCGTGTGCGGTTTCACAACTATCGACAGCAGCATAAACATCTTCCGGAAGTCCCATAAGAATGACTTGAATTGCTTGATCATCAGCGTCGAGTTGTTTGGATTCAGCTTCAGTTAATTCTTCATCTGTTTGCTCATGACTTGAATCAGCTACTGGGTTAGCATTCGTAGGGTCCCCAGGCATAATAATTGTTCTTCTAACGTACGGACCCTTTTGAATCGAGTTGACAATCAACTTTCCCAGAGGTTTACATTTTGCATAACGAAGGAGACGACTAGCCCATGTAGTGTAGTTCTCCTTGGTAAGCATGGGTGGACGATTCTCAGTACCCGCAGCATAGATATCTTGTTGAGACGTCATCGTAGAAGTCGTGTGAACAACAGGATCTCAATTCGTAGAAAGCGTGTGGTGATGTTGAAATTCCGAAACTTCCGATTTTTTTCTCAGTCCGACAATAAATTCCTCAGTCCGACAAAACGGTAAGCTGAAAAGATTGTGTATCGCCAAATTTTGAAATTGAGTTCGAGATAGCCAAAAACTAGTATGGAAAAAATTTGATTCTACTTGACCTAAAAAATTTTAACTCTTTTTTTTTTTTTTTTTTTTTTTTTGATCTTCGTGTAAACTATGTTCTGAGACTAATCTAGATGGTGGCTAACACTAAAAATTACTCTAACAAAAAAATTCCATCGGAATGTCCAACGATCGGAATGTCTCTCTATCGGAATGTCCCTCTATCGGAATGTCCTTTGATCGAAATGTCCTTTGATCGGAATGTTGATCTGTCGCAATGTTGCTTGTATCGGAATGACTTCAGATCGGAATATGTTCAGATCGGAATACTTCAGATCGGAATACTTCAGATCGGAATGCTGACAAAATTTAGGCAGAGTAACGACTCAAAGTTCCTTAAGAGCCGTCGGAATCCCAGATCGTAAAGAACGATCGGAATGTCCAGATCGGAATAAGGTATCGAAATGTTTAGATCGCAAAGTAGAACCTAAGGTTATTGCGATCTGGCCTCACGTGCTTTGTACTTTCCGATGGTGAAACTTGCAAGAATTTCGGAAAGATGAATAAACAAGAAATTTATCAACTTTTGATCCAAAAGACTTGTTTTTAAGCCAAAACCAAGATGCCCAAATCACTACAACACGATTTGAAGAAGTTATACGACTTAGAAACACAAGCAACCACGAAAATGCTTTGATGTTTTGGCGAAAAACAATCAAAATCACACGAGATGCTTAAATACGAATCCCTTGGCGAATGATACCACTTGTTGGATTGTAACACACGACTTATAAGAACAAGAAATAAAGATGAAGATTAAACCAAAAAGAAAGATTAGATTAGATGAAGGAAAAGAGAAAAACAAAAGATGTGAATTCCTAGTGAGAGAAACACAAACGTTTCTCTCTCTACCAAACAAATGAAATGGAAGACACACACACAAATGAGGCTTAGGAGGCCTTTTATACTAAGTAGTAAGTGTTTAGGAGGCCTTCCTCATTTGTGTGTTCGGGACAAATTCCCGTTACATAAACATTAATAACTAAAACTCTCGACACCGTTGAATAGTATTTTTCACGAGCTTCGCAACGCTATATTATATGACCATCACTTTAAATACGGCTAACACTATTTTTAAACGTTTTAAAATGCAATCAATGTTCTTTTTAGTTTGCAAAATATCATTAGTTAAAGTTTTACGAGCTCAAACGAACTCAAATACGCTTCAATCCATATTTTTAATTTTTATCAGTTTTGACCCTTTTCAGTCAACTTTGACTTTTGGGTTTGACCCGACCAATTGACTCGCTAAATAAGACCCAAAGTCTAATGCAATTCGGTGTAAAACGATGTTTTGAACAACTTTCTAGTTTTACTCGAGACTTGAAACGGATAAAAAATAGACGAAAATGCCCTTGCATTAAATCTATCAACAAAATGATATTTTAAAAATACATAAAATTAAATTCTTAAATTTTACCATTCCAAATGAGCGTAACCTGCTCGTTTTTAATATTTTCTGGTCGAATTTCTATGTCCTAAAAGAACATATCAACAAGTGGAAACATATTTTTATGTCTAAAGTTATAAAAATATTTTTTCGACACTGTTAAATTTTCTATAAAATTTTTGTACAAAGTATTATTTTCGACACAACTTGAAATTAAATTCAATTTCATAATAACTCAGAATTAATGTACACACAAGACTTGTGGATTCCATAAAGACAAAAAAGAATAAATTGTAAAATTAATCATGTAAAGAAAACATAGTATAGAAATGGTTCAAGAATGCCAACGATAAACTTAAGAAATCAAAAATGGCGCATGACATCCGTGTCTTAGGTTGTAAGATGCAATGCAGGAAGGTCTCTTGGTGGCGTGATTTTTCAAAATCACAAGACATATCGAGAAAGAAATGGGATATTAACAAGTCGCACTCCTGGAGCGAAGAGGTTTAATGAAAAAGGGAGGGTACAAGTTTTATAGAAGTAGAATCGTATTCCAAAAAATCGCCACATAAGAGAGGATGAATTACAAGATAACGATGATAGATACAAGGTAAAAACGAACGTTGAAACTCGAAATCGACATATAGAATGGTCAATGGAATAAAATGTAATACATGTACAATTGTCGTGTAAAACAGTGACGTAAAAGTCAATCAAGGTTACGAAAACCCACGATATTATTCAACACGGATTCAAAGAATACTTCGAGTCGTGTGACCCACACGATGTCCTTTAGTCTTTCTGGGAGACACATTGAGCTACACAATGGTCTAATGACTATTTTCAAGACATCCAATCACAATGATCGGAAAGAAATCTGCATAACCAAACAGATATTTTAAAGAGGTTTAACAATGAAAGTAACACGCACGGTAGTAAAATGAAAATCAGAAGTTTTATTGAAAGCAACATTTACTCAATCCTGAACAATGGTATCACGAGAGTATACACGGCATGTAACAGGGAGCTGAGAAAAACAGACGGTTCAAAACGAACGAATATATGAGGTCAGTCGTATCACACATAAACAAGATAGTAATATTACTCAGAAAAGTGAGTATGAAAAGTCGGCAGCATAGCGCTCTGAATACAAGTATGAAATGTCATAACAATATGAAATCATTGTAACAATATCAATTCACAAGAATAAGAATTCAAGATACGCAGTAAGGGCATATGTAATAAAGTAATATCCAAGGATAGTTCATGAAGCAAAAAGGCTTTGAAAAGACATAGTAATTATCGTCATCAGGGTAATGTAATATTTCAACATGTAATCAAGAGCTGAAATACTACAACACTAATTAAAAGTAAATAATAAGGATTAGAGAGTTACCCGCGCAGATATCAAACAACATTGGCAGATTCTGTGTTTGATACTTAGAAATAATAAAATATTTGAACTTTCGGTTATAGACTAAGTTTTGAAAACGACTCAGTTTCCTATAACCATCGCTCTGATGCCAATCTGTGAGACCCCCAAAATCTGACATGGAAAAACTAGGCAACAAGGGGGTAACACGTCATGATACAAGAAACAATGAATTACAGTTGACACAAAGCTTACGTAATAAAAACATATATATTACATCATAAAAGATCAGAGTTTTAAAACATAGGTCCCAGAGTTTTATAAGCGGGAAAATATATTATGTCATCATGATTTATAACATAATGTTGCCCAAAAGATATAATAAACTTCTGACAGTTTATACTAAAAACAATCTTTTAAAAGCATCATAGAAATCTCCAAGCTGCGATAATATCCTGCGGGCTCCTTTCCAAGAAAAGCTAAGTAATAATACCTGAGATTAAACATGTAAAATCGTCAACATAAAGTTGAGTAATATTAATAGGTTTAGCAGTAAAGGTGTGGAACACAAGCATTCATTTGTAAAACAAGTAATATGGAAAATGGTTATATACGTCAACCATAGTCCGTAACTATTATTATTGTTGTTCAGTTCATGAACCAAAGCTTAACTCAATGTAAGTTCCTCTAGGGAGTATTCAACCTAAATACTCAAGTATAAACAAATATTAGTGCGTCAAGGTAATCGGGACGGGGATAGTAAATCCCGATGGATCCACCCATAACATTCGCGCTTGGTAACATGATTAATTAACGGTTCATGATCAGGAGAGGAAACTCAAGGCTAGACTAAAAAGCAATAATAATAATGAAAGTCTAGAAAGCATACAAGTTCTGGATAGCATACAAGTTCTGGATAGCATACAAGTTCTGGATAGCATACAGTTTTTAAATGGTTGTGTTCCACCATGTAAAATCTCACCCCGTGTTTAGAAACCATGTACAAGTAAAAAGGGGCTATGAACTCACCTTAACCACGAGGTAAGTCAATCACGGTACTCAGCAACTAAGTAGAAACAATGGTAGTGAGACGATCACCGACGATATGGATGCCCGGGAAACACGAAAACTGCAACCTATCAAAATAAGGCGCGCATTAAGACTCGAACTCAAATATCGTTATATACCAAGTATAATAAGATTTTAAATATTTTCAAAGTATTCATATTTCAAAACCATTGACATGAACCAAATGAATTCATACTAACCCATTTATTCCAACACTACACGTTAAAACACTTGTGCCCTTGAAATTGACCCGTCATACGACGCCAAGTCAACGCAAGTCAAAATATCACTTTACCTTACTCGGACCAGTAGCTAAGTCATTTATATAATGACTAAGAACTTGAGTAAGTCACCATGTCCAATAGTGAATACTCAACTCACGCCACACGAGCATTGAACTATGTGTCCAAAATACAATCAGCAAGTACACTCCGAATGTACACACCGATCTACCCTATCTAGACTTGTCCAATTTAGATGAAAATTAGTGTCAAGGTCACTTATTACCTGTATAAGATCCTGAAAAATTTTGAGCCAAAGTTCATACTTTAAAACCCATTAGCTCGATACTATACTCGACTCTAAATTTGGGACAGAATTGTATACTTGTTTCATAAAACCATTTAGACCACTTTAAAAGTATTATTTTGACATTCCACCTTTTGAACTCACTACTAGACTCATCATATAAGGTTTATAAACTTTAAAAACCAGTAGTATCATTTATCTAACCAAGCCTAAAGTCCCCGAGAGTCGACCCAAAATCAGCCACAATTTCGGATTGTGCCGACTTGCGTCTCCCGATACACGAATAATAAAACTAGCATAACTTTTGATCCGTAATGAGTTAGAAGATCTATCTTATACCAAAACGAGCGTCTCGGAAAAATGTACAAGAAAATCAAATAAACTCAGCTTATCTCAAATCTTAAACCCACAAAAATTCTGTTCTAGACCTGCTGTCCAAAATACACTTTTAGAAAACCATTACAAATTAATTTTCCAACCAAACTAATCATTCACATACCTATAGAATCACTCTACTATTATAACCATCAACCAAACAATCATAAACACTTGCAAGTAAAATTTTAACAAAAAAATCAAAGATCAAACTACAACTTTTTAGCATCAAGGCATGAAGATCTCACTAAAAACCTTACATGCAAGATGATCAAAACCTATACAAATCATAAAATCATAAAATCTTAAAATCCTGATGCATGTATGAAAAATGGATACCAAAAGAATCATAAGATGATTTTATGGATGGGATATTGATTAGTTTTTGTTAAAAACATGTAAAATTAGATGATCTTGGTGGTTTATGGTGTTTAAGGTGGCGGCAAGAATGGACGAGAAAGGAGAGATGGTACAAAGATTTTGTGTGTGTTTTTATGAGAAGTAAAATGAGTGGAGTTGATAAAAATTTAGTTTATATAGTATGGTTTGGGTATAATTTGTAAATATTGGATAGTTTTGGACCTAAAAGTAATTTAGTTTAAAGGTTATAAAATGACTATTAGTAAATTTTGAAAATATTTACGGGGCTTGGGTTTCGTAAAAATACTTTTCAAAAGTTACAATGTATCATAAATATGATAATATGGTTTCCTGACACGACTTAATACGTAACTAAAACGAAAGCGTCGAAAATATAAATTATCGAAACAATCGATAACAAAATGTAAAATTTTGGGCATCTGTCGGTATCGCGATCACTAGGAATTCTCGTTGTTCATTGATTTTGAGTAAACTCGTTGTAAAACGCACGCGGGTAATTTTAAATCAAAAACTTTGATTTAAATAAATATGGAAAAATAAAATAATAAATTTTATAATTCCAGATAAATGTAATGATCAGAAAATACTTGAAAAGTATAATTTATTAAAATTATCATGATCTCAGGATTTTACATATAAGAATACAAGAAAACGTAATACGTTGGAAAATTCAAGAAGCACGAATAAAAGAATAAAATAATGTTGGGAAAATTACGGGTTCTTACAGAAATCACTAGCTAATTGCAGCCTAATTTCTTTGGCATGCTTAACGACCTTTGGTCTAGGAAAAGCCTTAGAAAAAGGACCAGCTACGTTATCATCTGTGTGTAATAAGTGTGAAAACACTTATCCTTTTACCACTTAATTATAATAATAACCAAGCCAAAACGTGTATTTTATGTCGTAAATGTCGGAATTATGCGTGGTTTGTGTTTTTTTTGTGATTTAGGACTAAAATGTGAAAACGGAGGAAAACACGGGCTTTCACGGGCTTTTATCGAAGAAAACGACAAAAGACGAAGTCAAGAGATCAAGAGTGCATAAAGAACGGAAGTCCAAGGCCTATTCTGAAGATTTATCGAGGAAAGAGTCCAAAGACGGAAGTTTAATAAAGCCGAAGAACTCAAGTCTAATTTATGAAGAAAATATAAGACGAGTTCAATTTATTCATCAACAAATCCCGAGACAAAGTCTAAAAAGTCGAAGAATTTAGAAGACTAAGGACTAAAAGAGAAAGAAAGAAAGAAAGAGAGAGGAAGCTTCCACACCTCCCCTCCTTCCCTATAAATAGAGGCTTAACCTCATTATTTAGTTTTGTTGGCTAACTTGACACATTAGTTCTTCCACCCTTTCATTAGTTGCACTTTTAATATCTCACACTTTTAATTAATTGTCCTTTAAATCCAAGTCTTTAATTTTCATGTAAGTTTTAATTTTGTGTTGTTTAATCTTTTATCTTTAAGCTTTTTAATCATCTTATTCTACTTTTCTTCTTGCTTATTCTTAATCTTTTTCATAATCTTTGTTTGTGTTGATTTTGAGTTTTCAATCTAAATCTTTTTCATCTACTTTTTACATAAAGTTTAAGTCTTTTTAATTTACGTGGCTTGTTTTTGATGTTTTCATACGTTTTATTATTAATCTAGGCTTTTTATTTAGCTTATTGGTGTTTTATTTTGCTTATTGTCCTTTAAAAGTTAAGATTTTAGTGCTTATTTTCGTACTTGTTCGTTTTCCTAGTTTTTAGGAATTCCTGATTCGATTTCGCAATTCTTCCATAATTGCGAAATTGAATCCTCTGCAATTGCGAAATCATTGTTCAATCTTCTAATTGCGAAATCTTGTTAATTCCACAATTATTGCGGAATTGTTCACTGAGCTACATTGCGAATTTGGTCTTCATGTAATTGCGAAATCTTCATCAGCAGCATTGCGAAATCCTTGTGTTTTAAGGATTGTGGAATTACCAGCTTCCGCATTGTGGATTTGTACCCTGGATCATTGCGGAATCTTCATTTCTTGATTGCGGATTTAGTGCAAACTTGGAATTGCGGAGTTGTTGTTGGTATTGCGGATTTAGTGCAAGATTTCGCAACTATTGCGAAATCTTAATCTCTTGATTGCGGATTTGTGCAATTTCAGTGATTGCGGAATTGTTGTTTTTTTTGCGAAATTAATTCAGTTTTTTTATATTGCTAAATTAATTAGTTTTATTTAAAATTTAATTTTTAAATTTATTTTTCCCGCCAATTTACTTAAGTTTATTTTTACTTGTTCTTCCTAGTTTTATTTTTAAAGTTTTTTATTTTAAAGTTTTTAAATTTACGTTTTGTCAAATTTTAATTTTACGTCATTTACTTTTCGTCAAGTTTTAATTTCTCGTCATTTAATTAACTTACTTTTAAAGTCTTAATTTTTTTTCCATTTACTTTTTAATTAGTTTTAGCTTTAATTACCGTCATTTACTTTAACGTCTTGCACATTTACTTTACTACAACGACCAATTTATTTGTTTTCCACCAAAAGACGACTGAGTCGCACATTTACCCTTTTTCAATACGAATCGAATCGAGACGATAACTTTTTACATACAAAATTTCTTGTATTAAATTGCGCCGCTACCGGCTCTTTTCGTAAAGATTAACGGTTTTTTGTGAGAGACGCGTTTTATTTTGGGATCCGTTCATTCGTGAGAGTTATTTATCGTGTCAAAAATTTTCAAAAACCATAAAAATTAAAAAAAAATTCAAAAATACAAAAACATTAAAAAAATCATAAAAACATTTATTTTTCAAAGTTTTGCACCAAAAATATTTTCTTTTTTATAAGTGCATATATATTCTCTATATATTTGGTATCTTTTTCTTTTGCTTTTGCAGGTGCATGCGTACTAGATCTTCAACTTATTCAGAGCCCGAGACTCGTGAAGATTTAGATATGACTGGTGTACCCCCCAACATCAATAACAACAATGTTCCCTCACCCGACCTTAGAATAATGGAGGAGCTTTGTCAACCCACAATGTATGGACGAGGAGGACCGATTGCGCCGATGCAAATCACGGCTCCGGAGTTTTCATTGAAGCATCATATGATCCAACAAGTGCAAACTAATCCATTTCGCGGATTGCTGGATGATGATGCCAACAAGCACCTCGACAAATTCATTACTATTACTCAAAGCATGAAGTTGCCCTGTGTTACTATGGATGTCCTTCGCCTACAGCTCTTTCCACATACTTTATCTCACCACGCCGAAAAATGGTTTGATCGTCTCTCGAAGAATTCCATTCATACTTGGGACGACATGACTCAACGTTTTTTGTCGCGCTACTTTCCACCATCTATGGTCACGAGCCTTCGATATCAAATCAGCGGTTTCATGCAAGAACCCGATGAATCTCTCTTTGATGCTTGGGAAAGATATAATGTCTTGATCGATCGATGTCCAAACCACAACATGCTCCCCGTTACGTTGATTGATACTTTCTACAATTGTTTAACTTTTCGTGATCGTGATACTATAAATGCAGCCGCCGGTGGCACATTTATGAAAAGAAGACCCGAGGAGTGTAGAGAGCTTACTAAGAACATGACTACTCATCACAAAAATTGGGATTCATCCGCATCCTCAAGAAATAACCCGAGAGTCAATGTTTCTTCTACTTCAGCAAACCCCGATATGACCGAATTCACCCGCATATTGGCCAAATGAACAAAAATATCTTTCTCATCGCTACAAACCAACAACAACAAGTTAAAGCTGTAGCAATTTCTTGCGAGACTTGCGGCTACCCAACCTCCACCCATCAATCACGATGTTGAAACTTTCATGAAAACCCAACGAGAGATAGTTAACAATCTTCAAAGCCAAATCATCACCTTGAAAAGTGACATCACTAAACAAGGAAATGATATTAGAACCGAGCTTCGTTAAGATATGCAAACTTCTATCAGCACTCAGACGAATGATTTAAAGAATATGTTCGCTAGTTTCTTTCAAGATAATCAACCTTCTACTTCGGGCTCACTTCCTTCAAATACTGTTACCAACCCGAGAGCGAATGTATGTGCTATTACTACCCGTAGTGGAGAAACTTTAGTAGGACCATGTATCCCTCCTCCAGTTACTCCATCTACACCTCCTCCACCACCATTTATCCCTCCTACTCCCACGCCTAGTATTAGTTCACCATTACCGTCTCCGCCTCGTCATGAAGAAGTAACCAAGAAGAATCTTCCACCAACCCCACCCACCACCTCTAAACCTTCTACTTCTCAACCCTCAAAATCTTAACCTGTACCTGCTACACCTACACCACCTAAACCTAACATTCCTTACCCTTCCCGGCTGGACAAAGGTAGAATTCTTACTAAGGATGACGTTCAAGTCTCAAACTTTTTGAAAAAGATTGCCGGCATAAACATCACCTTTAGCCTTGTTGAAGCTCTTGCACAAATGCCTAAATTTGTCAAGATGTTTAAGGAATTGCTTAATAAAAAGGAGAAGATGGCCGAGTTTGCAAATACTCGTTTGAATGAAAATTGTTCAGCAATCCTTCTTAAAGAACTTCCGGAAAAACTTGGAGATCGCGGTCGTTTTGTGTTACCATGTACTTTTTACCAAACTGAAGAATTTACTGCCTTAGCCGATCTCGGGGCAAGTATAAATCTTATGCCTTTAAGTGTTTGGAAAAATCATCATTACCCGACCTTACACCAACGAAGATGACTCTTGAGCTTGCAAATCGCACTCTCGCTTACCCTCTTGGTATTTCCGAAGATGTGTTTTTAAAGTGGGCACCTTCACTTTTCCGTTTGACTTTGTTGTTGTAGATTATGAAATGGACCCTCGTATTCCTTTAATACTTGGTCGGCCATTCTTGAGAACCGAAAAAGCTCTAGTCGATATTGCCGAAGGTGAGTTAATCTTAAGGGTCTGGAATGATGCACAAGTGTTTAAAATGGGGAAGATCACAACCAAATCAAATGGAAAAGAATCCGCGAATAGGATTAATGTGCTTGATGATTTTGTCGTCTACAACAATTCTCTATTCGATTCTTGCTATGATAATCCACTGTTCCAAGATGATGTGGATGATTCTCTATCCAATTCTGATCCTCCACCAATTTTTGATTCTCCACCGATATTTGATGCTTATGATGACGATTCTAGTTCCAATGGAGATGATTATGATGATTTTACTTCTGAGTATCCTGACATTCCCACTTATGATGATTTTGATGAGGCTGATACTCTCTCGAGTGATTCTTCACATGATGAAGATCCTCCGCCAACCATGATTAATCCTACTTTGGATGACTACTCATTTGAGGAAGATTTTGATACTTTTCTCAACACTTACTTCCCAAATGAGAGTGATGCTCCTCCTTTGGACTTTGATGGTTATGGTCTTTATCCTCCTTTGGATATGAAGAAACCCGTGTCAAAGGAGAAGAAGCCGGATGAAACCGATATCCGCAGCACTTATGTCTTAACTCCTCTCTATCCTCCTTCTGAGGATGCGATTGCGAGATTTATGATCGGATCTTCTTCAAGATCTGCTGAGCCTGAGTGTTATTTTCCCCTAAAGGAAAAGGTGTTCGACCCCGGTATCGAAATTTTTCAGCCATCTCAGTATCCATCTAATGCAATAAAAGGAAAGACTTTTGGAACTGCTGGAGCCAATGTATCACTTCACCCTTGCTACCACCGTGCTCAATCGCTGCTTAAGGGAACCTTGCCTACTCTTCTTTGGCTTGCCTTGTTCGCCTTAAGCTTGTGTTATTTGATGGATGAAAACCATGTATTTGATCCCGGTGGATGTTCTTCAAGCTTCTTCCTATGCTAATCAAGGTCGAGTCAGGCTCACAACTCGGTATCAAAAATCAAGCGCTTCTTGGGAGGCAACCCAAGTATCTATCTTTTATCCTAAGTGTAGGGGAGACCCGTTGGTGTTTGCTATTTTCTCTCTTCTCATACTCAGGGATTCGAGCGTTCAACGATCTACTCTTGATGATTTTTGACGACCCGTGATTCCGTGTTCCCGTCTTCCCGGTTTTATCCTAAACTCTTTTCGATTCACTATTTTATATTGTCTAATATTAAAATAGGAATCTCGTTAGTTGTCTTTTCCTTAGCAAGATTTAAATAACGTGCACAATGTCCTAAGTGTAGGGGAGTTTACTTCCACATGCTTAAACATTGAGGACAATGTTTATATCAAGTGTAGGGGGGACTTCTATCGAAGTTAAGTGGACTTTTCAATGAATTTGACCTTATTTTAACCGGAAATTCGATTTTTTGACATTTTTCAAAATTTTTAATCTATTTTGGCCTAGTTGTAGTTTCCTTTATTTTTTGTTATTTTCTCTTATTAAAATAAAATGGTTTTAGCGAGTTTAGATATCTTAGATATATTAGGCCCGTCGTGAATATTTTGACTTAACCCGAGTTTACTTATCCAAGTTTACTCTAGCTAGTATCCTTAACCATGTAGACCTTAATTGGTTTATTAGGCTAAGCATCCACGAGTCTCATTCCTTGAGATTTTAAATTGTGGAGAACGAGAAATGATAGAGTTAGTTATAAGTTTGGTATTCTTTCATTAACTTATGTGAGTTAATTATGATCTTTTTCTCCCATCGCTTGTAAATAAATAAATGCAATAAGTAAGGTCGTATGGTCTGAAAAATTACTTAGCTTCTAGCCCAAGATCGTTTAAAAGTTTCTCGGTATTAATTAGAGTTCATAGCCAAGGCATAACTTATTGAAACGGGACGCGAAGATTGGCGAGTCCAAAAAGGCCCTAACAAGGCATGAGGATTCCATTTTGTTGCTAAAGATCCAAGATGATGTGAAAAGCATTATTCCAAAATCTATATGAAGGATCAAGACACACGACGAAAAGCAATCAACTCCCATAAAGATCATGGAGAAGTCTATCCGAAAAGACCCTAACAAGGTATGAGGATAAATAGATCCAAGTCCGAAAAGGAGGCGGATCGTTGTATATCGAAATCCCAAATAAGGACTGAAGAAATAATGAAGAAGTCGTGGTCAACATTTAAAGAAAATATCTCAACTACCCCAAATGAAGATATACACCATATATGAAGAGAAGACCATAATTTCAAGATCGTCTTCTCAAGATTTGAAGTATGAAGTAAATGCCAAATATCGGTCCGAGAAAGGTCTCAAATCGTGAAGCGAGTTATGCCAAGATATGAACTTTATGAGGTTTCGAGAAGCAGTTTTAAAAGATTTTGTCCTTTATCTAACTATGGATTAGATCGTCCTACTTTATTTTCAGCCTTAATAAACTATCAAAATAAGTCAACAATGCATCCTCGTGATCATTCAAGACATCAATAAAATATAAGAGTTACCAATAGGAATAAGGGAGAATAAGGGAGTCTAAGTGATTAAATAAACCGCATGAGTAGGTGTTAGTTGTGCTAACTTGTACTAACAATGATCTCGTTTTTAAGCTTGGCATGGGGAACGTGAAACTTGAGGGTGATAAACATTCATGACACCAAAGCCCTAATGTAAGTTTTAGATTTCTTTACAAGTTTATTCCTTCTAGCATTTTGTTATTTTCTATCTTTTAAATTTTCCTTAGTTTCTATTGTTTAATAAAGGCCAAGGTAGGTTGATTATGATGGAGAATGTAAATCTTGCTTTGTCACTAAGCATTGCATGAGGTCATTGCAATGGTCAACTATAGGGGATTTAATAAGTGTGAAAACACTTATCCTTTTACCACTTGATTATAATAATAACCAAGCCAAAACGTGTATTTTATTTCGTAAATGTCGGAAGTATGCGTGGTTTGTGTTTTTGTTGTGATTTCGGACTAAAATCTGAAAAGGGAAGAAAACACGGGCTTTCACGGGCTTTTATCAAAGAAAAAGACAAAAGACAAAGTCAAGAGATCAAGAGTGCATAAAGAACGGAAGTCCAAGGCCTATTCTGAAGATTTATCGAAGAAAGAGTCTAAAGACGGATGTTTAATAAAGCCGAAGAACGCAAGTCTAATTTATGAAGAAAATATAAGACGAGTTCAATTTATTCATCAACAAATCCCGAGACAAAGTCTAAAAAGTCGAAGAATTTAGAAGACTAATGACTAAAAGAGAAAGAAAGAAAGAAAGAGAGAGAAAGCTTCCACACCTCCCCTCCTTCCCTATAAATAGAGGCTTAACCTCATTATTTAGTTTTGTTGGCTAATTTGACACATTAGTTCTTCCACCCTTTCATTACTTGCACTTTTAATATCTTGCACTTTTAATTAATTGTCCTTTAAATTCAAGTCATTAATTTTCAAGTAAGTTTTAATTTTGTGTTGTTTAATCTTTTATCTTTAAGCTTTTTAATCATGTTGTTCTACTTTTCTTCTTGCTTATTCTTAATCTTTTTCATAATCTTTGTTTGTGTTGATTTTCAGTTTTCAATCTAAATCTTTTTCATCTACTTTTTACATAAAGTTTAAGTCTTTTTAATTTGCGTGGCTTGTTTTTGATGTTTTCATACATTTTATTATTAATCTAGGCTTTTTATTTAGCTTATTGTCCTTTAAAAGTTAAGATTTTAGTGCTTATTTTCGTACTTGTTCGTTTTCCTAGTTTTTAGGAATTCCTGATTCGATTTCGCAATTCTTCCATAATTGTGAAATTGAATCCTCTGAATCATTGCGGAATCTTCATTTCTTGATTGCGGATTTAGTGCAAACTTGGAATTGCGGAATTGTTGTTGGTATTGCGGATTTAGTGCAAGATTTCGCAACTATTGCGAAATCTTAATCTCTTGATTGCGGATTTGTGCAATTTCAGTGATTGCGGAATTGTTGTTTATTTTTGCGAAATTAATTCAGTTTTTTTTTATATTGCGAAATTAATTAGTTTTATTTAAAATTTAATTTTTAAATTTATTTTTCCCGCCAATTTACTTAAGTTTATTTTTACTTGTTCTTCCTAGTTTTATTTTTAAAGTAATTTATTTTGATGTTTTTAAATTTACGTTTTGTCAAATTTTAATTTTACGTCATTTACTTTTCGTCAAGTTTTAATTTCTCGTCATTTAATTAACTTACTTTTAAAGTCTTATTTTTTTTGCCTTTTACTTTTTAATTAGTTTTAGCTTTAATTACCGTTATTTACTTTAACGTCTTGCAGATTTACTTTACTACAACGACCAATTTATTTGTTTCCCACCAAAAGACGACTGAGTCGCACGGTTAACTATTATCAATTCGAATAGACTGGTTCAACGATATTTTTAACTAAGTGAAAACCTTGTATTAGTGTGAAATTTTATTAATTTAATTTCACGAGCTTCCACTTGTTCTCGGACGTAGTGAGTCTACGCTTAAAGTGTCTGGCGCCTTTCATGACTCCAAAATCATTGGCAAATATTATTGCAGCAGAATTGTCACAATATATATCAATAGGTTCTTTAATTGAAGGCATCACTACAAGATCTCCAATAAACTTCCTAATCTAAACAGCTTCCATTGCAGCTTCTGAAGCATCCATGTACTCAGATTGAGTCGCATGCATTGCAATTGTTGTCTGCTTCTTGCTCTTCCAGTCAACTGCTCCTCCATTCATAACAAACACGTAAACTGTCTGAGACTTCGTATCGTCTTTATCACATTGCCAGGACGCATCACAGAATCCTGTCATATTCAGTTCTGTGTCTGGTTTCCCTCCGAATACCAAAAACATATCTTTCGTACTCCTCAAATACTTTAGAATATGTTTAACAACAGTCCAGTGGAGCTTCCATAGATTCTGTTGGTAACGACTGACCAAGTTCTGAGCAAACGTCACATCAGGCCTTGTGCATCTTACAACATACATAATAGATCCTACAACCGAAGCATAAGGTAACTTTTGCATGTGTACATCCTCTTCAAGAGTTGATGCATCCATCTCATGACTTAAATTATGCTTAACTTCCATAGGTTGAAAACCTTTCTTGGAATTATGCATATTATGCTTTTTCAATATTTTGTCAATATAAACATCTTGACTAAGACTAATTGACCCTCTACTCCTATCTTGATAGATTTTAATTCCTAGAACCTATGCAGCGTCACCCAAATCCTTCATAAAAAAACATTTACCAAGATAATCCTTAACAGCTTTAAGTCTTGGAATGTTACTTCACATGATTAATATGTCATCAACATATAGGACTAGGAATACTACATCACTCCCACTAGCTATGCGATATACACATGGCTCATCACGATTCTGAATAAATCTGAACTTTTTGATTTTTTCATCAAATCGTTTGTTCCATTGATGTTATGCTTTCTTCAAACCATAAATAGATCTTTGAAGTTTGCACACGTGTTTTGGATACTTAGGATCAACATAACCTTTCGGTTGTTGCATATGGATGTCTTCATCTAAGCAGCCGTTCAAGAAGGTAGTTTTAACATCTATTTGCCATATCTAATAGTCATAGTATGTTGCTATTGCTATGAGAATCCTAATAGCTCTTAAGTCTGCTACAGGAGAAAATGTCTCCTCGTAGTCTATGCCAAAAGTTTGTGTAAAACCTTTAGCTACTAAACGAGCTTTATAGGATTGTATTTCACCATCCATGTTGGTTTTCTTCTTGTATATCCACTTATGTCTCACTACTTTAGCATTTGGTGGAGCATTACAAGAATCCAAACATCACTAACTTTCATGGATTTCATTTCATCATCCATAGCAACCATCCACTTATCCTTCTCAGGATCAAGCATGGCGAATTTATAATTAGCAGGTTCTCCAAGATCCCCTACTTCATTATCATCCTCTATGTTAAGACATAATTTTCTTGGTGCACGTATAGTCCTTTCAAACCTTCGTAGAGGAATTACTTCTGATGGAACTCCCAGACTTTCTGGTTCTACAGGAATTATTTCGCTAGTGTTTTCATCAGAAGGTAATGTATCTATATGACTCTCTTCAAGATAATAATTTCTCCCAATGAATTCTCGATTTACAAGATCACTTTCAAGGAAGTCTTCATACCTATAAACAATTACTTTGTTCTCAGGTGGATAATAAAAGTAGCAACCCATAGTTTCCTTAGGGTATCCTATAAAGATACATTTCACAGATCATTGTTGGAGTTTATCACCCGAATCACGTTTTACATACTCCTCACAACCCTAGACCTTTAAATAAGACAAATATGGCGTTTTGCCATGCCATAGTCCATATGATGTCTTATTAACCTTCTTTGTGGGAGCCATATTTAAAATTCGAACCGCAGATTCTAAGGCATAATCCCAAAAGGATAATGGTAAAGTTGTAAGATTAAACATAGATCGCACCATATCTAATAGTGTACGATTTCTCCTTTGGGATATACCATTTGGTTGTGGAGTATAGGGAGAAGTAAGATGCTGAACAATTCCATTCTTACTTAGATAATCTTTAAACTCTTGACTTAAATATTCACCTCCTCTATCAGAACGAAGAGCTTTAATCTTCTTTCCTATTTGCAATTCTACTTCTGCTTTAAACACTTTGAATGTTTCAAATACCTCATGTGTATGCTTAAGTAAATAAAAATAACCATTACGGCTATAATCATCCGTGAATGTTAAGAAGTAGCTAGAACATTTCCTTGACACATGTCTAAGTGGTCCACACACATCAGTGTCTATTAAACCAAGTAGATCAGTAGCCCTTTCAATATTACTATTAAAAGACTTAGTCATCTTTCCAGAGATACAAGACTCACATTTATCAAATGATTCATCATTGATATTTTCCAAAAGACATTCACGTTGAAGCTTTTGTATGTGTGTCTTCCCAATATGGGCAAGTCTACAATGCCAAAGATAAGACGAGCTCTTGTCAAACTTCATCTTCTTTTTCATGCTAAAAACAGAATTATTATTATACTTGGAATTATCATGCAAGTCAATTTCAAACACACCATTCACAGACATTGCATTAAAATAGAAAATACCATATTTGAAAACAAAAATTACATTATTATCAATAGTGTGAACAAAACCAAGATTCAACAAACAAGAAAAGGAAATAACACCCCTAACAATTATAGGTGCATAATGACAATCATTTAAAATCAGTACTAAACCCAAAGGTAAAACTAAATTAAATTTTCCTATAGCTTCAACCGCTGCTTGTGCGCCATTGCCCACTTGTAGAAATTATTCCCATAGGATAGCTTCCTTTCCATCTTAAATACCTACAGCGTATTACAAATGTTAATACCGCATCCCGTATCATATACCCAAGAATTTAATTTGTATGTCAATTTAAATAATTCAATCATAAATAAAGTACCTGAAGCTGTAGTGCTCTGCTCAGCCTTCTTCTTTATTTCTCGCAACTCATTGAGGTAAAGAGGGTAGTTCCTCTTCCAGTGACCACTTGCTTTGCAATGGCGACAATTCTTATCCTTCCAAGATTGCTTCTTCTTGTCTAAATTCTGCTTAGGTTTTGAGTAAGTTGCAACTTGCTTGCCCTTATCACCCTTTCCTTTGCCTTTCTTCTTGTTCGCTTGTGGTTTTGGCTTAGTCACTCTACCCTTTTGCATGTTTAGTACTTGAGGAGTAGAGGTTGATACCTTGTCTTTTAACCCCTTTTCGTAGTCAATGAGCATTGCATGCAAATCATTAACTGTCTTCCTCGTGCAATGCATATTATAGTTCCTAACAAAATCATTGAAGTCCTTGTTAAGGGACCTATTGATCAAGTTAATCGCCATATTGTTAGAAATACGTTTTTAACGTATATTAGAAGTATCGGTCACTCCACAATATTATTTATGTTGTAATAGCTCGTAGTTAATGTTGCTTATTAAGTTAAGTAAGAAACCGACCCATGGGCTTGTCATGGGTCGGCCCAAGCCCAAATAGTGGCCTTGGATATAAATACCCCTTTCCACTATGGAAAGGGGTTGGTTGTTGTCATTCCATTTGTTCATTTGAATAAAAACACATAGTTTCTCTCTCACTTTCTCACACTAGTTTCTCTCTCTAGGAATCTTCAACCCACTTCATAGATTAACAAGATTATCAATATTCTACATTTGGTATTAGAGCTATGGGGTGATTTAAGGTAATGATTTGTGTTGTTATTTAGTTTTTGATTGTACTAGTCTTCTTTAAGAAGATCCATCTTGATTCTTGGAGTTTTTGGTGATTTGTGATTGGGATTAGTAGATAAGTATTAGTTTTTACTTATTTTTGTAGAAATCACAAAACTTTTTGGGTTATTTGGTAAAAATCTGGATTTATTCTTCATATTTTTGATCGACTGTTACTCGAACAAAGTTTCTGTTTCCCAGTATAAGTTCCGAACCAAAAAGTTCCGGATCAAAAAGTTCCGGATCAACAAAAGTTCCGGATCAAAAAGTTCCGAACCAAAAGTTCCGGATCAAGGAAAGTTCCGGATCAAGACAAATTTCCGAATCAAAAAAGTTCCGAACCAAAAGTTCCGGATCAAGGAAAGTTCCGGATCAAGACAAAGTTCCGAATCAAAAAGTTCCGAAGCAAAAGTTCCGGATCAAGGAAAGTTCCGGATCAAGGAAAGTTCTGAATCAGTACTTCCGAACAAAAAGTTCCGGATCAAGAAAAGTTCCGGATCAGTTCTTCCGAATCAAAAGTTCCGGATCAAGGAAAGTTCCGGATCAAATCTTCCGAACCAAAAGTTCCGGATCAAGGAGTTCCGAGCCAAAATCTTCCGAATCAACACTTCCGAATCAACAAAAGTTCCGGATCAAGGGATATTTTACTTGTTTTTTCGACGATTTTTTTAGAGGATTTAATCTTGGTTTCTTACAACAAAAACTCAACACAACTCATAAACTTTACTTCAATGCTCGATCAACCGATAATCCTTGTCTCTTTGAAGTGAACAAAATGAATCCGAATTCATTAATGCCTCAGATGACATCACTTACGGACATTTCTGTCATTACGGGAACGGATAATCGCCCTCCAATGCTCATTAAAGAAGTCTTTGAAGCATGGCAAGGCCGTATGATGTCATACATTAAGGGAAAACCGACATAAGAAAGGCTTATGGTCAAGTCAATTCTAAATGGTCCACTTGATTATGGTACCATCTTGGTTAACAATGTGACTTGACCACGGGAGTTTGAAGAACTTACACCAGCTCAACAACTTGTTGCCGATGCAGACGAAAAGGCTCTTCAAACCATTCTCCAAGCTCTTCCACATGATATCTATCGAATGGTCAGTCAATATACGGTTGCAAAGGATTTATGGGAACGGCTAAAGGTGTTGCTACAAGGTACGTCTCTTACCAAACAGGAAAGGGAATGTCAGTTATATGATCTGTATGATAGATTCACGTACAGCCCAGGGGAAACGCTTCACGACTACTACTTCAGATTCACTACTCTCATGAATGATCTGAATGTATATAATCTCGTGATTGCTCCATTCCAGGTTAACACCAAGTTTTTGAATACTTTACCTCAAGCTGAATGGGGTGAGT
Source organism: Glebionis coronaria (assembly GCA_025667525.1). Classification (NCBI taxonomy): domain Eukaryota; kingdom Viridiplantae; phylum Streptophyta; class Magnoliopsida; order Asterales; family Asteraceae; genus Glebionis; species Glebionis coronaria. Next base: position 413,618,417 of record CM046879.1, on the reverse strand, counting down.
ATATTACCGATGTTAAGTTAACCAGGGATTTGCATAAGTGCAATTTGGATCAACTCTATGCTTTTCTTCAGCAGCATGAGAAACATGTGATCATGCACCGTTCGCCTCGAGGTATGTACCCTGATTCTTTAGCTTTGATGGCGAATCAACCAAGCTTGTCGTACAAAAACACTCCTTATATCATGGGACACCAAGCCTATCATCCATCACCGTACCTGACTCCAAGATTCCCCCAATATTCGATTCTACCGCAGCCACCCACCTCACATCAGCAAAAATATCGGTTTAATGCACCTTCATCACAATATGCTTCACAACCTCACCCAAGAAGCATTGCACCTTATGCTCAGTCTTCATATCCTTCTTATCAAGAGAATGCAGCATATCCATCAAGCTACTCTGACCACATGAGTATTCCTTCTAGTGCTTATGCAGCTCAACAAGACCAAGCACTGTATTGTGATAATGATGAATTCCCCATTCCTGAATTCAAACAAGGAACTGACCCAGTTGAAGTGTTAGCCACTATGTCTGCTTATCTCACAAGGACATTAAGCAAACGAGGATTTAGAGGACCAGCTCCTACTAACAATCAGCTGAGGAATTCATCCAATTCTCGCCAACAAGCTACTATTGAGAATGGCAGGGTAATGGTTCAACCTATTCAACCTTATCAGGGGAGACCTACTACATCAACCACCAATGCACGCACGGTCAATCCTGCTCCAATGGTCAACACTCCTCCACGGGCTAATTCCACAGGCAAGTTGAGAATTATTACATGCTACAACTGTAAGGAAGAAGGTCACATGTCCAGGGATTGCAAAAAACCCAAGAGGAGAAGGGATGGTCAATGGTTTGCAGAGAAGATTTATCTGGTGAACGCTCAGGCACAAGGAAGGGAACTTGATGAAGAGGAGCTTGCATTTCTTGCTGATCCAGGGATTGCTGAACAAGACGTTGTCACCACACAGAATGCAGCATACTAAGCAGATGATCTTGATGCGTATGATTCAGACTGTGATGAACTTCAATCTACACAGGCAGCTCTTATGGCAACTATCTCCAGCTTAGGGCCAGAAAAAAGATCTGAGGTACTTATTAATACCACTGATAATACCACTGATACTAGTATTCAACCACATCAAGTTGTGCAAGAGAGTGCTGATTCGAATAAGTCTTCGGTGGTGAGTCTTTCAAATGAGGAGACAATCAATGATAGTAATATCAATGTGAGTCCCCAGACTTTGAGTGAATCACAACCGGGAGCCATTTCGCATACACATACTCCTGCTCAACAAGATTTGGTCATGGTTCCTGCTACATTACTTAGCCAAATGAATGCTGCACTCTTAGAAACCCTAGCTAAGAATAAGAATTTGTTTGATGAGCTTGCCTTGAGCATCGAGAAAATTCAAACTTTCGAATTAGTTCCTTCGTCTAGTGTTCTAACAAATCCCGAATATGATCACTTTCGAAACAAACAAATGGGTCATTTGTAGGAAATTGAAACCTTAAGAGCAGATCTTTCTAACGAACTTAAAGAAAAAGAGTTAGTGGTCACTAATTTTCAAAAACTTCAAACGGATTTTGAATTACTCGAGTCTTAGAAGAATGAATTAGAAATTAATGCGGCTAATAAGATTAGAAGTCTAGATTATTTGCTTTCAAGACAATACGCTGCCTCTCAACTAGTGCACTTATTTGATGCTTTGTTTAGAGAATTTAACTTATAACGTCAAAAAGGCCTTCCCCTAACCCACGGTATGCAAAACAAGCTCTTATCCATAGTCCTAGACTTTATAATGCAACCCAATTAGGATTGGTCTTAGACCCGATTGTTATTTTAGATGATCGCACAAGTAAGGATCTAGTTGATGAGGATCGGTCATACAACTTTGCAAAATATCCCGAGTGTGATTATTTTAAAATGAATCAGGAGCTTGCAAAAATGGATTTTAGAATTCGCTTCCATATGGATAAAGATCTCATCACAGCACCAACCTACATGTTAAATGAAGAAAACCCTAGTACACTTCCTACACTTGTCAAAATGGAAGGACCTAAGGAAATTCCAAAGGATCTTCCACCTGTTAGCACTGTATGGTTAAACTTGCAAGAGATTAATCAATACTTTGCTAGTTTTGACAAGGTCATTTTGGAATGTACGACTTCAAATGGCCTAAACGCCGGAGAATGGGCTTTCGAACACATGAACGAGGTGTTTAAGAATGAGATCAATCCGTTTGTCGAATGTCTAAAAGGAAGTTTTGCATTTCTTAAGGAAAATCTTGAGTTTGAAATTGGAGAAGTTCAAAAAGTGTTTTATGAAATGGACACCGCTTACGAACTACAATTAATTGAAAAGGAAAAGATTTTATCCGAATATGACCGATTCTTGTCCCAAGTAATTTCGTGTGATGTGCTTACTACTGTAAATGTCAATTATTCGAATGAGCTTACATCCGCTATGATTAAATGTGATGATGTGAATATTTGTGATGATGTGTGTGATCTCTCTGTAAATGTTGATGATACTGTAAATGAGGTAGATAATCATTCTTGTCACGAATCTAACGCTGAATTTTTAAAGCTACAAGATTCTTACAATTTACTTTCAAAAAGCTTTAATCAACTTGAACAACATTGTATATCTTTAGAATTAAAACAACAAACTCAAAATGAGGATCTTT